>CM053030.1:380851831-380886831 GCA_028564925.1 Lithobates sylvaticus | reverse complement strand
AACATGTCATGCTTTAAAATTGCACACGCTCATGGAATGGCAACAAACTACGATGCTTAACTACTTCTCACCTGGCCACTGCACATAAACGGCCGGGTGGTCCTTACCTCGTTCTGAATGGACGTTCAGGAACGTCCCTCAGAACGCAGCGTGGCCAGATCCTGTGATCATTCTGCTCACAGGATCCATCTGAACAGAGTTTGGGATATGGGTGCTGTGATTGGCCCTCCCGATCACCTGACGGCTGTGTCCAATCACAGCCTTCACAATGTAAACAGAGACGCATGTCTCTGTGACAGCTCTCCCCGCCGAGCTCAGTGTGTGTGTGTGTGTGTGTGTGGGGGGGGGGGGGGGATCTGCAGATCTGTGACAGCTCTCTGTGTGAGGATGATCACCCCACAAAGTACACCAAGCACCACTGACATACCCCTGTCCCTATACACATTTCAGTGTCCCAATAAAAAAAATCTCTGTCCCTCATCATTGCCAACACCAAATAAACACTGACTTGGGTTATTTTTACCAAAGAAATGTAGCAGCATAATTTTTGGTCAACATTTATCAAGAGAAATTGCATATTTACAAAATTTTATAACAGAAACAAAAAGAAAATGATTTTTTTTTATTTTTTTGGAAAATTCTCTATTTTTTTATTTGTAGCGTAAAAAATAAAAACCCCAGCGGTGTTTAAATACCACCAAAAAAAAGCTCTATTTGTGGGGAAAAAATGTAATTTGGGTACAGTGCTACATGACTGCGCAATTGTCAATCAAAGTGTTACATCGTTGAAAGCTGAAAATTGGTCTGGGAAAGAAGGGGGTGAAAGTGCCCAGTATTGAAGTGGTTAAAAATCTCAAACACTTTACATTTTTTTTATTTTTTTACAGGTTACCTGTTTAGAGTAACAGAGGAGGTCTAGTGCTAGAGTTATTGCTCTATAATGTTCACGGCGTTACCTCACGTGTGGTGCGAACATCGTTTACATATGCATTCACTCCTGCGCGTGAGCACTGAGGGATGGAGGCGCTTTACATTTTTTTTATTTTATTTTTACACTGTCCATTTAATTTTTTTTTTTATCACTTTTATTCCTATCGCAAGGAATGTAAACACCCCTTGTGATAGAAATAAGGGATGACGGGTCTTCTTTATGGAGAGATCTGGGGTCTATAAGAACTCAAATCTCTCCTCTACCTTTTTTTAAAAGCATCAGATCATAAAGAGAAAAAAAAAAAAAAAAAGATCTTATGTTTAAAAAAAAAAACAAAAAAGTTTCTTCCGCCCTAGACCGAAAGTGACGTTGTGATGTCACCGCAGACCTCCTAGATCATAGATGTGATAAGGGACGATCTGGTCTCTCCTCACCTCTGTGGCCAGCCATGCGAACGGTCAAATAGTTTCCTGGGCTTGCCGGTAAGAACAGTAAGCTAGAGAAACACCGGCGAGCTGTGGGGGGGAGGTGGGGGGCGATCCCTCCCACCGCTTCTAAAAGAAATCCAGCGGCTAAGCAGCCAGTCGGATCTCTTTTTATAAGAATAGCCGGCTGAAAAAAAAAAAAAAAATACCTGGGTTATGGCTGATGGCTTCAGCCATAACCCCAGTAAACCACTTAAAAAATGCAACGTACATATACATATTGCGGTCTTGAAGTGGCTATATAAGGGGCGGGGATTGTCCTGGCCAGACATGATTGGTCGGTACAGGTGACAGCTTCCTTGTGTGCTCAAATCCTACTCTGGACATGTTCCAGCTCATCACTGCACAGGTTGTATGGCTAGATAGTACTATGTATGTGTGAGCTCTATGGTGGCCATACATATATAAAACTAAAAAGCAACTCCGCGCTTAGGATATTCAAGAATAAGGTATGCAGCCCGCCCAAGAAAATTTAGCCCCCTAGAGGGTAAATTGAATAAAGAGATGTACGTAAAAAGACGATTGGCGCTCCCCTATGTACTTATAAGAATACTGTAATTCGCACTGTTTTAAGTGAACTGAAAGAAAATATATATGTGTATTTGCTCCTGGGTGCCCCCAAATATATTATAATAGTGGCAAAGGTAATTGCGAGTGAAGTGTTCCAGTGCCCAGTGTTGAGTAGGAGGGGGAGAATATAGTCCCAGACCTCATTAAAGGTTAGGGTCGTGGTCCGATATTAATCTCCCCTTATTGACTTTATTGAATATATATAATTATAATAAATCCTGTGTAAAATACGTGATTCGATATTAATCCCACCTTAGTGATCAATATATAGTATGAATGGACACAATGATAGATCCTATATGTGGCCAACTCCATATGCCATACCAAAAATGAACAAGTATAACCTATAATTACCAGTGATACCAAAAAACAAAGTGCCAAAAAACCAAAAATCAAGAAAAATATTGCCCATATGGGACTAGTGTGTAAATGAGTGAAAAATAAAAATAAAAATAAAAATGCATGGGTGTGAGACCAGAATACCCCAATAAAGTTAATGTGATAGTCCGATGAAAAATAAATTAGATAAAGGTAGAAGTAAGACTAACAATCCAGTCCACAGTGAATTCCTAAAAAATGGAAAAATGAAAAAATGAAGTAAAAGAGAGGTTTCCACAGTGTGTGACTGACACCTCTACATCAAACAATCTTCTTCACGACAGTTTCAATGGTGATTCATACGGGTGATTCAAAGACGTAACTTTTGTGTTTCAAAAGAATGACGGTGACTTTGTGCTGTCCCCCTTTGCTCCCTCACTCACCAGATGTAGATACCCCTGCAGGGGTAAACAGCCTCCAAATAATCGATGCCAGGTGCTCCTCAGGGTCCCCACTGGACGGTGTCCATCGATTTTTTTCCAGCCAATCCGCCCAGATCTCATAGGGTTAGGAAAGAAATCCAGCAGCGTTCCCCAAGGGGGGTATACCTCACAGGGAAGCAAGGAAAAATGGAGGTCCCATGTGCATTACCAGATGTAAAGAATCGATGTTTATTAAAAAAGGTTTAAAATTAAAAACAAGCAGAGTTTAAAAAAACAGGGTATCTTACAAAGTACACCTGTTTCCACCATCCAGGTTAAAAAGTAACACCATTAACGGAGGGGTATAGGGCGGCTTGCACTCCAAATGCGCTCTACGCCTCTATGTCCCGCACCGGAAGTGACGTCAGCACGCCTTACGCGCTTCGTCGTCAGACGTTATCAAAGGCTACCTGGCCATACATGCTTTGATAAATGATGCATTTCTTTTCCGATCCTGATAAGAATAATCAATCTATAGTCGAATACCCATTTGATTAAAATAAAACACACAGGATAGTGGATTTCAACCTCTAGTTGGAAGATTTAATCACTGGTTATTGATCATATTTCAGTGTCCTATAATCTGATTGACCAAAATCCAATCAACTTCACAAACAAAGTATCTCAATGCTGTTGATCAATGCAACACAATCAATAATGTCCTGCCCCCAGCCGATCGACTCAGTTGGACTGAATTAATTCTAAATTGATGAGAAGGGATCATTTTGATCGATGTCAGTGTGCATGATCACTATCAGAGTCGCCATTAGGCGGGGATCGGCAACCCGTTGATCACAATCTGCCTGTTGACCGTGGGCAGGTGAAGGGTGGATCACGATCAAGTCCCTGACCTACCGACCCTGCAAGTGCATCAGCTTCCCCGACTAGTGAACAGCCCAGAGGCATTCCCCACGCTGCTGCATGCCCCTTTAATGTGCGGCTGCGGGGCAGGGAATGCCTCAGCAGCTTAGAATGTACTAACAGCAAGCTCGAGCTTGCTATCTCACTGAGTGCCAATCCCTGAGTCCCTGCTGGCCCTCCTGACCAGTTCATTCAAGTGGGTGTGCTCGTGGATGACATCATGTGCTGAGAGAGGAGGACTGGCGTGATCGACAAACCAGAACAGGTACCTCTGCCCAGCAGCTTTCCTGCACAGTTCTGCATCAGGAAAAATTAGTTGTACCCTCTTGATCCCCAGTACCATAACTCTCCTGACCCCCAGTCGGTGGTTTATTTTGTTTTTTTGCTGCCCTAGGCAAGACTATGTAAATTTTTCCCACCCCTTCCTGATTAATGGGTGTGACTCGCTCCAAAATCGAAGGACTACAAGTCCCAGCATGAACCCCTGAGATCTCACGAGAGGGGGGGAGAGGAGAGGGGTGCTGGAAGAGAGATGGGGGGGGGGCCTGGGAGAGGTGATGGGAGACCCCCTAGCCCTGTCTGCAGTCCCTTCTCTTCCCCTGGGCCCTCGGTCAGCCTGTCTTCCTGTTGATGCCACGGCAGGAAGCAGAGAGGAGGTTGAAGAAGGAGTGCAGTCTCTTGGATGCGCAGAGGATGCTGCTGCTCGAGTCAGTGGTGGAGGAGTTCTTCTCCCTCCTGGGCTCGCGGTTCTAGCTAGTTTTGTGCTGCTCGCCTTACCCTCAACCTCCGGGCCCCACGCTCGCTCTGTGAAGATGATATACAGGGTTCGGGCATATCCTCCTGCCTGCAGCCTAAGGATGCTGCTGTCGGCACCTGATTGGCGGATTTAGCTCCACTGTCCTGCACCCCCGCCACCACTGGACCAGTGGGACTCTCCATAACAAGGGGCTCAACTTGGCAGCTGCTTTGGGCCCCACGAGCACTCGGCGCAGAGGAGGAGGAAGTTGAATCCTCCTCCGCTTTGAATTCTGGTCAGGACCAGGAAGTCGTGGCCATGATGTCACTGGTTGCTAGATGCCAGACGGCTCTAGCAACCAGTGGCCAGTAAAGTCTCAGGTGAAGGCAGAGGCGGCTTTTTTGCCGCCCCCCCTGCCAAGTGCCACCCTACTCCTTGTCTAACCTAGGCCAAGACGCAGCACTGCCCCCAGTATCATGTCCTCCTGACCCCCAATCCCACATCCTTCTGACCCCTCTGTGTGCCTTCCTGACCCCCAGTACCATGCCCTCTTGACCCCTTTGCGTGCCCTTCTTACCCACAGTACCATGTCCTCCTGACCCCTTCTGTTTTCCCTCCTAACCCTCCAGTACTGTGCCCTCCTGCCCCCCCCCCCCAGTTCCATTCCCTTCAGACCCCCCTGTACTGGGCTCGTCTGATCGCCAACCCTCCCCACAAACATCTTTTTATTCTTTTTTCTTTTCTTTTTTTTTTTTTTGGACTACCCTAACCAGGCCCTCCTGACCCCTCTTTTCTGTGCCTTTCTGACCCCCTGTCCTTTGCCCTGTTCTCTGCCCTGCAAACCCCTGTCCTGCCTACCCCTCTCATCTGTCCTACTGATCTCTGTACACTGCTCTAGTCTTCATACTACTGACCTCTGTACACTGCCCTACCTACTGTACAACTAACCTCTGCCCAGCAGCTTTCCTGCACAGCTCTGCATCAGGAAAAAATTGTCCTCCTGACCCCCAGTACCATGTCCTACAGTACCATGGCCTCCTCACCCCTCTGTGTGCCCTTCAGACCCCCGGTACTGTGCCCTCCTGAACCCCCAGTTCCATACCCTCCAGACCACGCATGTAGTGTGCTTTGGTCCCCCAGGACTGTGCCTTCTTAACTCCCAGTACTAAGCCCTCCTGATGATCCAGTACCATGCTTTCCTGACCCTCCAGTACTGTGCCCTCCATACCCCCCAGCCCTTCTGACCCCCCAGTCCAATACCCTCCAGACACCCCTGTACTTCGCCCTCCTGACCCCTCTTTTGTGCGTTCCTGACCCCCTGTTTTCTGCCCTGCTAACCCCTGTTCTGCTCACCCCTCTCATCTGTCATACCAATCTCTGTACATACTACTGACCTCTGTACACTGCCCTACCTACTGTACAACTAACTGCTGTACACTGCCCTACCTACTACTGACCTCTGTACACTGCCCCACATACTACTAACCTTTATAAATTGCCCTACATCCTACTGACCTCTGTACACTGCCGTGCCTACTGCTGACCTCTGGGGGCTTACTCGTTAAAAGAAAAAAGGCAGCTGCACCCCGGTAATCTTTGCTTTCATCCATGTTGTCATGGTAGATCTCCACTTCTTGTCTACCCCTGCCATCGAGGTTACATTGTGACTATACAACCTATTTACTATCAACATTGCCGCTCCGGCCAATCACAGCGCCGCTGCTGCACTGTGATTGGCCAGAGCCAAGGCTATATTAAGATGACCACACACTATGCAATCTGATTGCACAATCTTTGTACTAAGTATCAACTTTAAATCTTGCACAACTGTGTTAAGGTGAGTTGTGGAGAAGTTTTAAAGCAGGGTTGGGTTGTAAAAATAAATATTTCAAACATTTTACGGAGCACTGTTCAATCCATCATCCAAATATGTACCGTATATACTCGAGTATAAGCAGACCCGAATATAAGCCGAGGCACCTAATTTTACCACAAAAAAATGGGAAAACTTATTGACTTGAGTATAAGCCTAGGGTGAGAAATACACAGCTACTGTAAGTGGAAAAGAGGGTCAACAATGCCCATTTGCAGCCTCACTGTGCCCATTTGCAGCCATAGGTCCCCGAACTTCAAACTCAGTAGTTAAGGGTTCCTAGATGCCCCCTAGCTGCAGCCAAAATTTGGGGTCTCTGAACATTGCTGCAGATGGACACAGTTGACCAAATTTGGGGCCCCGTATCTTGGGGCAATTTGGTGCTAGGATCCAAAATTTGGTGAAAACCCAGTGGAACTAGCACTACAACATATCAAAAGCTTGGGTTTCTAGCACCAAGTGGCCCAGAGATACTGCACTTTTCTGCAGCAGAGAATGACATTTTCTGAACCGACTTTGGGGCCCCGTATCTCTGGGGCCACTTGGAGCTAGGAACCCAAGCTGGGTTTACACACCAAATTTGGGGTTCCTAGCACCAAGTGGCCCCGAGATGCGGGGCCCCCAAGTCGGTTCGGAAAATGCCATTCTCTGCTGCAGAAAAGTGCTTGACTCCAGTATAAGCCGATGGGGGGCATTTTCAGCACAAAAAAATGTGCTGAAAAACTCGGCTTATACTCGAGGTCTATACGGTATGTCACAACTGCAAACCTACCAAGACATGGCCGTCCACCTAAACTGACAGGCCGGGCAAGGAAAGCATTAATCATAGAAGCAGCCAAGAGGCCCATGGTAACTCTCTGGAGGAGCTGCAGAGATCCACAGCTCAGGTGGGAGAATCTGTCCACAAGACAACGATTAGTCGTGATGCTTTTCTTCAGCAGGGACAGGGAAACTGGTCAGAGTTGATGGAAAGATGGATGGAGCCAAATACAGGGCAATCTTAGATGAAAACCTGTTATGCCCCGTACACACGGTCGGATTTTCCGACGGAAAATGTCCGATCGGACCATGTTGGAAATTCCGACCGTGTGTGGGCTCCACTCTGTCGGAATACTCTCCATACTCTGTCGGAATTTCTGACTGAAAAAAATTTGAGATCCTGCTCTCAAATTTTCCAACAACAAAATCCGATCGGACTTTTTCCGATCGTGCGTAGAGAATTCCGACGGACAAAGTGCCACGCATGCTCAGATCAAATTACGAGACCAAACCTATTGGCTAATAGCCTCTACGTAGTTCCGTCGTACGCAACGAACGTCGTCACGTTCAGAATGATCGGATTTTCCGACAACTTTGTCCGACCGTGTGTATGCAACACCAGTGTCGGACAAAATCCGTCTGAAAAAGTCTGACGGATTTTGTGGTCGGAATTTTCGACTGTGTGTACGGGGCATAAGAGTCTGCAAAAGACTTGAGACTGGGGCGAAGGTTCACCTTCCAGCAGGAAAACGACCCTAAACATACAGCCAGAGCTACTATAGAATTTAGGGCTGTTACTGATTGAAATTTTTGTGTTGGATTAATCAATTTTATTTATTTTTTTGTTAATCGACTAATTTCGATTTATTATAACTCCCATACAGATCCAACTACTTTTAGCTGATCTCCTTGCATTGCAACTCTGAATTAGTCAGTGGTAAATGTGGCATACACTATATACAATCACCCGACACTAGTTAGTTTCCACAATCCATGACTTAACTTCATAGTTCACACAAATACATTTTAAATTCAAACTGTAGCACTGACGTAAGTCATTTTTTTTCCACAGTAGCGTGACAATCCCTCCACCTCCGGTCTAACTAATCACTCTCACCTTATGGCATGGACCCCTGTGCAAACAGGTGGTCATGCAAGCGGGTATCAAAAGGGTTACACGGACCATAAACTTCTCTCACGTCTCCTTAGATCTCAGCAAGGACACCAGGTCATGGATAGAAAGAAAAGATCTAAGTGCTCACCGCTTAAGTATAAGATTCAATTTTTGTGTTCAAATACAAACTACTCGCATAAAGATGATAAAAACACAGCATGTAAAGCCAACAATCTTGTTAGTTCCATAGGGCAGCGGGTGACGTCATGTGTAGCTCCTCCCCTTTACGCGTTACGTTCAATCAGAACTTGGACGTCGCCAGACAAAGAATTTTGATCGATCAAAATTATTTTGATTGATCAAAAAAATTTACGATTAATCGAGGAATTAATCTTTAATTTTCACAGCCCTAATAGAATGGTTTAGATCTAAGCATATTCATGTGTTAGAATGGCCCAGTCAAAGTCCAGACCTAAATCCAATTGAGAATCTGTGGCAAGACTTGAAAATTGCTGTTCACAGACGCTCTCCATCCAATCTGACAGAGCTTCAGCTATTTTTCAAAGAAGAATGGGGGGAAAAAATTTCACTCTCTAGATGTGCAAAGCTGGTAGAGACATACCCAAAAAGACTTTCAGCTGTAATTGCAGTGAAAGGTGGTTCTACAAAGTATTGACTTGAATACAAATGCACCCCACACTTTTCAAATATTTATTTGTAAAACATTTTGAAAACCATTTATCATTTTCCTTCTACTTCACTATTATGTGCCACTTTGTGTTGGTCTGTCAAATAAAATCCCCATAAAATACATTTATGTTTTTGGTTGTAACATGACAAAATGTGGAGAATTTCAAGGGGTATGAATACTTTTTCAAGGTACTGTATCTCAACATTTGGTAAAGCTGAGTAAGAAGCTGTTTTCTGTAATACTTACCTTTTTAATCCAGAGCTGCAGTAGGTTTTCTCCGCCACATGCCGCTAGATGTCACAAGTCTTCATGTTGAATGATGGTCAGTATCCTTCAACCCACTTCCTCTAATCCTAGGCTGTGATGGGCCTACCCTCTGGAGGGCACATCATAGCGGCAGCCTGGGCTCCCTGTACCACTATGGTAAACGGTGAGTGTCATTCAATGTAGGAATGGGGAGTGCCACCGACAAAAGGGAAGCTGCAGTGATGTCAAAGATATTTATTCTTTTACTTTTTGTTACATTTGCAGTGGTGGGGTTTTTTGTCACATTTGGACAGCAGCGTGGAGGGAGGGGAGTGTTAGATGTACTAGCAGCTTTAGATACACTAACAAATTGAAGCCAAACTCCAGCTAAACGCTTTATAAGCATATACAGCAAACTTTTAGTTTTTTTTTTACTTTTGGGGGTAAAGCTTTTACATAAATAAAAGCTGACCATTTTGAGCACCCCTGTCAGTGTTAAATGGTATGTCTCAAACCTGTTACTGCTACAGTTGGTATAGAAAAGTATCGCTCCCCTTTTAATCAAAGTTTGTTGCTTTGCAGCCCAAAATGAAGACAGACAGTTTTTGTTTTATCCAGCTATATTAAAAAAAAATTAAAAACAGAATTGTAGTTGGAAAAAGGACCCTCCTAAAAAAAAATGGCTTGTAAACTCAATCAGATGTAGCTAATCACATTATCAATGGCATACAAAGCCATTTGACTTTCAACTGTAAACAGCTGTGATCATTTTGATTAGCTCAGCATTAATAGAGCTTTCCTGGAGCATTTCAGTCCCTGATAGTGCAACTGAAGCAAACAATCAACTATGGGTGGGAAGGCACTGTCATCGGGATCTCCAGGATAAAGTTGTGGACAGGCACAAGTCAGGAGATGGATACCAACATTTTCAAAGGCTTTATCAATGTCTAGAAACACAGTGAAGTCTATTATTAAGAAGTGGAAGGTATTTGTTACAACACAGACCTTCCCTGGATCAGGACATCGCTCCAAACTGGATGAAAGAGCCAGGAGGAAATTGGTCAGAGAGGCTACCGAGAGGCCTACAGTTACTCTGAAGCAGTTGCAGGAATTTATGACAGAGTGGATATTGTGTGCATGTGACAACAATATCACAAATTCTCCACAAATGTAGCATGTATGGAAGGGTTGCAAGAAAAAAAGCTACTCAAGAAAGGCCACATGCAGTACCCACTGAGCTTTACCAGAAAACACCTTGAAGATTCTGAGGCCACATGGAAAAGGGACATTTTTCTGACATGTTGATGTTATATCTTTCACTTGGATGTTATAAGTTGCACCAAGTAAATACAGTTGAATAAAAAACCTGTGTCTGTCTTCATTTCGGGCTGTAAAGCAACCACATGTGATGATTTTAAAGGGCAGTTATTCTTTTCTATACCCACTGTACATCTGCAGGACTGCTTGTTCTTTTGAAAAATAACACTTGCTGGGCAGATCACCACAGGAAAATGATGAAAGCCTAAATAAGGAAACCAAGAATTTGCGAGCTTCAATATGTTTGTTTTTGTGTTTTAAAAATTTTTCCCCACAATTCTTTGCAAAATGAATTATTTTTTTATTTTTTTCCACAAAATTGTCATTGTTTATTTCTCTCACATGGCATGCGTATACCACAAATGACACCCCACAATAAATTCTGCTACTCCTCCTGAGTACACATATGTGGGACTTTTACACAGCCTAGCCACTTAGAGAGGCCCAACATGCAGGGAATGCAGGGAGTGTTCTAGGAGCATAAATTACACATCTAACTTGTTGACTACCTATTACACTTTTGAAGGCCCTGGAGCACCAGGACAATGACATGTGGCACTGATACGTGGCACTGACACGTGACACTGATGTGGCACTGATGACAGATGGCACTAATACAGGGCACTGATGACACGTGACACTGACAGATGGCACTAATACGGGGCACTGGTGACAGATGGCACTAATATGTGGCACTGGTGACAGATGGCACTTATATGTGGCACTGATATCATGTGGCACTAATCTGTGGCACGCTGAAGCCGCCTTTCGGCTATAGCGCGGGTGTGTGTGTGTGTGTGTGTGTGTGTATGTGTGTGTATATATATATAGCAAACAAAAAGGTGACAGAAGTGGTATGCGCCATCTCGGAAGTCCTGCAGAATAAAGAGGGAGATGAGCGGGAAGTTTAAATCTCTGGACTGTTACACCGACTGTTGGCACTGGGGAACCAGGGGGGTGGGGAAGGGTGTTACTTGACCTTTTTCAGGTTTTTTCTTTTCTCCTGAAAAGGTCAACTTAAGCTGGCCATTGATGGGTCAGTTTTTTTCACCAGCGGGATGTATTAACTGGTTCCTGCCTGCGCTATAGCCAAAAAACAGCTACAGCGCGGCTCTCCAGTTCTGGGAGGACATTTATGGACGTCTCCCCCCCCCCCCCCCACATGCTGTGTCCTTTTGGACACAGCTGGTCACAGAACGTGGTAAAGGGCCAATCACAGCAGCTCTTTACCATGTGATCCACTGTGTCCAATCACAGTTGGTCACATGTAAACAGACTTGCCGGTTATCAGCAATTCTTTCCTCACAGCTGTCTGTGTGAGAAAAGGCGAGCCGATAACCAGCAAGTCTGTCAGGGCACAGTGAGTACATTGTTTACACTATTAATCAGGGTACTAATTATCAGTGCAGCATCATCAGCGCATATCGGAGAAGAAGAAAAATCATTTATTTGCTAAATTTTTGGTCCTTTTTTTTTTTTTCATTTTTTTTTAGAAAAAAATAACTCAGTGGTGATTAAAGACCACCAAAAGAAAGCTCTATTGTCTCAAAAAAAAGATAAAAATGTTATTTGGGTAGAGTGTTGCATGACCAAGCAATTGTCATTCAAAGTGGGACAGCACTGAAAGCTAAAAATTTGGCTGGGCAGGAAGAGGGTGAAAGTGCCCAGTATTGAAGTGGTTTAAAAAAAAAAAAAAAAAAAAAAAAGAGAGACCCAATTCCCCTATCTACACATTTGATGTGGATGAGGAAATCCTCCCTGCTGTGCCACACCCACGCTTAGTCCCTTGTAAATCAATAGCAGCTTACACATTTTGTTAACAGCAAATTAAAACAGCATGAACTAAATCAAGTGCAGCGCTCAAAGTACAGTTTCCAAAATTCCCAATAGAAAGTCCAAAATTTGTGAAGACCTCTAATGTGCTCGAAAAAAGCAAACTTCAGTGTTGGTATTCTAGCCTTCCACCATTAGTGGAAAGCCTCTTACCAGAATATATTGACCCTCTATCGGGCAGTCACATAACGCTTGCTTAGCAAAAGTTTTCAAGACACTTGTGTAACCTGGGCTACACGGCTTTAACTAGAACCCTTTCACTCACATAGGTTCAGCTGGGCCACTTAAACATATACTAGGTTCTCCCTCCTTAATAGAGGCATCCAACTCCCATGTATTGCTTCAGTTTTTAAAAAAATAAAGATAAACGCCACATGGTGTAGTAATAAAAATCGAGCATTTATTTAAAAAAAGGGTATAAACTCATATGGTAATAGTAGAGATATGCATATCGAAAATCCACAACAAGATGGACGCAGTCCTCAGCTCAGTTATTATGAAGGTGGGGCCATATGGTGGGAACTAAATGTTATAACATGCTATTACTGCTAATTTTAATTCTATTGGGTGTTCATTTTTGACCACCTTTTCTGCCCAACATCATGTCATTAGAAATTACTAAAATATTTGTTACCTGATGCCCTGTCTATAGTTTTCCGAGGGGTCCCTTCCCCCTTTGAGGTTACAGATTGCCCCTAATGTTATAGACCCCCCCCCCCCCCTGGAAGATCAAGAAGATCTGAAATTTGCAGGTTAAATAAATTAAATGGGAGGAAATTCAGTAGCTTTTTCAGTTTAAAAGCAATTTAAAAACGTGCCGGTATTATAGACCCCAGATCTCTCCATAAAGAGTACCTGTCGCATACATATTGCTGTCACAAAGGATGTTTACATTCCTTGTGTCTGCAATAAAAGTGATTGAAAAAAAAAAAAAAGAAAAGAAAGTGACAGTATAAAAATAAATACATTTAAAGTTCCCACCATGCTTGAACGCACACGTCAATCCCACTTGCAAACAGCGATCGTCTCACACATGTGAGGTATCACTGCGAACATCAGATCATGGGCAGTATTTCTAGCACCTCCTGTGTAAATGTGGTAACCTGTAAAGCTGGAATCTTCAAACTACGGCTCTCCAGCTGTTGCGGAACTACACATCCCATGAGGCATTGTAAAACTCTGACATTCACAGACATGACTAGGCATGATGGGAATTGTAGTTCCTGAACAACTGGAGGGCCATAGAAGACCCCTGCTGTAAAGGCTTTTAAAGCGTCACCTATGGATAGTATCATTTACAAAGTTTGTCGCTATTGGATGGGCGTGCCTAATTTTAAAGAGTGACATGTTTGGTATCTATTTACTCGGCGGAACATCATCTTTCTATATTTTACCAAACATTGGGTTATGTATTGTTTTTTTTTTTTTTGCATTAAAATTCATTTGAAAAACCACTGCACAAATACCGTGTGACATCAAAAATTGCAAAACCCACCAATTTCTTCTCAAGGGTCTCTGCTTTAAAAACCTATATAATGTTTGAGGATTCTAAGAAATTTTCTAGCAAAAAATACTGATTGTTACATGTAAACAAAGTGGGGAGGGAGGGGGGGCTGGAGCTGAATTGGTTAAGCTTAGACACACCCTACAGAATATTTGCTTGGCACTGAGGGTTGGTTGCTCATGAACCCATTGCTGTCACTTGGGAGGGTTGCAGGCTGGACTACCTTCCCCATTTTTTGGACCTGGGGATTTTTTAGTTGGCTCTAGTGGTATACAGCATAAAGAAGATTCCTCTGCATCTATAGGTAAGATCTGGCGCCTTTTTATGATACAGATCTTTGTTTAGTCTAATAAATTTGGGCACAGGAAATGTTTTGCTCTAACCGCTAGGACCCTTGGTACTTCGGCATGGGGCTTCTTCCAAAGCCCATCTATGGGTCACCTGGTTCTTTTACACACGCCTGGAAGAGTGTAACCAGCATAACAAACCACTGTTACCACATCTTCAATTTCAGATGAAAATTTCCTGCAAAAATAAAATCACCTTCAATCTTCAGGGATGAGTTCTTAATCTTCCATCCAATTAAACTCTGTGAATAAGAATAATTGCTGTCAGCTCATGAGTATTTTGAACTGTGATATCCAGCTAATGAGAATAGATCATAACAGTACACAGAGATTAAAAATCACTTGAACAGAATTGTTCATTAAATACCATTTATAAATTGGATCTTTGACTGGTGTACTACTAAGTATTGCCTGTGCTGCCTTCCCATATGTTGCGTCTTTAACCTCTAATAGTATACAGTGTATACAGTTTTACTTTATCACACCAAAGAATTGTCCTTCTGTAGAATGGAATGGAGTGGATGTATGAAGACTGCAGTAATGTATTTTTATCGTTCAAAGCAAGCAGGTTCAGTCTGTTATTTTCCTACAGCAGATTGGAAATTTATAGCAAGTATGTTTTTTTAAATTTAAAGCCGCCCATTCACCGCAAGGATTGAATGCTCGCTTTGGTCTGTGGGGCCACAAAAAAACACTTTAACTTGCCCAATCCTCCGCTACTCCAGGCTGTAAGGCCCCCTAGGCTTCGTCAATCACAGGTCCTCTGACATGATCAAGTAAAATATAAAGCCCTTAGTCCTGTATTGAACTTGGGGATGCCGGGGAACATTTCATAGCTGGGTGTAGGGGAGAAGTGGAGAACTCCGGCTGCTGGTGGAGTGGAGGATCAGGTGTATTTGCCAGCGTATAAGACGACCTTTTACACTTAAAAAAACTGACCAAAAAGCAGGGGTCGTCTTATACGCCGGGTCAGCCCCTCGGATGTCTGCTCGGTGTTCGGTAATACTGAATGTAGCTTCGTCTACATACAGTATATACCGCTGAGCCAATCCCGGTGAGAGATGTATTCAAATGAATACAGAGCCTGCTCGGATTGGAGTAACAACCTCTGCCAATCCGAGCAGGCTATTCTGTAGCCTGCTCGGATTGGCTTTGAGAGTCAGAGAGGCGCGGGCTGGTGATGTTACAGCCTCTGCCAATCCAAGCAGGCTTTGTATTCATTAATAGAATACATCGCTCGCTGTGATTGGCTCCAGCAAAAGCAGGAAGAAGCATATGGCGCCAGCTCCAGCAAGAAGGAAGAAAAATGAAGTGTCGTAAGCCTCGGAAGGGGGGTCGTCTTATACGGTAAGTACAGGAAAAAAAATGCTTAAAAAAATGTAAGATTAGGGGGTCGTCTTATATGCCTGGTCGCCTTATACACCGGCAAATACGGTAAGTAAAACTGCTGTTCCTAGTCCCCTAGACATAAACACACATTTAAACCTTGCATTGTGGCACACCCCCACTGTAAAGGAGGATTGTTACTTTTCCCAGAGAGATGGGCTTTAAAGGGTTGGTTCACATTTTCAGGAAAGGACATTTTCAGGAAAAAAAATGAAAAGGTGAACTAACACATTACACCTTCCCCACCCCAGCTCTTGCTGTACTTACCTCTTTGGATAATGAGCTGTCTTTTTTCCCACGTAGCAGTCCACAGATTGAAATGCCTGCTCTTCTCCCTCTTCTTATTTTTGTAGGGCTTCTGGGACACATAAGGGCTATTCTGATTGGTCAGTGCCGACACGTGACTACTTTGACCAATCAGTCACTCAGATCAGTCCCAGAAACCTTACAGAAAGAAGTGGGAGAAAAGCGGGGATTTCAAATACCCGGACCACCACACCAACAGCATTGGCACTCATTAGAGGTACAGTACCTCGCAGAAGTGAGTACACCCCTCAGATTTTTGTAAATATTTTATTATATCGTTTCATATGACAACACTGAAGAAATTACACTTTGGTACAATGTAAAGTAGTGAGTGAAAAGGTTGTATAACCGTGTAAATTAGATGTCCCCTCAAATTGGGCTCAATTAGCCATTTTCCCTCCCGGTGTCATGTGACTAGTTGGTGTTACAAGTTTTCAGGTGTGAATGGGGAGCAGGTGTGTTTAAATTTGGTGTTATCACTCTCACTCTTTTATACTGGTCACTGGAAGTTCAACATGGCACCTCATGGCAAAGAACTCTCTATGAAAGAAAGAAGGCCCAAGACCATACAGTGGTTTAACAGGACAGGTTCCACTCGGAACAGGCCTCGCCATGATCGACCAAAGAAGTTGGGTGCACATGCTCAGCAACATATCCAGAGGTTGTCTTTGGGAAATAGACATACGAGTGCTGCCAGCATTGCTGCAGAGGTTGAAGGGGTGGGGGGTCAGCCTGTCAGTGCTCAGACCGTACGCTGCACACTGCATCAAATTGGTCTGCATGGCTGTTGTCCCAGAAGGAAGCCTCTTCTAAAGATGATGCACAGGAAAGCCTACAAACAGTTTGCTTAAGACAAGCAGACTAAGGACATGGATTACTGGAACCATGTTATGTGGTCTGATGAGACCAAGATTAAACTTATTTGGTTCCGATGGTGTCAAGCGTGTGTCGGCGGCAACCAGGTGAGGAGCACAAAGACAAGTGTGTCTTGCCTACAGTCAAGCATGGTGGTGGGAGTGTCATGGTTCTGGGGCTGTATGAGTGCTGCCGGCACTGGGGAGCTACAGCTCATTGAGGGAAAAAATGAATGGCAACATGTATTGTGACATACTGAAGCAGAGCATGATCCCCTCCCTTCGGAGACTGGGCCGCAGGGCAGTATTCCAACATCATAACGACCCCTAACACACCTCCAAGACGACCACTGCCTTGCTAAAGAAGTTGAGGGTAAAGGTGATGGACTGGCTAAGCATGTCTCCAGACCTAAACCCTATTGAGCATCTGTGGGGAATCCTCAAACGGAAGGTGGAGGAGCGCAAGGTCTATAACATCCACCAGCTGCATGATCTCGTCATGGAGGAGTGGAAGAGGACTCCAGTTGCAACCTATGAAGCTCTGGGGAACTCCATGCCCAAGAGGGTTTAGGCAGTGCTGGAAAATAATGGTGGCCACACAAAATATTGACACTTTGGGCCCAATTTGAACATTTTCACTTAGGGATGTAATCACTTTTGTTGCCAGCGGTTTAGACATTAATGGCTGTGTGGTGAGTTATTTTGAGGGGGCAGCAAATTCACACTGTTATACAAGCTGTATACTCACTACTTTACATTGTAGCAAAGTGTCATATTCTTCAGTGTTGTCACATGAAAAGATGTAATATATTTACAAAAATGTGAAGGGTGTACTTTTGTGAGATACTGTAAGTACAGCAGTGTGTATGACACATCTGCATTGTAAATTTATTGGTCCAATAGAAGATTTTGTTTCTGACTCATTTCGAATTATTGCGAAAATGTCAGTTTGTAGCCAATGGGTTCATATTTGGGGCTCTGTATCTTTAAATTTCCACAGTAAAATCATACCGTATTGTAAGATATCATACAGGGGGGTGTGTATGACACATCTGCATTGTAAACGTGTTGGTCCAATGGGAGATTTTGTTTTTGACTCATTTTGAACTATTGCGAAAATGTCAGTTTGTAGCCAATGGGTTGATATTTGGGGCTCTGTATCTTTAAATTTCCACAGTAAAATCATACTGTATTGTAAGATATCATAGAGGGGGGTGTGTATGACACATCTGCATTGTAAACATATTGGTCCAATGGGAGATTTTGTTTTTGACCCATTTAGAGTTATTGGAAAAATGTCACTGTTTAACCAATAGGTTCATATTTGGGGCTCTGTATCTTTAAATTTCCACAGTAAAATCATACCGTATTGTAAGATATCATAGAGGGGGTGTGTATGACACATCTGCATTGTAAACGTGTTGGTCCAATGGGAGATTTTGTTTTTGACCCATTTAGAAGTATTGGAAAAATGTCACTGTTTAACCAATAGGTTCATATATGGGGCTCTGTATCTTTAAATTTCCACAGTAAAATCATACCGTATTGTAAGATATGATAGAGGGGGGTGTGTATGACACATCTGCATTGTAAACGTGTTGGTCCAATGGGAGATTTTGTTTTTGACTCATTTTGAACTATTGCGAAAATGTCAGTTTGTAGCCAATGGGTTCATATTTGGGGCTCTGTATCCTTAAATTTCCACAGTAAAATCATACCGTATTGTAAATGTTAGAGAGGGTGATGTATGTGTGACAACTCTGTGTAATCATTATTTTATATATTACATTATGTTATATTTAGTTTTTCTGTGTTGAATGTTCTACCAAAAAAACTTGTCTGATAGCAAGACCACTGATTTTCAACTGTCTGATGGCTTGACTCCAGTGTACAGCAGGGAGCGTTTGGTTGGGTGTTCACTTTTTTAATTTTAAATTTTTGTTGCACTTTAAAGGATAAGTTCACCTTTGGGAACATGTTCCACCCGATTTTTGGTGTGGAACATGTAACATGTTCCCAGTGCTGCAGCCACCGCCCGCTGCCCCCCTCCCTGTGGCAGCAGTACAGGGAGAAGTTCCCAGTACTAGCTGCCAATGTTTAAAAAACAGTTGTATGCCAATGTTTAAAAAAAAAAGGCTCCACCCACACGGCCGCGTCATTTATACACACAGCTTCATCTGTCTGAATGAACTACAAGCCCCGACATTCTTTGTGGCTGCCAGCTTGTAGTTCTCAATGAACTACCACAGCGCTGTGGAGCGTCATGGTTGTTCATTGAGTCTTCTTGTCGGAGTATTGGCTTACCAGTACAGAGTGTACCGATAAGCCGATACACTGACCGTGTGCAGGAGACCTGCATGGCATCAGCAATCTCTCGATCGCTGGTGCAATGCTTTCCATGCTCCTGCAAAAAAAAAATGTAGTAATAAATTTAGTGTTTGGCTGAAGCCATTTATTATCAATCAACTGTGTTTTAACTCCTAATGACAACAGAAACTACCCAAATTACCCTGATCAAAAGTTTACATACCCCAGTTCTTAATACAGTTCTTTAGCATCAATGACAGCTTGAAGTATTTTGTAGTTTTTGTGGATGAGGCTCTTTATTGTCTCAGATGGTAAAGCTGCCCATTCCTCTTGGCAAAAAGCCTCCAGTTCCTGTAGATTCTTGGGCTGTCTTGTATGAACTGCACATTTTGAGATCTCCCCAGAGTGGCTAAATGATATTGAGGTCAGGATACTGAGATGGTCACTCCAGAACCTTCACTTTATTCTGCTGTAACCAATGACAGGTCGACTTGGCCTTGTGTTTTTTGGTTTATTGTCATATTGGAATGTCCAAGTATGCCCGATGCGCAGCTTCTTGGCTGATGAATCCAAATGTTCCTCCAGTATTTTTTTTGATAACAACATACTGCATTCTTTTTGCCATCGATTTTGACCAAATTTCCTGTGCCTTTGTAGCTCACACATTCCCAAAACATCAGCGATCCACCTCCGTGTTTAACAGTAGGAATGGTGTACCTTTCATCATAGGCCTTGTTGACTCATCTCCAAATGTAGCGTTGATTGTTGTGGCCAAAAAGCAAAAATTTTGGTCTCATCACTCAAATGACTTTGTGCCAGAAGGTTTGAGGGTTGTCTCTGTGGCATTTGTATAGTAATGGCTTTCTTCTGGCGCCTCGACCATGCAGCCCATCTTTCTTCAAGTGCCACCTTATTGTGCATTTTAAAACAGCCACACCACATGTTTTCAGAGAGTCCTGTATTTCACCTGAAGTTATTTGTGGGTTTTTCTTTGCATCCCGAACAATTTTCCTGGCAGTTGTGGCTGACAACTACCTGACCGTGGTTCGGTTTCAACAGAACCCCTCATTTTCCACTTCTTGATTAGAGTTTGAACACTGCTGATAGGATATCTAAGGGCGTATATATACGTCCCTCCTTTAGCCTGTCCGTGCCATCGGGAGCGCGCGTGGGGCCCCCCCACAGTAAAAAACACACCCCTAGGCATACGTAACTCTTTCTCTGCCCCCTTGTGGTTAACCCCTTCACTGCCAGTGTCAATTATACAGAAATCAATGCATTTAAATGCATTAATTGCTGTAAAAATGACAATGGTCCCAAAAATGTGTCAAAAATGTCCGATGTGTCCGCCATAATGTCGCAGTCACAAAAAAAATCGCAGATCTCCGCCATTAATAATAAAAAAAAAATTATTAATAAAAATGCTATAAAACTATCCCCTATCTTGTAAACACTATAACTTCTGCGCAAACCGATCAATAATCGCTTATTGCGATTTTTTTTTTTTACCAAAAATATGTAGAAGAGTACGTATCGGCCTAAACTGAGGAAAAAAAATGTTTTTTTATATATTTTTTGGGGATATTTATTATAGCAAAAAAATAAAAAATAATGCATTTTTTTCAAAATTGTCGCTCTATTTTTTGTTTATAGCGCAAAAAATAAAAACCGCAGGGGCGATCAAATACCACCAAAAGAAAGCTCTATTTGTGGGAAAAAAATTTTGTTTGGGAGCCACGTCGCACGACCGCGCAATTGTCAGTTAAAGCGACGCAGTGCCGAATCGCAAAAAGGGGCCTGGTCCTTTGGCTGCAAATTGGTCCGGTCTGAAAGTGGTTAAACTTTACATATTAACTAAATTATACACCACCCTTTTATTTTTATTTTTTTAAAGTTGCATTTTTTTTTTTAAACTCACCTCTAAATGCCTGTTGCTAGGGGGTCCCTCGTAGTCTGCCTCCTTCGTTGCTTGGGCTGGTGACATCACTTCCCCCTCGGCGCAGGAAGGGCTCCCTCCTGTCAGTCATCTGGGACACGTGACAGGTCCCAGATGACTGCGCGGCCAATCACGGCCGGGTGCCCACAGTTGCAAAGCCGCAAGGGAGACTGTGTAGAGCAGGGGTCTCAAACTCAAATTACCTGAGGGCCACATGACAAGTTTTCATATCCCATGGGGGCCGCATGCAAACTTTTTCCTTACATGTCCCCCTCGGATCTACAGCGACTGAAATTCCAAGTGCACTTGCAGTGCAAAATGGATTTGCCTTTAGTAAATAACCCCCAATGTGTGTATATTTGTGTGCTGAGCTTACAGTTTCCCTTCTGAGATCTATTAACCCCCAGCACCGATGTCAGCAAAACGCATTATTGAACCCAGCACTGATGTCAGCAAATCGCATTATTGAACCCAGCACTGATGTCAGCAAATCGCATTATTGAACGCAGCACTGATGTCAGCAAATCGCATTATTGAACGCAGCACTGATGTCAGCAAATCGCATTATTGAACGCAGCACTGATGTCAGCAAATCGCATTATTGAACGCAGCACTGATGTCAGCAAATCGCATTATTGAACCCAGCACTGATGTCAACAAATCGCATTATTGAACCCAGCACTGATGTCAGCAAATCGCATTATTGAACCCAGCACTGATGTCAGCAAATCGCATTATTGAACGCAGCACTGATGTCAGCAAATCGCATTATTGAACGCAGCACTGATGTCAGCAAATCGCATTATTGAACGCAGCACTGATGTCAGCAAATCGCATTATTGAACGCAGCACTGATGTCAGCAAATCGCATTATTGAAACCAGCACTGATGTCAGCAAATCGCATTATTGAACGCAGCACTGATGTCAGCAAATCGCATTATTGAACCCAGCACTGATGTCAGCAAATCGCATTATTGAACCCAGCACTGATGTCAGCAAATCGCATTATTGAACGCAGCACTGATGTCAGCAAATCGCATTATTGAACGCAGCACTGATGTCAGCAAATCGCATTATTGAACCCAGCACTGATGTCAGCAAATCGCATTATTGAACGCAGCACTGATGTCAGCAAATCGCATTATTGAACCCAGCACTGATGTCAGCAAAACGCATTATTAACCCAGCACCGATGGCAGCCAACAGGGGGTATCATGAAGCCCCAGCACACAGGGAGGCCCGGACCACAGGGGGTTCGGAGCGGCGAGCAATTATAGAGGAGGGGGCAATTAGAGATTGGCGGGCAATTACAGAGAAGGGGGGTGCAATTACAGAGGAGAGGGTGGCAAATACACAGGAGGGGGTGGCAAATACACAGGAGGGGGTGGCAAATACACTGGAGGGAGGGACAATTACAGAGGAGAGGGGGGCAAATACCCAGGAGGGGATGGCACATACACAGGAGGGTCAAAACATAAGGGAGAGGCGACAGGCAACTGCTGGTGCAGAAGTTTTTAATAAAATAAATGCTTAAAAACAAACAATCCACTCACTCTCCATGTCAGAGATGTATATGTCAGTCGGTGACGTTGGCTGTCCCATCCTCCTCTCCATGCTGCTGTTATCACTGATATCTGTGGAGCAAACAGAGAGCCGCGGGAAACTCATGTGAACTCTCAGCCTCTGATGATGGAGGCGTGGTTAAGCCTCCGGAACGCTCTGATTGGTCACAGCATCCCAGACTGACAGCTCACTGCAGTCTCCCCGCAGCTCTGTGTTATGGGCTTCCTCCACAGATATCAGTGAGAGCAGCATGTATCGGAGAGGAGGATGGGACAGCCGACGTCACAGACTGACATATACAGCTGTGACATGGAGAGTGAGTGGACTGTTAGTTTTTCAGCATTTATTTTATTAAAAACTTCTGCACCAGCAAAAGCTGCCTGTTGCCTCTCTCTCTCTGTTTTGATTACTCTGATCTCTCCCCCCGCCGCCGCTCCGATCCCTCTGCTGTCCGGGTCCCCCTGTGTGCTGGGGATCGCCGCTGCGGGCCATTTATAACCAGTCCGCGGGCCGCAAATGGCCCGCGGGCCGGTACTTTGAGACCACTGGTGTAGAGAGTGGGTAGAATGATGTTAAACATCAGAATGAGGACCTCTTTTGGTGGAAAAGAAGTGCTGCAGGTCACAGCTCTGTGTTGAAGATGAATATTACAGCAAACCTGTTTTGTTTTTGTTTTTTGTTTTTTTTGTGTTTTGTTTATTATCTTGGACTATAAATGATATCTTATTTTTTGCTCAAGTTTTGCTTTTTAATCTATGCAGTAGAGTGTTTTTATTGCAGCATTTTCATGTACTTTGTAATACATTGGTTTCTATACTATGTTCCCAATATATGATGAACATCAATCCTATACTGTGTATACTGTATCGATCATCAAATGTGGGGCTTAGCCACATTCTGGAATTATTATTTGCATAGATAAGTTTTTGTACTCTACTCACACAGATCACAGGTCGTTTTACAGAACGCATCCAAATGAAAATCAGTGACTTGCTTCAGCAAATGGAAGAAGGACTTAAGACAGCAGACCCGCATGATGTTTCTGCCTACACAGGATACACGGGTGGGTGCTTTACGGTATTATTGTTTGGAATGTACTCTTGACAGGTTCTCTAGGTTAGTCCTGTCCTAAATATACCCTAGGTGGGTTTTCTAGGTTAGTCCCATCTTGGATATACTCTAGGTGGGTTCTCCATGTTATTACTTTCTTGAATATCCTCCAAGTGGATTCCCTAAATTACTAACTCGCCTGTAAGTGCTTCACATGAGGCTTGCAATGTATTGTATATAGTCCAGGTGAGTTCTCTAGATTAGTACTGTTCTGGATATACTGCAGGGGAGTTTAGGTTAGCAGTGTCTTGGATACTGTATACTCCAGGTGGGTTTTCTAGGTTGGCAATGTCTTGGATATAGTGCAGGTGAGCTGTCTAGGTTGGCAATGTCTTGGATACTGTATACTCCAGGTGGGTTTTCTAGGTTGGCAATGTCCTGGATATAGTGCAGGTGAGTTCTCTAGGTTAGCACTGTCCTGGAAAAATCCAAATGGGTTCTCAAGGTTAATACTGTCTTAAAAACCACTCCAAATGTGTTCTCTAGGGTATCCCTGTCCTGGATATATGCTAGGTTGGTTCTCCGGGTTAGTACTGGCTTAGATATACTCCATGTGGTTTTTGTAGGTTAGCATTGTCCTGAATATTGTAAAGCTGTTTCCTCCAGATATGCTACAGTGCGTTCTCTGGGTTAGAATTGTCCTGGATATCTTCGATATACAGTAGTGGTGCTGGCTGTGTCTAATATAGCTGTGTTTTTTTATAATATCGTCTCTTCTCCAGAGAGAATAAGTTAAGTGCGCGTAACCTTAACTCATAACTAATAAAAGGACTGGAGGACCTTTATTATGAGGAAAGGTTACGAGCACTGAACTTATTCTCTCTGGAGAAGAGACGATATATGGCGAAGAGACGCTTGAGAGGGGATATGATTTCAATATACAAATACTGTACTTGTGACCCCAAAATAGGGATAAAACTTTTCTGCGAAAGGGTACTAAAAAAGACCCGCGGCTAATCATTAAAATTAGAAGAGAAGCGGTTTAACCTTAACCGCTTCCCGACCGCCTAACGCAGATATACTGAGGCAAAATGGCACGGGCAGGCAAAATCACGTACCTGTACGTGATCGTGCATGTGCCTGCCAGCGGCGCGCTCGCGACCCGGTCGGGAGCTCCGTGACCCGGCCGCGGGACCAGCGGACCCGATCGCCGCTGGTGTCCCGCGATCGGGTTACGGAGCTGAAGAACGGGGAGAGGTATGTGTAAACAAACCTCTCCCCGCGCTTCCTACTCTGCCTGTCATTGATCGGCTGTTCCCTGTCATCGGGAAAGCCGATCAATGATGTCAGACGTCAGCCCCGCCCCTAATGTAAAAAAAAACACACACGTCACAGCCCATAACCCCTCCCCCTAGTGGTTAACCCCTTCACTACAACTGTCATTTATACAGGAACCAATGCATTTAAATAGCATTGATTGCTGTATAAATGACTGGTCCCAAAAATGTGTCAAAAATGTCCGATGTGTCCGCCATAATGTCGCAGTCACAATAAAAATCGCTGATCGCCGCCATTACTAGTAAAAAAAAAATATTAATAAAAATGCTATAAAACTATCCCCTATTTTGTAAACGCTATAACTTTTGCGCAAACCAATCAATACTAGCTAACTGCGATTTTTTTTTTTTTTTTTTTTTACCAAAAATATGTAGAAGAATACGTATCGGCCTAAACTGAGGGAAAAAAAAGTTTTTTTATATATTTTTTGGGGATATTTATTATAGCAAAAAGCAAAAAATATTGCATTGTTTTCAAAATTGTCGCTCCTATTTTTGTTTATAGCGCAAAAAAAAATAAAAACTGCAGGGGCGATCAAATACCACCAATAGAAAGCTCTATTTGTGGGAAAAAAAGGACGCCAATTTTGTTTTGGAGCCACGTCGCACGACCGCGCAATTGTCAGTTAAAGCGACGCAGTGCCGAATCGCAAAAAGGGGCCTGGTCCTTTGGCTGCCAGTTGGTCCGGGGCTGAAGTGGTTAAACTGCGTAGAGGGTTCTTTACTGTAAGCGGTAAGGATGTGGAATTCTCTTCCACAGGTAGTGGTTTCAGCAGGGAGCATCGATAGTTTCAAAAAACTATTAGATGGGCATCTGAACGACCACAACATATAAGGATATGCAATGTTAAGCCTCATACACACGATCGGACTTTAACCACTTCCCGACCGCCCCATGTATATATACGTCAACAGAATGGCACGTACAGGCAGAATCACGTACCTGTACGTGCCATTCTTCAGGCGGTTGGGGGGTCCGATCGGACCCCCCTCCGCCGGCGGGGACGGTCGGGATGGCTTCAGAAGCGATGCGGGACGAGGTAACGGCCAGTCGTTTCTGGCCACCCCCTCCCGATCGCTCTGGCCAATGAGATTCTTCCGCTTCCTTCCCCTTCCTGTGTAATTGTAAACACAGGCAAGGGGAAGTGATGTC
The DNA here is from genome assembly GCA_028564925.1 of Lithobates sylvaticus. Taxonomy (NCBI): domain Eukaryota; kingdom Metazoa; phylum Chordata; class Amphibia; order Anura; family Ranidae; genus Lithobates; species Lithobates sylvaticus. The sequence continues at coordinate 380,860,871 of CM053030.1, read as the reverse complement.
ACGCTCCTCGTGTCGGTCTTTCTGACGGGACGCCGAGCGGAGAAGACATCAGGTTAGTGCACCAACACTACACTGACACCAGGCACACATAGGCACATATTTCACCCCCCTGTCACCCCCTGATCACCCCCCAGATCACCCCCTGCCCCCCCAGTCACAGTGTCACTGATTGCAGTGATCATTTATTTTACTGATCACTGCATTTAGTGTCAGTGTGACTGTAATAACTGTCAGGGCAGTTAGTTTTAGGCCCCTTTAGGTCCAAGGTAGCCCCCTACCCCCCCCCCCCAATAAAGGTTTAACCCCTTGATTGCCCCCTAGGTAACCCTTTCACCCCCTTTTGCCAGTGTCACTAAGCGATCGTTTTTTTGATCGCTCTATTAGTGTCACTGGTGCCGCTAGGTAGCCAGTTTTTTTTTTAGGTAACCGCCAGGTTTATATAGGATTATAAATAGGTTTATAGGTCAGGTACCCCCATATTACAACCTAAATAAAGGTTTTAACCCCTTGATTGCCCCTAGAGTTAACTCTTTCACCAGTGATCACAGTATAAGTGTCACTGGTGACGCTGGTTAGCCAGTTAGTTATTTAGTTATTTAGGTCCCCGTCAGGTTTTTATATAGTGTCAGGTACCCCCATATATTACCTAATAAAGGTTTTAACCCCCTGATTGCCCCTAGTTAACCCTTTCACCAGTGATCACCGTATAACTGTTACGGGTGACGCTGGTTAGTTAGCTTGTTTTTTTATACTGTCAGGGCACCCGCCATTTATTACCCAACTATCGGTTTAACCCCCTGATCGCCCGGCGGGTGATATCAATTAGGTTTTAGGGTCAAATAAGGTCTGCGTCGCCCCAGGTTAGTGCCAGTACCGCAAACACCCACGCGCAAAGCATACACCTCCCTTAGTGGTATAGTATCTGAACAGATCAATATCTGATCTGATCAGATCTATACTAGCGTCCCAGCAGTTTAGGGTTCCAAAAAAACGCATTGTTAGCGGGATCAGCCCAGATACCTGCTAGCACCTGCGTTTTCCCCCTCCGCCCAGCCCAGCCCAGCCCACCCAAGTGCAGTATCGATCGATCGATCACTGTCACTTCCAAAACACTAAGCACACATAACTGCAGCGTTTGCAGAGTCAGGCCTGATCCCTGCGATCGCTAACAGTTTTTTTGGTAGCGTTTTGATTCAGTTGCCAGCAGCCTAGGAGCTTTTTTTCCTGTGAATCTCACTAGTGTACTACTAAATTTAGAGCCCAAAATGGCAAATCGCAAGTACACTAGTGAACAGGCCTACTTGTTTCTGAGTATGTCAGATAGTGAAGAGGAGGTCACTCATCTGTCACAATCAGGCTCAGAATACGATCCAGTAGACGACAGTGGCTCCATGACAGATAGCTCTGGCGACGAAGGTGTGGTCCCTGCTAAGGTCAGGCGTACCCGATCCCGATCTTCTGATGTTGTTGAGGTGCAGGAACCGCAGGTCTCTCGTATGGAGCAGAGAAGTACTAGCGCCGCTATTCCTTCTGGTGAACTGGCAAGCACCAGCGGCCTAGTACACCCTGGACGTAGTCAAACCAGCACTGCAGTAACACTTGGTGACGTGGCGAGTCCCATAAGTGCAGTTGAAGCTGGCGAGGTGGCAAGCACAAGTAGTGTCCCGCTGCCACCAAGAAGAAGACAAAGGCAGGTCCGTCGATCCCATAGTGTCCTTCCTGCAGAATTCGCCAATCCTGATTGGGTGCCCACCACTTCTGCAGGACCCGTACTTCCCCCATTCACTGGCCAACCCGGTATTCAGGTGGAAACAGCTGATTTTAAGCCATCCGATTTTTATTCGCTGTTTTTCACGGAAGATCTCTATAGATCTATTGTGGACCAAAGTAATATATACGCTGGTCAATACATCGCCGCTAATCCCCAAGTGCCTTCCCTTGCCAGAGATTGGAAACCAATTACGGTTTCCGAATTTAAGACCTTTCTGGGCCTTTCCCTCAACATGGGCATACACAAATTCCCGACGCTGAGGTCTTATTGGTCCACCTCACCGCACCACCAAATGCCCGTGTTCTCTTGCTCCATGTCCAGGGCACGATACGAGATGATTTTGCGGTTCATGCACTTCAGTGACAATGAACTTTGTCGTCCTCGTGGAGACCCTGAATTTGATCGGCTCTACAAAATTCGGCCCCTCATAAACCACTTCAACCAATGTTTTGCAGCCTTGTTTACGCCCAATCAAGTTGTCTGCGTTGACGAGTCCCTGATTAAGTTTTCTGGCCGCTTGTCTTTCAAACAGTTCCTTCCCAGCAAGCGTGCCAGATACGGGGTCAAGCTCTACAAGCTCTGTGACAGGGCAACAGGCTATACGTGGAGCTTTTCGGTTTATGAGGGAAAAGATAGTTACGTAGAGCCGGAGAACTGTCCAGATTACATAGGGAGCGCTGGCAAGATAGTGTGGAACTTGGCGTCACCCTTATTCGGAAAGGGGTACCACTTGTACGTGGACAATTATTACACGAGCGTGCCACTGTTTAGTCACTTGTTTGATCAGCAGATTGGAGCATGTGGCACAGTGCGACCTAATCGCCGGGGCTTTCCCCAGCGGCTTGTAGATTCCCGTCTTAGGCTGGGGGAGAGAGCCTGCTTGAAGTGTAATAACTTGCTCGCTGTGAAGTGGAGGGATAATAAGAATGTTTTCCTTCTTACCTCCCTTCATGCAGACACGACAGTCCAAATTCGTACGGCGGCTGGTGTTGTGACGAAACCCCTCTGTGTCCACGAATACAACCTTAATATGGGGGGGGGTGGACCTCAACGACCAGTTGTTGGCGCCGTACCTAGTTGTCCGTAAGGCTAGACGCTGGTACAAAAAAGTGTCTATTTATTTATTCCAATTGGCTTTGCTGAATGCTCATGTGCTATACGGAGCTTCAGGCGGGACGTTACCCTTCCTTGAATTCCAGGGAGCGGTTGTCATGGAACTCCTGTATCCAGGCGATTCCACACCTCACCATCCCCTACCAAATGCAGTAAGCCGGCTGCATGAGAGGCATTACCCTTATGTCCTCCCGAGTACCCTACCCAACGAGCCCCCCAAAAAAGATGTCGTGTCTGCAGCAAGCGCGGATGTAGGCGTGACAGCCGTTATTATTGTCCACGCTGTCCTGACAATCCTGGTCTCTGCGTTGGTGAATGTTTTGAACGCTACCACTCACTAGTGAGGTTTTAGCGTAGGGTACAGCATTTCACAGGCTAGGATACACTTTCACAGGGTCTCAAGAATGCCATCGCATTTTGAGACCCGACCGTTGCAGTTAAAATTATAGTTGCAGGGTCTCAAGAATGCCATCGCATTTTGAGACCCGACCGTTACAGTTAAAATTAGTTATAGTTAAAAAAAAAAAGTGTAAAAAAATAAAAAAAAAAAATAAAAAAAGTAAAACAAAAAAAAAAAAACCCCCCAAAAAAATATAAAATAAAAAACCAAAAATAGTTGTCGTTTTATTGTCTCTCTCTCTCTCTCTCTCTCTCTCTCTATTGTTGCTCTTTTTTACTCTATTCTGCAATGTTTTATTATGTTTTATCATGCTTGCTTTTCAGGTATGTTTTATTGTTAACCATTTTTTTGTTTTCAGGTGCGCCATTCAGTTGCAGCGCGGATTTATTTATCTTGACAGCAACAGCGTTTGCTCCCACGATACATAAAGCCGCGACTCCAACACTGTAGGAGGTGATTTCACCACCACAGTTAAAAAAAAGAGCATATATGCCGAAGCATGGGGGCAGCAGAGGGCGGAGGAGCGATTTTGCTCCTAATGCCACGTACATACGGTCGAAAAAAGTGCGACCATGTGTACGTGGCATAACTTTTTTGCGGGAGGATGCCCCCATGCTTCGGCATATATATATTTTAGGCACCGGTTGCGTTAACAAAATGTTTTATTTTTTACTATGTTTTTTTTTTTTGGTATTTGCTTTGCAGGTATGGTATGGTAAGGTCTTACTGTTATACTGTAATGTTACTTAGTTTTAATGTTAACCATTATTTGCTTAGCAGGTACGCCATTCAGTTGCAGCGTGGATTTATTTATCTTGACAGCAACAGCGTTTGCTCCCACGATACATAAAGCCGCGACTCCAACGCTGTAGGAGGTGATTTCACCACCACAGTTAAAAAAAAGAGCATATATGCCGAAGCATGGGGGCAGCAGAGGGCGGAGGAGCGATTTTGCTCCTAATGCCACGTACATACGGTCGAAAAAAGTGCGACCATGTGTACGTGGCATAACTTTTTTTGCGGGAGGATGCCCCCATGCTTCGGCATATATAAATGGTGCATGTATGCCCATCATTAGAAGTGGGTGGATGAAGGGAGGTATTCTAATGGTGGGCATACCCACCGCGCCATTGGGAAATTGGGAAAGCATTTTATCACACCGATCTTGGTGTGGTCAGATGCTTTGAGGGCAGAGGAAAGATCTGGGGTCTAATAGACCCCAATTTTTTCAAAAAAAGAGTACCTGTCACTGCCTATTGCTATCATAGGGGATATTTACATTCCCTGCGATAACAATAAAAATGACAACTAAGAAAAAAAAATGGAAGGAACAGTTTAAAAATAAAATAAAAAAGCTAAATAAAAAGAAAAACTAAAAAAAAAAAAAAAAAAAAAAGCACCCCTGCCCCCCCTTTTCTTGCGCAAAGGCGAACACAAGCGTCGGTCTGGCGTCATATGTAAACAGCAATTGCACCATGCATGTGAGGTATCACCGCGAAGGTCAGATCGAGGGCAGTAATTTTAGCAGTAGACCTCCTCCGTGAATCTAATGTGGTAACCTGTAAAGGCTTTTAAAGGCTTTTAAAAATGTATGTAGTTTGTCGCCACTGTGTGTTTGTGCGCAATTTTAAAGCATGTCGTGTTTGGTATCCATGTACTCGGCCTAAGATCATATTTTTTATTTCATCAAAAATTTGAGCAATATAGTGTGTTTAAGTGCATTAAAATAAAAAAAAGTGTATTTTTTCCACAAAAAATGCGTTTTGAAAAATCGCTGCACAAATACTGTGTGGAAAAAAAAAATGCAACACCCACCATTTTAATCTGTAGGGCCTTTGCTTTAACAATATATATAGTGTTTGGGGGTTCAACGTAATTTTCTTGCAAAAAAAAAATATGTTTTCATGTAAACAAAAAGTGTCAGAAAGGGCTTTATCTTCAAGTGGTTAGAAGAGTGGGTGACGTGTGACATAGGCTTCTAAATGTTGTGCATAAAATGCCAGGACAGTTCAAACCCCCCCCCCCAAATGACCCCATTTTGGAAAGTAGACACCCCAAGCTATTTGCTGAGAGCAATGTTGAGCCCATTAAATATTTTTTTTTTTGGTCCCAAGAGATTGAATAATGAAAAAAAAAAAAAATAATATTTTTTTTTACAAAAAGTTGTCACTAAATGATATATTGCTCAAACATGCCATGGGCATATGTGGAGATACACCCCAAAATACATTCTGTTGCTTCTCCTGAGTACGGGGATACCACATGTGTGGGACTTTTTGGGAGCCTAGCCGCGTACGGGACCCCAAAATCCAAGCACCGCCTTCAGGCTTTCTAAGGGTGTAATTTGTTTATTTCACTCCTCACTGCCAATCACAGTTTCGGAGGCCATGGAATGCCCAGATGGCACAAACCACCCCCAAATGACCCCATTTTGGAAAGTAGACACCCCAAGCTATTTGCTGAGAGGTATGGTGAGTATTTTGCAGATCTCGCTTTTTGTCACAATGTTTTGAAAATTGAAAAAAAAGAAAAAAAAAAAATTTTTTTCTTTACTTTCTTCATTTTCAAAAACACATGAGAGCTGTAAAATACTCACCATGCCTCTCAACAAATAGCTTGGGGTGTCTACTTTCCAAAATGGGGTCATTTGGGGGGGTTTTGTGCTACTTTGGCATTTTATGGCCTTCGAAACTGTGATAGGTAGTGAGGAGTGAAATCAAAAATTTGCACCCTTAGAAATCCTGAAGGCGGTGCTTGGGTTTCGGGGCCCCGTACGTGGCTAGGCTCCCAAAAAGTCCCACACATGTGGTATCCCCATACTCAGGAGAAGCAGCAAAATGTATTTTGGGGTGCAATTCCACATATAACCATGGCATGTGTGAGCAATATATCATTTAGTGACAACTTTTTGAATACATTTTTTTTATTTATTTTTTTTTGTCTTTATTCAATCACTTGGGACTAAAAAAAAAAATATTCAACGGGCTCAACATGCCTCTCAGCAAATAGCTTGGGGTGTCTACTTTCCAAAATGGGGTCATTTGGGGGGGTTTTGTGCCATCTTGGCATTTTATGGTCTTCAAAACTGTGATAGGTAGTGAGGAGTGAAATCAAAAATTTATGCCCTTAGAAATCCTGAAAGCGTTGCTTGGTTTTCGGGGTCCCGTATGCAGATAGGCTCCCAAAAAGTCCCACACATGTGGTATCCCCGTACTCAGGAGAAGCAGCAGAATGTATTTTGGGGTGTAATTCCACATATGCCCATGGCATGTGTGGGCAATATATCATTTAGTGACAACTTTGGGCAAAAAAAAAAAAAAAGTTTGTAATATTCCCGCAACTTGTGGCAAAATATAAAATATTCCATGTACTCAACATGCCTCTCAGCAAATAGCTTGGGGTGTCTACTTTCCAAAATGGGGTCATTTTGGGGGGTTTTGTGCAATTTTGGCATTTTATGGCCTTCGAAACTGTGATAGGTAGTGAGGAGTGAAATCAGAAATTTGCACCCTTAGAAATGCTGAAGGTGGTGCTTGGGTTTCGGGGCCCCGTACGCGGCTAGGCTCCCAAAAAGTCCCACACATGTGGTATCCCCGTACTCAGGAGAAGTGGCAAAATGTATTTTGGGGTGCAATTATACATATAACCATGGCATGTGTGCGCAATATATCATTTAGTGACAACTTTTTGAATACATTTTTTTTTTTTTTTTTTTGTGTCTTTATTCAATCACTTGGGACTAAAAAAAAAAAAAAATATTCAATGGGCTCAACATGCCTCTCAGCAAATAGCTTGGGGTGTCTACTTTCCAAAATGGGGCCATTTGGGGGGGTTTTGTGCCATCTTGGCATTTTATGGCCTTCAAAACTGTGATAGGTAGTGAGGAGTGAAATCAAAAATTTATGCCCTTAGAAATCCTGAAGGCGGTGCTTGGTTTTCGGGGTCCCGTATGCGGATAGGCTCCCAAAAAGTCCCACACATGTGGTATCCCCGTACTCAGGAGAAGCAGCAGAATGTATTTTGGGGTGTAATTCCACATATGCCCATGGCATGTGTGGGCAATATATCATTTAGTGACAACTTTGGGCAAAAAAAAAAAAAGTTTGTAATATTCCCGCAACTTGTGGCAAAATATAAAATATTCCATGTACTCAACATGCCTCTCAGCAAATAGCTTGGGGTGTCTACTTTCCAAAATGGGGTCATTTGGGGGGGTTTTTGTGCTATTTTGGCATTTTATGGCCTTCAAAACTGTGATAGGTAGTGAGGAGTGAAATCAAAGATTTGCACCCTTAGAAACCCTGAAGGCGTTGATTGGGTTTCGTGGCCCCGTGCGCGGCTAGGCTCCCAAAAAGTCCCACACATGTGGTATCCCCATACTCGGGAGAAGCAGCCAAATGTATTTTGGGGTGCATCTCCACTTATAACCATGGCATGTGTGAGCAATATATCATTTAGTGACAACTTTTTGAAAAAAAAAAAAATCTTTTTTATTTTTGTCTTTATTCAATCACTTGGGACTAAAAAAAAAAATATTCAATGGGCTCAACATGCCTCTCAGCAAATAGCTTGGGGTGTCTACTTTCCAAAATGGGGTCATTTGGGGGGGGTTTTGTACTTCTCTGCCATTTTAGCACCTCAAGAAATGAAATAGGCAGTCATAAATTAAAAGCGGTGTAAATTCCAGAAAATGTACTCTAGTTTGTAGACGCTATAACTTTTGCGCAAACCAATAAATATACGCTTATTGGCATTTTTTTTTTACTAAAGACATGTGGCTGAATTCATTTTGGCCCAAATGTTTGACTAAAATTGAGTTTATTAGATTTTTTTTATAACAAAAAGTAGAAAATCTCTTTTTTTTTCAAAATTTTCGCTCTTTTTCCGTTTATATCGCAAAAAAATAAAAATCACAGAGGCAATCAAATACCATCAAAAGAAAGCTCTATTTGTGGGAAGAAAAGGACGCAAATTTCGTTTGGTTACAAAATTGCATGACCGCGCAATTACCAGTTAAAGTAGTGCAGTGCGAAATTGAAAAAAAGACCTCTGGTCCTTTGGCTGCCAAATGGTCCGGGGCTGAAGTGGTTAAACAAACTTTTCCGTGGATTTCTGTCCAAAGGGGGTTGGCCGTGAACTTGTATTGCATACACACGGCAGGACTTTTTCAGCCAACTTTCACCAAATCACATGGTTTTTCTGCTCTTTCCCGCCATCCTTTGGTCAACTTCTGTATTGTCTGATCTTTTGCATGGTTCTGAGCATGCGTGTTTGGACTTAAGTCCGATGGTTTTCTGTACACACGATCGGACTTTTGTTGCAAAAAAGTTTGTCTGTTTACAGAGCGAACTTTTGTCCGATGAAAACCAAAAAAGTTTGTCCGATGGAGCGTACATACGGTCGGATGTTGCCTTAAAACAGCTAATTTGCATGTTTGTTGTCAAAAAGTCTGATTGCGTGTATGGGCCTTTATATTGACACAAAAGCGCACACACACAGGTTGGACTTGATGGTCTTTTTTCAACCTCACCTACTATGTAACTATGTAAAATATATATATATATATATATATATACTGTATTCTATATAATTTGTTTTGCAAAACATTTTTTTTTTGTAGGCATAGCCTTGTTGTACCTGCAATTGTACCGTGTCACTCCAGATCAAACCTATTTGCAACGTTCTCTTGATTATGTGAAAAGAGTCTTGAGGAACTTGAATGGGAGAAGAGTCACTTTCCTTTGTGGGGATGCTGG
>CM053030.1:380371831-380846831 GCA_028564925.1 Lithobates sylvaticus | reverse complement strand
GAAGAAATAATTGAAAAATTTAAAAAAAGGTGGAGCAGGAGGAAAATGACAGGAAAAATGGAAAAATAAAGAAAAGTGCAATGAAATAAATATAAAATAATTCAAAGAATAATAGAAATGAAAATAAATATAAAAAAAAGAAAATAGGAAAATAAAAATATGAATAAAAATAATGTAAAATAAAATGTATGAAAATGAATATACATTTTTTTTATTTTTTTTTTATAAATGAAAAAATGAAGAAATATAAATAAAAATATAACAAAATGAAAATCAAATAAAATAAATATGGGAAACAAGAACACAAATAACCAAAAATAAAATAAACATACGGCCTAAGAAAAAGAAAAGGAAACCCATGCGAATAGCTCCTATGTGATGAACTCTACGCTCGTGCCATGGGGTCAGCTTACGGTTGTACAAAATTCTAAATAGTTTACCATGCAAGCCAACGAATGACAAATAGTCACATTTAGCCCTTAGAATATGTCAGAAAAAACAGCAGGTGCTCATGACCTATCGGCTGCAATAAGCGAATATCACGGGTGAGCATAGGGTGTAAAAAAACAGAGGAAAAGCGCACGAACAAGCAAAGAAAAAAATAAATAGATATAATACATGGTATGTACTATACCTAGTGTTCTTTCACACTCAACCCAATACACCGGCCAAGACAACACCAGTCCCCTTTAGACTTAAAGTGGAAGTAAACCCCCCTATCGTTTTCAGCCAAGGAAGCTGCCATCTTTGCCTCTGTTTAATCTTCAACTGCCAAGGTGCTGCACATGTGATCCGTTATGACACCAGCCATTGGATGGTTTGACTGTTTGGTTGAGAGCACAGCCAATGTGCAGTTAGCATTCCCGGCATGCCTTTTTTTTTAAACTGTTAAATCGATGGGTTTACTTCTGCTTTAAGAGCAGGTTCATGTCTCCTGGGCAGCTCCACTCCACTGAAAACTACACTAGGACGATCAAACATGATATGTCCATTAATGCTTCCAATAACACACAGACTAATCTGAGTCCTGATGATTTTGCATCACTTAAGTCCCTCAAAGAGGATAAAAACATAATCAAACCCGCCGATAAGGGCGGGTGTGTTTTAATTATGGATTACAGTGACTATAGGGATACCATTCTTTCCATGTTGGCTGACTCTACCAGCTATATGACATTTGAAGAGGGGCCCTTCCCAGGGCACCAAAAACGGTCTGCCGGGCCTAATCAACATGGAGCAGTTGAATGGGTGGGTGACCGAGGAAGTTGCCAATTTTCTACACAATGATTATCTGCATATGCCAGTCATCTATGGACTTCAGAAAATCCATAAAGACACTACACCACTCACGTTCCAACCTATAGTCTCTGGCACAGGGGCCATCACTCAACCAATGGCCCAGTTTATTGATTTCCACCCACAACCCCATGTGAAGGACTTACCTGCCTACATTCGTGACACAAGTGATTTCCTAGAGAAACTGTGGCCCTTCTCAACATTTCAGGATGAATGGAAACTTGCTACAATGGACATTTCATCTTTTATACACTTGTATACCCCATGCCCCCGGCCTACAGGCTGTTGAACATTTTCTTGCCAAACAGGACTCTCCTGGGTTACCAAATGACTATATACTTGAATGTCTTGGGTTCATTCTTGCCAACAACCATTTTTTGTTTGAGGGGAGAGCATACACACAGATTCGGGGTACAGCCATGGAGAGCTCAGCAGCACCCTCATTCACTAACTTGTTTGTGGGTTATCTTGAAGAGCACCATGTCTACCCATCCTCTCTATTCACAGTGCATGTAAAGACATGGATAAGGTACATTGATGATATATTTCTCATTTGGTCAGGTAGTGAGGATGACTTGACTGTGTTCGTTGATTTCCTGAATAGTATTTTCCCAGGAATAGGGTTAAAATCCTGTGTTTTCGCTTAATCGGATTTCATTTCTTGATGTGCTTATCACCAATACCGACACTACAACTCTGTATACCAAACCCACTGACAGAAACACACTGCTTCATTTCCACAGTGCACATACTGCACATTTGCGCAAGAACTTTTTGCCCATTTCACAATTTGTAAGGATTTTACGCATCTGTTCAGATGAGAATGACAAAAGGAAGCAACTTGAGATAATGTATCGCAAGTATGTGGGTACCCTACTTTGGTACTTGTCCGTGTCCTTGACGAGGCTTTGTCTGGTCACACCAGGACTTCTAGCCCTGTTGTTCGTCCATTGTTCATTCATACAAACGATCAGTAATCGGGCGCGATTAAACGGGCAGCAGAACACAACTTGAACATTTTACGATCCGACAGGTCCCTAGGACCCACCATCAGGGCCAAACCCATGATGGCGTATAAACGTGGAAGGACACTACATGCCCATTTTGGTACAGGCAGGTCCCAGCCATAAATACGCCAAAGTTCCACCTAAGATATCTCAGAAAATGGGTTTTTATAAATGTTATAACTGTAATGTGTGCAATTCACTTATTTGCGGAATTTTTTTTCACATCCGCATAGGGATAAGCAGTATCGGATATGAGAGTATATTAATTCCTACACAGTTTTCTGTGTGTACATTTTGAAATGCCCTTGCACATTGACATATGTGGGAAAAACTGAAAAGGGCAAACAGGCTGACCCTAACAAACCCATAGCAGTACGCTTTGTGACATCTAAGCACCAGATCCATGAGCTACGTGGTATGGTGATCGAACACGTCAAGCTACTCAACAGGGGAGGTGATCGAGAACGATTACTCCTCTGCCGTGAGGCGAATTGGATACACACGCTAGGCACTGTACAGCCTGGTGGTTTCAACACTTTCCTCATTTTTATTGAATTTCTTCCTTGGCATATTTTATTTTGATATACATGATGATGTGACACCTGTACAAGTCTTATTGATATCTAGTCTGGGCAGTGCTCCATCGGGTATAGTACATACCATGTATTAGTTCTTTTTTTCTTTGCTTGTTCGTACTCTTTTCCTCTTTGTTTTTCACACCCTACACTCACCCGTGATATTTGCTTATGGCAGCCGATAGGTCATGAGCACCTATGTTTTTTTTCTGCCATATTCTAAGGGCTAAATGTGACATTTTGTCTTCCGTTGGCTTGCATGTTAAACTATTTAGAATTTTGTACAACCGGACTCTGACCCCATGGTACAATCGTAGAGTGCCTCACATAGGAGCTATTCGCTTGGGTTTCCTTTTCTTTTTCTTAGGCCATATGTTTGTTTTATTTTTGGTTATTTGTGTTGTTTCCTGTATTTATTTATATTACATTTTATTTTATTTTTATTTTCATTTTGTTAGATTTTTATTTAAATTTCTTTAATTTTTTATTTACATTAATAAGTTTTTTTTTTTTTTTTTTTTTTTATATTTATTTCATTTTTATTCATACATTTATTTTACATTTTATTATTTTTATTCATATTTTTATTATTTTCCTATTATTCATTGTATTTTTATTTTAATTTTTCTTATTTTTTTCTGTAATTTTCTTCGTGCTCCAACTTTTTTTTTTTTTTTCCGTTTTTTTGTCATTATTTCTTCTATTTTTGTCTTACTCCTCTCCCCTTTTAATCTCATGCCCTTTTATCTTTTCCCCCCGCTCTTGCATCACTCTTCTCTTCTTTTGCTCGCCTTTTCTAGCCTCGCTCCTACACACTTGCACTTTCTTCTGCACTATGGTACACCTAATGCGGTGTGGGTCATATGTCGCAGATTTCAGTGGTTACGGCGGCCCCATAGATGGGCATCCTCCCATCATCACCCTGTTGCCATGAGTGCCGTGCGCATGCGCGGCCTACTTGGCACGACGCGATTGGCGACCGGAGCTCACAAACAGAAACATAACCGCTGGGTCCTAGTGGCTGCTTGTTCTCGATCGGGCGCATCTGGCTGATGTGCCTGATCCATTGCACATACACTGACGCCATGCATGCGGGCTATATTCTACAATAATAGGGATTTACTGCCCCTGCTTGAAGTTACTTTGATGCCTTTTAGGTTTTTAACATTTTCTGGTGGGATTCTGACATCACATGGACATCACAGGGTGGGGGTGGTACAATTTATTTTTTCTCCAGTCGCCTTTCAGGACAACCCTGGAGAGAGCGCAGCTCCGCCCACTTTGAGGAAACACTTGCACTTTTTCTTTAAAGCTCCTCCTTTTCCACCATGGCCTCAGTTATTGTGTTTCCTCCGCCATGGATGGAAGCACTTGTGGGAACCAGAGCTGCGCTCTCTCCAGGCTCTCCAGGCTCTCTCCTACCGGCCTACCTTAAGCATCCTGGAAAGGCTGCTGCAAAGACCATCCCAGCCCCCCCCTAGTACGAGCGGGGGGGGTTCCGGAGTCCCTGACCTTCTCCAGCTCACGGGAGCGGTGGCCGGCAGGGAGTCGAGGCGTCTGTACCCGGAAACCGCAGGTTGAATTTCGCGCGCCGCGCGGTATGGTTTCCGGGTAGTCACCTGGCGGGCGGATGACGCGGCGGCCAGTGACGCGGCTTCCTGTGCGGGCGGGGCGACTGTGGTTCCGGTCGCCTGGAACGCAAGGGTCAGGGGGCGGGTCTACAGGCCGGTACTTCCACTTCCGGCGTGCGTAGTGACGCTGAGCCCGGGAAATTTAAAAAGGGGCTGTTTTTCATTCATTCGCCCCGCTGCGCTTTCTGCAATGATGGAGGAAAGATCTGCAGCAGTGGTGGAGACAGGCACCCCAAACACCGGTCAGGCCCAGGTAAGAGGGGTACAAAGGTACTATTAATTCTTTACCTTATGGGCTGTTTCTTTTTCTGTTGTCACTTGTTTCATTCCTCCCTGAGGGGGGTCCTGTCACTACAGGGTCAGAGGTTACTTTCCTAGGACCTGTAGTTTGGTGGTTGCTGCACTCAGGTGGTTTCTTTATTGCTGGCGGTGGTATGTCTAGCATCCAGGTGTGATAGTAAGACAAACTTTTGTTTTATCTCTAGGAAACGGTTTCAAAAGTAAAGAGCGCAAATCCCCCAGGTCAAAAGAGATGCCCTGTGTGCAAGAACCCTTTAAGAGAATCCTGGCAGAAGACATTATGTAGGTCTTGTATCAGGGAGCTAGTGGAGGAGGAGTCCTCGCAGCAGTATGGCGAGTTGTTTTCGTCAGTGAGAGAGATAGCAAGCTCGCTAAGCTCCGTCAAGACTTTGTTGGTTCACAACCCAGCAGGTCAGGGCGGTAGCCAGCAACCACCATCAAGTCCCCGAGCATCTACTTTCAGGCAGAGGGAGGTGGCAGACTCGGAGGACGAAGGGGCAAGTACTCTCCCTTCCCTCCAGAGATTCAGAGGAGGAGGTAGAAGAGGAGGATGACAGCCGTGGTTCCAGGTACAAGCTGTCTTTAGAGGAGGTAGATGACCTCCTAAGGGCTATCTATACAACCCTGGACATCCAGGGGGAAAAGGTCCAGTTGTCTGTACACGACAAAATGTATCAGGGACTGGATGAGGTTAAATCCAGGGTTTTCCCTGTCCACAGGGTGTTGTCAGACACGGTTAAAAAAGAATGGAAGGACCCAGAGAGGGGTCCTTTCCTTTCTAAGAGCCAGAAAAGACGCTTTCCCTTTGATGAAAAAGAGTCAGAGGTGTGGAACAAAAAACCACGTGTGGACGCAGCCTTTTCACAGGTATCGCGTAGGACAGACTTGGCCTTTGAGGACATGGGGGTACTCAAGGATGCCATGGATAAAAGAGCAGATACTCTTTTAAAAAGAGCTTGGGATTCTGCGTCGGCCAGCCTCAAACCAGCTATGGCTTCCACGGTGGTGGCTAGAAATTTAGAGTGCTGGATAGGAAAATTGCAGAGCCACGTGGAAGCAGGCACACCTCGTAAGGATTTAGTGGAATCCTTTCCACTAATCCTTAGAGCTGTAAAATATATGGCCGATGCCTCTGCTGAGTCCATTAAGTTGGCAGCCAGATCAGCGGCCCTGGTGAATTCCGTCAGGAGAGCTGTTTGGCTTAAGACGTGGTCAGGTGACACAGCCTCCAAAGTTAGGTTGTGTGGTCTGCCCTTTTCAGGGGATCTGCTGTTCGGGCCAGAACTGGAAACGGTTCTCGACAGAACAGCAGACAAAAAGAAGGCCTTCCCGGCCAAGAAAAAACAGACAGGCAAAAGGAATTTTCGTCCTGTTCAACAGTCCCGTAAGGGTGGGGAGGACAGCAAAAGTCGCTGGAACCCTCAGAAGGGTAGAGGTAAAGGAGGAATTTTGTTCAAAACCCCCTCCAGTCAACCCCCCAAAGATAAGTGACTACTCTGCTCCGGTCGGAGGAAGGTTATCCGCCTTCCTTCCACAGTGAAGCCAATGTTCCTCAAGTCAGTTCGTGAGGAACATTGTTGCGCAGGGATACAGCCTGGAGTTTTCCAACATTCCCCCAAGCAGATTTTATGTCACGGCCCTTCCAAGGGACCAAGTCAAAGCCTCTGCCATGAAGAGCCTTTTGGAGGATCTTATACAACAGGAGGTGATTGTCCAGGTTCCAAAGGACCAGGAAGGCCATGGGTTTTATTCACACATCTTCCTTGTGAGAAAACCCTCAGGCAAATATCGATTGATACTGAATCTGAAAATCCTGAATCAGTCAATACGATACAAGCACTTCCGCATGGATACAATCCATACAATAACAAGGTTGTTATCCAAGAACTGCTTCATGGCCTCCCTGGATCTGAGGGACGCCTATCTACATGTCCCGATCGCTCAATCCTCCCAAAGGTTCCTCAGGTTGGCAGTGAATCTAGGGTCATCAATCTGGCACCTACAGTTCAGGGCCTTGCTGTTCGGGCTGTCGTCCTCCCCCAGGATCTTCACCAAGGTCATGGCGGAAGCCCTGGAACCACTGAGATTGAGGGGAATCTCAGTGGTCCCATATCTGGACGATCTCCTGTTTTTTGCGGACTCCAGGGAACAGGTGCTGTCAAATCTTCAGATAGCACAGGCTCACCTGGGGGACTTAGGGTGGCTTCTCAATCTGGAGAAATCAAACCTAGTTCCAAGCCAGGAAGTAGTTTTTCTAGGGTACACCATCAATTCTACCCTGCAAAAAATTTTTCTTCCGCAAGAAAAGGTGGAAAAGATCCTGACGGCAGTAAAACAAATTCAGACGAATCAGGTGGTTTCAGTCCGTTCAGCCATGAGGGTGTTAGGTCTCCTTACAGCCTCTATCCCAGCTGTCCAGTGGGCCCGGTTCCATTCCAGACCTCTTCAGGCAGAAATCCTGCAGGTCTGGTCTCATCAGGTTCCACTAGAAAAGAAGTTCAGCCTCACCTCAAAAGTAAAACGGGCTCTGTGGTGGTGGCGAAACACAGCCAATCTCACAAAGGGCCTTCCCTGGTTCTGGCCGCTAGACAAGCGCCTGACGACGGACGCGAGTGCCTGGGGTTGGGGAGCCCACCTAGACGGGCTGACGGTCCAAGGGACTTGGTCCAAGGCAGAGTCTCGGAGATCCTCGAATTGGAGAGAACTCAAGGCTGTGTCGCTGGCCCTTCGGGCTTTTCAGCACGTAGTAGAGGGACAGCATGTACAGATCTTGTCGGACAATATGACAACAGTAGCATATGTCCTAAAACAAGGGGGGACCAGGAGCAGGGGTCTCATGGAATTAGCCAGGCATCTATTCGCATGGGCAGAAAAAAGCGTGGCCTCCCTCTCAGCAGTCCATCTAAAGGGCTCTCTGAATCTCTGGGCAGATCTTCTCAGCAGGAAGAGACTGGTGGAAGCAGAATGGAGCCTAAATCAGGAAGTCTTCTTGATGATCGCCAGTACTTGGGGCTTCCCCCAGGTGGACCTGTTTGCAAATCAGCAAAACCGCAAGGTCCAAAAATACTTTTCTCTTCACCGAGAAGATCAGGCCATAGGTCTAGACGCATTAGCCCATCCTTGGCATTACCGTCTGTGCTATGCCTTTCCCCCCTTTCCTCTGATACCGGTGGTCCTGAGGAAATTCAGGGAAGAGAGGACCAGCATGATTTTGATCACACCCTTCTGGCCAAAAAGACCTTGGTTCTCGGCTCTTCTAAATTTAGCTACAGAACCCCCGTGGAGACTACCAGTCAGTCAGGACCTTCTGACGCAGGGGTCAGTGGTTCATCCAGAGGCAGGCAGACTGCAGTTAACCGCCTGGTTTCTGAGGAAGACCTGTTAAGAGCTAAGGGCTTGTCTGAGGGACTAGTGAGGACCCTTCTCTCTAGTAGGAAGGAAGTGACTCGGGCCATTTACCTTAAAGTATGGAAGAAGTACAACTCATATTGTACTTTGAGGGGGTTCCAGGTGAAAAATACTAGCTCAGTACTGGAATTTCTCCATGAAGGAATGGAGAAAGGTTTGGCAGCCAGCACCCTGAAAACTCAGGTGGCGGCCCTTTCTGTTTATTTAGAAAAAACCCTTTCCAGGGAAGCTTTAATTTCCAGGTTTTTTAGGGCAATGGCGCGGAATAGGCCAGTTCCCCTTAGGAATTTTCCCAGTTGGGATTTGTCAATAGTCCTACAAGGTTTAACGGGAGCTCCGTTTGAACCTCTTAAAGATTCTTGTTTAAAAAATTTAGTTTTAAAAACAATTTTTTTAGTAGCCATTACGTCAGCTAGACGAGTGAGCGAATTACAGGCTCTGGCAGTTACAGAGCCTTTCCTAAAGATTTTTCCTGATAGGATAGTGCTGCAGATAGACCCAGCCTTTCTTCCCAAGGTATCTTCAGAGTTCCATCGTACCCAACAAATAGTGTTGCCTACCTTTTCCTCCAACACAGGGGAGGAGGCCTTTCATACCTTAGATGTAAGGAGGTGTCTTCTCCAATTTCTGGCAGTTACCAGAGATTTCAGAAAGACGAATGCTCTGTTTGTGGTCTTTTCAGGTCCTAGAAAAGGGGAAAAAGCCTCTAAGAGTACTTTAGGTAGGTGGCTTAGAGAGGCAATTTCGGAGGCCTACAAAGCTAGAGGAGAATCTCCTCCCTCCGGAATTGCTGCCCATTCCACTAGGGCAACAGCAGTGTCTTGGGCCGAGAGGGCCGGTGCTACGCCTGAACAGATCTGCAAGGCGGCCACATGGTCAAGTTACTCAACTTTCCTTCGGCACTACAGACTGGACTTGCTGTCAGCTGCGGATCAAGCCTTTGGCAGGAAGGTACTGCAGGCAGTGGTCCCACCCTAGGGTAAGCTTCTCGTTTATCCTCTCCAGGGTTGTCCTGAAAGGCGACTGGAGAAAATACCTAGTTAGACTTACCGGTGACGGTATTTCTAAGAGCCTTTCAGGACAACGCCTAGTTCCCTCCCTTGTGTTTCTATGTTTAGAGATGATACAAGTATCTGTCATGGTTTGTTTGTGTTCTCTGTGCTTTATCTTCCAGTTTGCCGGAGGTAACAATAACTGAGGCCATGGTGGAAAAGGAGGAGCTTTAAAGAAAAAGTGCAAGTGTTTCCTCAAAGTGGGCGGAGCTGCGCTCTCTCCAGGGTTGTCCTGAAAGGCTCTTAGAAATACCGTCACCGGTAAATCTAACTAGGTATTTTTTCTATTTTTCTAATATTTCTTTATATGTTCTGATTGGTGGCTAATGTATTTATATTCTGCTTTGACACTGTTGCACTTTATCACATGCCTGACAAAGGGGCCCTGCGCAGCTCCGAAACTTTAACAACGGCAAGGACTCTAGTACAGACTTTGCAAAGACAATGAATAATGGGCATTTCTCCATAACGTTTGAGAAAAAAAAGAAGAGAAACAGAATGAAGATTAATAATCTTAGTAGCTTCAAACCGTGTCCTGTCTCAGAACATTGGAAAAATTGGTATACAACCCGAGTCGAGGACGAATGGGAGAAATCAGTCAATGCACTAGGCAAATGCATATATAAAAAATGTTATGAGTACCAACTGCAACTATTTCCAGCGAGAGGAAACCCCCCATGAGAGGAGCCTTGGATATAGCAGAAAAGAGGAAACAGAAGAGTAAAGGAAGAGAGAAGAGAAAGCGAGGCCAAGAGGGAAGAAACATAAATGAGGCTTCCAGAAGAAGAGCTGACCATGTTCAAAGCCCCTACAGCTGCAGGTGAACATAATCAGCCCAGGGGCTCCAGACTCAAATCGCTTAATAGTATCATTAATCCTACTGCCAATTTTGTTAATTGAGCATTATCCAAGTCAGACTATAGTAAGTTTTGCAGCTAAAAGCATAAAAATTATCAATCGCTTCTTAGAGCGGGGGATGTGCTCAACCGGCTCATTTAATAGAGCAATACGAGGCTTTTGGGGAACGGGGATTCCTGAATCTTTCCGTATCATAGCAAAAACCTTGTTCCAAAAACCCTGTAACTTCAGACATTCCCACCATATATGATACATAGTGCTAAACAAAGGGCACCCACGAAAACAGGGGTGAGGAAGACGGATAAAGCCTCAACAAGCGAGAGGGCACTGCATGCAATTTTAAGGTGTTTTTTTTTAGGTAAAATACCAACATATTTGTACAATTGTATTTCAGTTTTAGTTCAATTATTAGGGGGCAACTCAAAGATAAACTAAATGAGCAATGGGGTATGTAAATAACATTGACCTTTTGCATACCCAATCATTGGGTCCCCTGCTTGAATGTCATTGCATCTGCAATCTCTTGGGCCTGCAGTCTGTACCTATTCTTTACAAGCAGATAATGACACACCTACTTTGTCAAAATCTCTGCAATGCATGTGCACAGGTTGGGGTTGCTGCAAGTATAGTAAGTTTGGATATTTAAAGTGGTTGTAAAGCGGTGCGGGTTTGTCAGTTTTAAGTGCTCTGGTGGTTGTGAAAAGTGGTTGTAAAGGTCGTTTTTTTTTTTTTTTACCTTAATGCATGCTATGCATTAAGGTAAAAAAACCTGTGTGCAGCTTCCCGACCCGAGCCCCCTCCTATAATTCCCAGAGCCTGATCTCAATCCAGCGCTGTGCTCGAGAGCAGGAGCTCTTTCTGCTCACTCTCTCCTCACAGGGCAGATTGATAGCAGCAGGAGCCATTGGTTCCTGCTACTGTCAATCAAATCCTGTGGCAGGGGTGGGGCTAAGACGCACGGTCTGGGTTTATGGGTGCAGGCATTGAGCCTGCAGGTGTGCCACAATTGGTAGGGACTTTGTATGGTGGCACACCGAGAAGAGGAAGAGCCAACATCACCAGCACAGGACCTGAGAAGAAGGGGGATTGGGGAATAATTACACAGAGCAGGTAAGTATAACATGTTTATTGTTTAATTTTTTTTTTATTAGGTTTATAATAACTTTAAGCCAGTATATCAATGTTCATACAGATTGGCTCAGTTATATCCGCCACATCCCTCAATGAAACTATTGTCAATAAGGGTTGAAAAAAATGGTGTGACATTTGAGACACTGCATTCACAAAAACTCTATTTTGTTAAAACTAGATCATTCTTTATTTGAACAAATGTACATTTTTCCAACCTTTATTGACAATAATATTTGACAGTAGATCATTGATTTGGAGTAACTGTGTCCACTAAAATCACCTCCCTTCTTCTGTCTAACCCTCCTTTATAGTTTTGACTAAATGTGCTTTCTAGCTTCACAAGTGTACCAGAGTATCTAGTCATTAATTTGTCACATCAGTCATACTTTTCTTATGCTCCATCTTTAGAAAAATTGGTGTATATCGCGCTGACATATATCAAATAGCAGCCAGCACAACACTAAGACAAGTGTAAATCAAGAGTTATGTGAAAGATAACATAACATTTTGTGCAGCGCTCAAAAATTCAGGATAATAGAAATTCATATACAAACGAATATATATACTGTGCAATGACCAAAAATCAACTATGAAAAGTGATGTGAAATTCACACCCAAACTAAAGTCCATGTGCCATCATGTAAAGATTTTTAAACCATAAATATAACAGTCCTTGGATAAACCGTGAAACCAAATTATGTAGCCAAAAGTGGAATTCCCACGTGACATCAGTGTTGAGGTGAAGAGACAGACAATAGAACCACCATCGGTTAGTGAGGAGGCTTACCGCAGTAAGAGGACTCAAATGGGCATATGCTCAGTGAGTCAACAAGGCATATGGTGTAAACACCAAAGTATGGGACCTCCACATCTGGGCTCCAGATCAAGATGGAAGATAGTCCAATTGGTCACGAGATGTCACAGGGAAGCAGTCCTTAGAAGCAGCCAACTTGTCAGACCAATTTCTCTCAAATGTTCAAAATAGCATGACCAAAAAAGAAAAATAAGGTTTGTGGGTAACGCAATGACATCAGCAGGACTCGTCCTGATGCTTTTCATCTATAGAGAAAACATATGTCTCTTTAGACGCAACGTGTTGGGACGAGCCCTGCTGATGTCATTGTGTTACCCACAAACCTTATTTTCAAGCGCTTGATCCACTTTCTAAATGTGAGTGTTTCCAATTTTTTAATACATTTCTGTTTATACGGATTCACACTATTACACTATTTTTCTTTTTTGGTCATGCTATTTTGAACATTTGAGAGGATTTGGTCTGACAAGTTGGCTGCCTCTGAGAACTGCTTCTCTGTGACCAGAGCCCACGTCTGGAGCCCAGATGTGGAGGTCCCATACTTGTAATATGCTTTGTTGACTCACTGAGCATATGCCCATTTCAGTCCTCTTACTCCGGTAAGCCTCCTCACTAACCGGTGGTGGTTCTATCGTCTGTGTCTTCACCTCAACACTGTTGTCACGTGGAATTCCACTTTTATGCTCAGTCTTTGCCATTATTTTATCTGTTGATGGAAAATCTTTTCAGGCCATGTGAGATGTATATAGGTCATAACAGAATGAAAAGTAATTGCATTTCTGTTGCAGTGATATAATCATCTGATTACCAGAGATATCTGTTTTATAAGCTGGTGCTGCACTTCATATTATCATATACAATTGTCTGTTAAGGCCCCATTGTTTCTTCCTAAGTATTTCCTGAAAATGTAAAATATGATCATGGACAGAAAGAGAGCTTGTTTTCAATTTTTCTTAATTTTTTATTTTTTTTTCCTATATTCTCTTAAAAGCGTATCTAAACCCACAAATTCAAATTTTATTTTTTTATTTATTGCAACAGTTTTCAGGCAAATTTTTTTCTTTTCTACTAGTACATATAAATATCTCCATATGCAACAAAAGACAGGGGGGGGGGGGGGGGTTCTGTAGTCTTAACACATTTCCTGTCCTAGGGGGACGACACTGCTTCCTCATAGATATATTGAGTGAATGTTGTCAACCTAGGACAGGCAGTGTGTTAATTGCAATATTACCAAGTTAAAAAAGCTTGAAAAAGAAGACTAATGCATCCACAACATTTAAGACTGGTAAGCTGAAATATATAAACTTGTTTAGAAAATTTAAGACAAAATGATTGTAGTCTGACACCTTAAAGTAGTTGTTAAGCCACTACAGTATAATCATACCCTCCCCTCTAAATAACATGTGCCCCAGTGTCTGTGTTATTTATAAAAGATGCCAATTTCTACCTTATATCAGAGCATCTGGTGCTCACATGCCTCCTCGGCTCTCCCCCGTGGAGGGGGAGAGGAGAGGGAGCTGAGGAGTCGGTAAGCATCGGGAGATGCTCTGATATAAGGTAGAAATCTGCATCTTTTATTATTCAGCACAGACACTGGGACACATAATGTTATTTTACAATGGGGATTGTATAGTTATACTGTAGTTATAAGCAGCAGAAGGTGAGGGCTGGGGAGTGGACGGAGCTGACAGGCAGGGAGGGAGGGGGGAGAGCTGCATATGACGGAGGCACGTAAACTGACCACGATGTCAGGGCTTAGCAACCATGATATACCGTGGTTAGTTTTCAGCGCTAAAAAATAGCGCCTGGGTTCACACTGGAACACACAGCGGCCCACAGCAGGAGTCCGGTGCGTCCCCATTCACTGCTTCAGGTCTGATTTAAGCCTGAATTGTGGGCTGAATTCAGACCTGAAACTGACCAAAAGACACACAGGGCTCCAGTGCAATTTGAACCGGAGCTGCTGTGGAGATGTGTGAACAAGCTCCATAGAAAGCCGGTCACAATCTCCTGCTATGCGAATTGGATGCGGGGAAACCCACACACAAGTCGCATGAGTGTGAACCCAGCCTTAAGGAACAGAATCTGTTTGTTTTTTTTTGTTTTTTTCTAGGGTAACAAACACTTCAAGAGACAGATGTCACATGGTTGTGTGTGTGTGTGGGGTGGGGAGAGGGGGGAAGGATTGTAATGTATTATTTTTTCTATATGCATGCAGTAAATTTTGGTGATTATTTTATACTGATTTCTCTTTTACTTGAAATCCTGTACAACTAAAGCTAGTTGTGACTGTGGTTGAAGTTTGACTTTCCTAGGTTAGATAAAATTTACACTGCACTTCCGTGTGCCAGATAGATAAACATAGATGCTGATTGATTATATACAGTATCTCACAAAAGTGAGTACACCCCTCACATTTTTGTAAATATTTTATTCTATCTTTTCGAGTGACAACACTGAAGAAATTATACTTTGCTACAATGTAAAGTATTGAGTGTACAGCTTGTATAACAGTGTAAGTTTGCTGTCCCCTCAAAATAACTCAACACACAGCCATTAATGTCTAAACCGCTGGCAACAAAGGTGAGTACACCCCTAAGTGACAATGTCCAAAGTGTCAATATTTTGTGTGGTCACCATTATTTTCCAGCACTGCCTTAACCCTCTTGGGCATGGAGTTTACCAGAGCTTCACAGGTTGCCACTGAAGTCCTCTTCCCCTCCTCCATGACTACATCACAGAGCTGGTGGATGTTGGAGACCTTGTGCTCCTGCACCTTCCGTTTGAGGATGCCCCACAGATGCTCAATATTGTTTAGGTCTGGAGACATGCTTGGCCAGTCCATCACTTCTTTAGCAAGGCAGTGGTCGCCTTGGAGGTGTGTTTGGGGTCGTTATGTTGGAATACTGCCCTGCGGCCTAGTCTTCGAAGGGAGGGGATCATGCTCTGCTTCAGTACGTCACAGTACATGTTGTCATTCATGGTTCCCTCAATAAACTGTAGCTCCCCAGTGCCGGCAGCACTCATGCAGCCCCAGACAATGACACTCCCACCACCATGCTTGACTGGAGGCAAGACACACTTGTCTTTGTACTCCTCACCTGGTTGCCGCCACACACGCTTGACACCATCTGAACCAAATAAGTTTATCTTGGTCTCATTGGACCACAGGGCATGGTTCCAGTAATCTATGTCCTTAAGTCTCCTTGTCTTCAGCAAACTGTGTGCTTTCTTGTGCATCATCTTTAGAAGAGGCTTCCTTCTAGACCAATTGTATGCGGTGTATGATCTGAGCACTGACAGGCTGACCCCCCACCCCTTCAACCTCTACAGCAATGCTGGCAGCACTCCTATGTCTATTTCCCAGACAACCTCTGAATATGAAGCTGAGCATGTGCACTCTGAGTGGAACATGTCCTGTTAAACCACTGTATGGTCTTGGCCACTGTGCTGCAGCTCAGTTTCAGGGTCTTGGCAATCATCTTTTGTAGCCTAGGACATCTTTATGTAGAACAACTCCTTCTTTTTTTTTTTTTTTTTTTTTTAGATCCTCAGAGTTCTTTGTCATGAGGTGCCATGTTGACCTTCCAGTGACCAGTATGACAGAGTGAGAGCGATAACACCAAATTTAACACACCTGCTCTCCATTCACACCTGAGACCTTGTAACACTAACAAGTCGCATGACACCGGAGAGGGAAAATGGCTAATTGGGCCCAATTTGGACATTTTCACTTGGGGGTGTACTCCCTTTTGTTGCCAGCGGTTTAGACAATAATGTGTTGAGTTATTTTGAGGGACAGCAAATTTACACTTATACAAGCTGTATAAAAGCTATAATAAAATATTTACAAAAATGTGACGGGTGTACTCACTTTTGTGAGATACTGTATCTCTCCTCTCTCTCTCTATATCTATATCTATATCTATATCTATATCTAATATAACCCATCCAATTTTCAGTGATTGGCACCATAGTTTGTGGACTCTATAACTTTCACAAAGACCAAATAATATACACACCGATTTTTGGTTATTTTTGCCAAAGATATGTAGCAATATAGATTTTGGCCAAAATGTATGAAGAAAAATTACTAATTTGCTAAATGTTATAACAGAACTGAAGAAAAATTCATTTTTTTTAAATAATTTTATTTTTTTCATTTTTAGCGCAAAAAATAAAAAACACAGAGGTGATTAAATACCACCAAAAGAAATCTCTATTCTGTGAGAAAAAAAGACAAAAATTTCATATGGGTACAGTGTTGCATAACTGAGTAATTGTCATTCAAAATGTGAGAGTACTGAAAGCTTAAAATTGATTTGGTTAGGGGGTTTAAGTGCCCAGTGGTTAAACAAAAATTTATTTTTTGATTTCAGCTTGTAGATGCCATCATAGAGTCTGGGAAAAATGTATCAAAAGAAGAGAATAAGACTGAGCGCTGTCCACTGCTGTATCAGTGGCACAAGAAGCAGTATGTAGGGGCAGCACATGGACTTGCTGGTATCTACTACATGCTCATGCAGGTAAGTCATTCAGCTTTGCATAGCAAAGTTAAAAAAGGACCTTTTTTCTTGGTAACCCGTAAAGTTCTTTTTTTCGCAAGCTAGCAACAACTTAATTTCTTAAGCGCATGCCACAGAACACAGAGAGTAAAAGTGTTTAACCGCTTGAGATCCGCACTATAGCCGAATGACAGCTACAGCGCGGACCTCATTGCCAGGAGTACGTCTATTGACGTAGTCCCGTGCACGAGCGACCTGCGCGCCCCATGAAGGGCGCACGTGTCATGCTCTGTGATCAGCGAGTTTATGAGACTCGCTGGATCACAGATCGGAATAAGGGGTCGATCCTGACTCCTTACCACGTGATCAGCTGTCAATCAATGACAGCTGATCATGTGATGTCAACATAGCCGGTAATCGGCTATTTTTTCTCCACGCGCTGACAGTGCGAGGAGAAAAAAAAAAAAAGACGATCACCGGCGGCAGTGAGAGGGACACCGATCAGTGCCCACCAGCGCCACCCATCAGTGCCCACAATCAGTGCCTCAAGAACAGTGCTGCACAAGAGTGTCACCTACCAGTGCCGCCCATGAGTGCCATCTATTAGTGGTACCTATCAATGCCCATCCGTGCCACCCATTAGGGCCCATCAGTGCCGCCTTATCTGTCCCTATCAGTTCCGACTTATCTGTCCCCATCAGTACCGACTTATCTGTCCCCATCAGTGCCACCTTAACTTTGCCCACCAGTGCCGCCTCATCGGCGCATATCAATGCAGCAGAAAAATTACCTGTTTGCAAAATTTTACAACAAACTATTAAACATGATTTTTATTTTTATTTTTCAAAATTTTCCATCTTTTTTTGTTTGTTTAGCAAAAAATAAAACCCCAGCTGTGATTAAATACCACCAAAAGAAAGCTCTTTTTGTGGGAAAAAAATTATAAAAATTTAATTTGGGTACAGTGTTGTATGACCGCGCAATTGTCATTTAAAGTCCGTCAGCGCTGAAAATTGGTCTGGGCAGGAGGGGGGTTTAAGTGCCAAGTAAGCAATTGGTTAACCAACCCACCAAAAAAAAAAAAAATTCAGATCCTGTTGACTTTAAAGCAGATTAAAAAACCTGGCTGATCCTGCCACTTCCTGTATTCCCCTCTCTGTGCACACCATGATAATCAGGGCTGCTAAGCCCTGACCACCGTGGTCAGAGTACGTCCCTCCGTCATCCGCAGCTGTCCACTCTGCTCTCCTCTCTCCCCTCCTCCCTGACTGTTAGCTCTGTGTTCTGTGCCTAGGCTGACAACCCTAAACTGAGCTACCAATTCCAAGAGAAGTCGGAAGAAGTTACTTTATGGGAGGAAGATCCAGGAGTGGAAGTTGAAGCAATCTTCTGTAGATGAGTCTTCCCAGGAGGAATCTTAGGGTCCAGTGCTGTCTCAGACGCACTAATCGTAAAACTGTCCATACATTATACGATTTTCCTGTTCAATTTCCTTTAGATTTACCTTCAGCTATGTAGTGCAAGAGCCTGCCTGATTGCATACTAATTGAAAGTGATAAGGTTTGACCTCATATTATATGGTTTTGGTAAATCTAAAGTCAAATTTAACAAGAAAATTGTATAATGTATGGGCAGCTTTAGTTATCGCTGCTAGAATCTAGTGCACCGTCGCGCTCACAGGGAGAAAGTGTTTATACCACCAAAACAGTTTGCTCACTAGTACCCCTTGGAAGAAGAATTCTACCAAAAATATGGAGCTCTGCTGCTGTTCACCTGGCTATTTTCTATTTACGAAATATAAGACCCTGAATGTCTTGATGGATAAGTGTTGGTTGGGAGATTTTCTCTGCAAGAAGCAAATTGAGAGGCTGCCCCTTTGAGGGCAAACACTTATTTGCACCATCCTTAGAAGCTTATATTCAGAAGGTGACTGTGGAGAAGTGCACTCATTTATACCTTTAAAAAGAAAGTAAAATTCAAACTTGTGATGCCTTCTCTTAAATCCAAGAATATATCCTTTAGTAAGCTACCAGCCTCAGGCTCCAAGCATTTAAAATTAACTGGACACCCAAGTCCTCTGTTTCAGGAAGCAAATCCTCTAAGTGAGATTGAGTTCTCACAGCTTCTATTCAGTTCCCAATCCAAACTAAGACATCCATCCCATTCTGTACCACAAAGGACTTAGGTACAAAAAATCAGGATGGAGTTTGCGATGGAACTGACCCAGCACCCAGCTTTGGTGCTTCCATCAGTTCCCTGCTTCTTCCAGTCTGGATATAGATACCAGATATTATAGCTGACCATACAACACTAGCCAACAAATAACTTGTATGAAGCTGGAACCGTTTATTGAACAAACTCGCACAGAATATATACCCCACCATGTCAGGTAAGCCTGATAACATTATCGTATGCAGATGAAATTGTATAGTATACAGAAATATAATTAACATAACTAAGGAACAACCAACACAAAGTATACTATTTCCCTACTAGCAACTAATATCTGACAGTGATTTAATTAACATCAGCTAATTAACTAGTCATTTAAACCAGCCTAGGTGACTCAATGCACACCCAGACAATGTTGTGGTTACTCAGACAAAAGTTGACCCAATTAACAATGGGACAGACATGCTTAGCAGAAAACACATAACACCTTTTTTTTCTCATAATCATACTTACCTAGGTGGATGATGCTGCATCTGTGCCCTGCCGTCTCTGCACTGAGAACCGAGCCATCAAACATCGCCAATGGCTCGGTTCTCTCAGCTCCCCAAGCAGAGCTGTGCCGCCTGTCAAACAGCAGCTCTCCTTCTCCTCCACGCTCGCAGAAGCGCTGAGCTGTGGAGGGGCGGGAAACGGCTGGCTCAGTGGCTCGCACAGAGGCTGAGACAGCCATCAGTCCAGGCATCTAGCGGATCCTGGATAATCTGGCTTCTTTTGGGTTTGTTTGTTTTTTTACTGATCTAGACCTTACCTTCACTCTAAGTCAGGGGCGTCAAACTCAATTTCATCATGGGCTGCATCAGCATACTGGCAGCAGCTGCAGGAGAGGTGTGAGGGCCACATGAAATGGCCTGGAGGGCCGCATTCGGTCCATGGGCCTTGTATTTGACAACTGTGCTCTAAGTCCTTCTTCACGGGTTATGCAGGGTTATGCAGGATGCAGGTGGAGGGCATTTTGGTGATTCTGATCACATACACTTGACCAAGACAAATGTGGTATGCAGACGTTGTAAATCTCTTGACAGATGAGCCATGGACTCTTCCAGATTGGCCAGACATGCTATTGCAGGGTCTATTTTTCCATCCAGAAAGTTTCATATTCTATCATTCCTATCCTCCTCGGGGCTAGAAAAGTGACCTCCCAGGAAGTAAGCTCAGAAGTTTCTTTCCGACAGCCTAGTGGGGAGATGTTTGACTTTGAGTACCATCATGGAAGAATCTCAGCCTTGGCTGTGCATTTCCAGAGGCCTATTGCATCTCATGCCTTTGTTAAACCTTTGTGCTGAGTGTCACACTGATTGTTCCTCCTGTATGGCATTATCTGTCTCTTGGAGACCCTAACTTGGCCAGTGTCCATTCACCTGAAGGTGTCCACATAACCCAAGTTGGTCATGAAAGTTAGTCATGAATATAAACTAGTGCGTAGTCCAAGAAAAGGACTTCACAGGTAAACCAAAATCCATTTTTTTTTCTTTTGTCTGTTTTTCATACCGTAAACAAAGCCAAACAATATGTGAATACACAAAATTGCCAATTGTACACCTAATGTGGCCATAGGTGCTTGTCAGGTTTCTGCACACTTTACAATGTACCAGATCAGGCTTGGTTTCTAAGAAGGAATAGTCATTTTATTGCATGCTAGTAGAAGAGCTATACCAGGATATTACCAGCACTTTAAATGAACACTGAATTCTTCACATTCTTTACTGCTTAGGATGTGCAAACAATGATTT
Source organism: Lithobates sylvaticus (assembly GCA_028564925.1). NCBI lineage: Eukaryota > Metazoa > Chordata > Amphibia > Anura > Ranidae > Lithobates > Lithobates sylvaticus. Next base: position 380,826,289 of record CM053030.1, on the reverse strand, counting down.
TGCAACAGTCATTCAGAGACCTATACACATTCATGGGTTCAATGCAAATTGTGTTTTCAGCCCTTACTATTATGTATGTATGTACATTTATACTGTATATGGTTTTTTTTCTACAGCCCCTGGCAAAAGTAGAACAAGATACACTGACAGAACTTGTGAAGCCTTGCATCGATTATGTCCGTCACAAAAAGTTTAGGTCGGGTAATTATCCTTCATCATTAAGCAATGAGACCGATCGGCTGGTGCACTGGTGTCATGGAGCTCCTGGAGTTATACACATGCTCATTCAGGCCCATAAGGTGAGTTTACATTTAATGTATAAGAAAAGGTATCAGTGTTGTGTGATCAAACCACTTATTTCTAAAAGTTCAGGGCTGGAGTATGTGTATATATACTGTATATTATTTTCTATAAAATCTGCCAGTAGTAACTTTAACTGGCGACAGAATAAAATCAAATAAGTAGATAGTGTAAGCAAGTAAAATGCATAAAATAATTTTAAACAATTTGTATTAATATCACTAAAATTATCCTTTTGGATACTTCTGTATCAGTTTCAGCCTTGCAGCTCTGCGTTGGGAGGGGAGCACATTATATACTACACAACAAAATGACATTGGCATAGTGTAGAATTTTGTTTAATAGTAAAACCTAAAGTAGGACTTGGGGGGCTGGTTTGCTAATGATCATAATAGACATACTTTCTGGACCTCCTGGCCCATGTTACTGCACATTAAGGCATAAAATCTCTTGTTTTCAGTACTATGAGCAAGTGCTGTAAGAAGAAACCACATGGCACCAGCATTCACAAAAGAGCCTAGGCACCCTTTTCCACAGGTGTGGAAAGAGTAGAGCCTCCGGTCATTCCCTTTTGCTATGACACTTGCATGTGAGGAACTCCAAAGCTTTTTCCCCCATCCTTGAGAATCCTCAGACTCTGGAAGTAAGGGGGAACGCATGAAATTCATGCGTTCCATAAAAAGTATTTCTCCCTTCTCCCTACCAAGCAGGACCTACAGTACATGTTTTGGAACATGAAGGATAACCACAGAAACGACATGGAGGAGCTTTGTAATGGTCTCTAGGGGTTTTATGATTGAGTGAGGCAATGCTCCTGTCAATCCTCACCCTGCACACAGAACATCACAGTGAGCTGCAAGCTCTTTGGTCTCAAACTACCTAGAGCAGAGTTTCTCAACCTTTTTTCCGTTGTGGCACCTTTTAAAAAGTATAAAAAAAATCTTGAGGCACCCCAGTCTAAATTGTAAAAAACATAAACGTTACTTATCAATAGAAAATCTGAGCCTGGGACAATGCACACAAACTGCCTTTATATAATAACCTTAACATCAGATGTCCACCCAAAGATTCCGCCCATTACGTCAGTGTCCCCCCTTCAGAGGCCATCATCACGTCAAAGTCCCCTGAGAGCCCCTCTTCACATTAGAGTCTCCGCTTCACATCAAAGTCCCCCATCACCACAGAGTCCTCCCATCACAAAGTCTTGTCATCCATCTCTGATCCAGAGCAAACTTGGTCTAGTGCTCTCAGCACCCCCAGGAGAACCCAAATAGCACCCCAAGGTGCAGTGGCACCATGGTTGAGAATCATTGACCTAGAGGACCAAAACAAGAGAAACATTGGCTTGAGGGGTATCCAGGAGGCTACATGCCAGATGACCTATTCCCAACTGTCCTTCAATACATTGCTGGGTGACTTTGTCACAGACAACCCTAATCTCCCTAAACCAAGAGATGTACTCTGCTGAATTCACTTATTCACATAGGAGGCAATTCCTCTTAAAGTGATTGAAATGGGGGTTGTTGACTTTGATCGGATGCAGATTGGTCTACCCAGATATGTCCAAGAGAACCTTGGCCAAATGGCATGCACTGTGGCCCCTGATGGGGGCTGGAGGATCCCTATTGCTGGGGATATTCGTTTTATGTTCTTGTATGGAAGAACAGCCAAGCATTTATCTTGCATACCCCCAACGATTTGCATGATTTTCTGAGGAATCTAGACCTGCAGCCACTGGAGCTGGAATCCTGTCTGAACCCAGTGGTTCCTTGCTTCACGGTTTTAAAGAGGATGGCCACCTTAAAAAATATTAAAAGTTAGCAGCTACAAATACTGCAGCTGCTGACTTTTAATAAATGGACACTTACCTGTTCCAGGTTCCAGCGATGTTGGCAGCAGATGACGAGCAATCGCTCATCTCTCGGCTGCCACCCTCTGTCAGGGAATCAGGAAGTGAAGCATTGCGGCTTCACTGCCCGTTCCCTACTGCGCATGCGCAAGTCGCGCTGCGTGTCTTTACTGGTCCCCGTTGTGTCCTGGGAACTGTGTGTTTCCCAGGACTCAACGGGGGGGGGGGGGGGGGGGCATCTGTGGCTAGCTAGTCCCGGAAGTGGGTGCAGATACCTTGATTATACAGGTATCTGCACCCCCTCCCCCCTGAAAGGTGCCGATGAGCGGAAGTTCAACTTTAGGGGGGAACTCCGCTTTAATGTTGGAATTCCTGGCAACAAGCACACTCACCAGATCTCTGGGCATCTGATACACAGCTTGAGAAACCTTTGAGGAAATTAACTGCCTGCTGTTCCCTAGAAGATGTGAACATACCTCCAGCCAGCTACACTACCTGTTTTGCTTCTTGTTTCCTCTCACTATTACTTGATGCTATAAATGCTTTACGATGTTTTTTTCTGTATGGAAATGTTGTCAGTCTTCAATACTGATGATGGTGCAAAGGGCTGAGAGCACACTTCCGACAGGTACCCTCTGTTGGGGTGAGTGTTGGTCACCTCTCTTTGGGAAGGGGGCAGGTGTCGCTCACCTCTCTCCCATAATGTTTTTGGTCATGTCATGGAATGGCACACCCCATTTTTATTGGACTACGATGTATCTCTCCTGTACTGCATGCTGTCAAGTACATACTAGGTAAATGAGGGTTAGGACCCACCCAGGGGCCTCTGGCGGGAATGACTTCCCTGGAAATTCCATATCTCAGAGCACTAAGGCCGCCTCTTCCAGGTGAATTAGTAATGAGCTTGTGTCCTTTGTCAACTTGCTTGTAATGGTTGTTTCATACAGAGATATGTCTGGCTCCTATCCCCCACCTAGTGAACCTCCAATAGCTTGTTTTTGGTATTCCTGGAACCTTGCTCAGCCTTATTTTGGTTTCATTGTTTGGTCTGATAGGTCTCTGAGCGGCGCCCATTTCCCATCACTCACTAACCAGTGCACTCCCCTTGAGTCTCTACCTGTTGTGTGGAGAGTCTGATGGCCTTCACCATTTCCAAGCTGTTAGGGAGGAAGGAGCACGCCCTTACAGGTGGTTCCTGCTTAGGATCCCGGCACTGGCTAACAGCATACATTCCTTTCTAGAATCAGAGCGACTACATGGTCCTCTTTTTTTTTTCTGTTACCGCAGCCATACCCCAGGCAGTGACACCCACAAACTGCCACTATTTAGGCATCCCAGCCAACCATATGCAATGACACTTGGATCATATTTGACTAGACCCTGACCTGTTCACCAAAGGGGTTGTGTGGCGGCCTCTCCAGGCATGCTTCTGCTGTGTTCGTTAAGCATTGCTTCGTTGAGATGCCCTATAGTCCTTATGCTATCTTTACCTATAATACTTGCTTGAATGTATAGACAGTGGGGATGGGGGGCTACATGAGAGAAAATGAGGATGCATGTAGTTGGTGGAGCATAGGAAACCGGCATCTAAATGTACATGTTGCAGCCCACATGGCAAACTAGCCACACACCCTTCCTTGATGGGCCCTCATTTTGCTCGATAATGGCTGGGGGTGATGACAGAGCTCCCTTTGCCTGGCTTTTCCCTAATGTGGCTCCAGCTTTGAAGCTTATAGCATGTCACGGATAAATCTCTTCCAGTCATCATAACAACCATTAAGTTTGGCGCCCTCAATGTGTCGGAATTGAATGTCCCACAAAAATTATCCCAGGTGCATAAACGCCATGTCCTACAACTCTTCACAAGTTGATCAGTCAGTCATATCAAAATCATAGACTGTACACTCCAGGCCTTGCACGAGTACAGTAACAAATGTAGCAGACCCACTGACACGCTCCATTCATGCCTAAAATTCAGTGCCAGTCACATAGCTCAGACATTTGCTGAACTATGTGCTGAAAGGTGTGCCGAGGTGCTGAAGGCCATACAATTAAATTTCAAAGATGTCACTTCCCCAACTAGACCTTGGGTAGGGAATGCTTTACAATCTACATTTACAACTGAGGAGTTCCTTATTGTGGTCTTTGCATTTCCTCAGGCAAGATCCCTTGGCCCGATGGCTATTTGGGAACCCAAAAGGATCAAATGCCTGTAGCAGCTGGAAAGTTTTGGTGGGTTTCTGTTGCAGAACTTTTTTTTATTTAAGTGGCGGAAGGTGGAGGAGCTTAACATCCACCAGCTCCGTGATGTCATCATGGAGGAGTGAAAAAGGACTCCAGTGGCAACTTGTGAAGCTCTGGTAAACTCCATGCCAAGAGGGTTAAGGCAGTGCTGGAAAATAATGGTGGCAACACAAAATATTGACACTTTGGGCATAATTTAGGCATTTTCACTTAGGGGTGTACTCACTTTTATTGCCAGCGGTTTAGACAATAATGGCTGCGTTTGTTATTTTGAGGAGACAGCAAATTTTCACTGTTATACAAGCTGTACACTCACTACTTTACATTGTAGCAAAGTGTAATTTCGTCAGTGTTGTCACATGGAAAGATATAATAAAATATTTATAAAAATGTGAGGGATATATATATATATATATATATATATATATATATATATATATATATATATATATATATATATATATATATATTATAAAAAATGGCCACCTTTTTGTTTTTATTTTGTTTTCTTGCAAAATCTTTATTTTCACATATTCAAAGAGAAAAGACATTACAAATGTTAGGTTGGGGGATCAGAGAAGGGGACAGAAAATAGAAATATAGTAAGGTACCAGGATATATTCAACAAAAGAGAGTGAGGGGATCGAATTATCCCTCCCTTCTCCCCCCAAAAATACATTTTTAAAAGTACTTCAGTGTCCATTATTTACTACTTGAGTCGCTGACCTTGAAGAAGCAAATCAATGAAATATTGGAACGCCTGCTTTGACTATTCATTCCATGCCTTTGAACCTTTTGCATAGCAGTTAATGTACGTTGCTCTGCCCTTGACACCGTATATATGTGTAGACTAACGTAGCAGCAGTTTGGAGAACCCCTTAAAAAAAGCCCTTCTGCAGAAGCCCTATGGGGATGGAGCACGAAATTCATACCTGTAAAACAAGTCAGCAATTTTCTGATTTGTTTCTCTTTTTTTCCATGTAATGAGAAAAATTGCATTGTGTCAAATAAGATACCCACTTTAATAAAACAATGAAGTCCTTAATCTTACTCAAGGATTTTTATAAGATCTAGTATCGTAGAGCAGATCATGTTAATTGGCTGCTATGTAGCAAAACAAACCCTTGTGTATCTTTTAGCTAACGATGTTAATGCAGATATTTCTGTACCGTGCCTAACAAATCCTGTTCGAGCATTTAACACCGTTGCCAACAGGTTTCCCACAGCTTGGCACATCTCTTATTGGATTGACAGCCGTGCAGAGCTCTGCGACCCAGATTTAGTTCATTAGCTGCCGCCGTGAAGACTGTAATTATCTTTGCATACTCTGCTGCTGGTTTCTGTGCGGAAAGCAATTAAATCACATTATACAAATGTATGTTTGTGTATAAAATTGATCAGCACGCTGTCTGGTCTCTTTAAGATTGTCTACGAGGCACCTCCAGCACTTAGGAAGTGAGGTGCGCCCCATTATATAATTAACATAATAGTTTATTTCTAGCTGCCAGACACATAGACCGGAGTCAACTTAAAAATCAGTATTTGTGTCCCTGGAATGGCCCATTATGCTAAATTTAGAGCTCCAAATGAGAATATCAAACCTGGAGCTACAAGAAGTGTAGGACATCATACCTTGTTATCTTTTATTTTTTTTTAGGTCAGTCTGCAGATGTTTTAATTTTTAATTTGCTTATAGTATTATAATGTGCTGCCTTTTGAGAACCTTTCATACACACACTCTCTGTAAATGCCAAATTTGGAACTTCTATTAATGTATCATGGCAACAGAAAAAATGTGTGATCGATACCAGCATAGTAAAACTTCCTAATAACCTAATCGTTAATGGTAGCATCATACGTGTGCGTTAGTTTGCTAGATTCTAAAGGGTATTAATAAAATCAGCACAAGGGATATTGTTTACAGGCAATGATTACTGGCTGCATATTTATATATCGCCACCATCTTCTGGTGCCATAGGGGTTAATAGAACCAAGGGACTTGTCATATGCACTCCTCAAGCGTGCCGACTATGTCTGCCTTTACATTCCAACTCCTCCATACATAGAAGCTGTTCAATAGCTTATAATAAATATAATCCTGATTTATTTCCTGTTCATTGAGAGACACAGGATGCAAAGATATTTGGGGTATTGTGCTGCTTACATTATTTGCACCGGCAAAAAAAAAAAAAAAAAAACTTGATCAGCCTGATAAAGCCTCTCCCCCTCCCAGCATGCCTGTTTTTTGCTAGTGTCCTAAATATATACTGTGTGTGTGTGTATATGTATGTGTGTGTGTGTGTGTGTGTGTGTGTGTATATATATATATATATATATATATATATATATATATATATATATGGCTGTTACTGATTTGAAATTTCGTGTTCGATTAATTTTTTTTTTTTTTTTTTTTAATCAATCTAATTTCAATTAATTATAACACACATACAGATCCAACTACTCTTTAGCTGATCTCCTTCCATTGCAACTCTGCATTAGTCAGTGGTAAATGTGGTATACACTATATAAAATCACCCGACACTAGTTAGATTCCACAATCCATGACTTAACTTCACAGTTCACACAAATACGTTTTAAATTCATGTTTTTCCACAGTAGGGTGACAATCCCTCCACCTCTAGTCTAACTAATCACTCTCAACTTATGGCATGGACCCTCAAAAGGGTTAACACAGACCTTATGGTTTATACTTCGCTCGCGTCTCCTTAGATCTCAGTAAGGACGTCAGGTCATGGGTAGAAAGAAAAGATCTAAGTGCTCACCGCTTAAGTATAAGATTTAATTTTTGTGTTCAAACACAAACTACTCACATAAAGATGATAAAAACACAGCATGTAAAGCCGACAATCGTGTTAGTTCCGTAGGGCAGCAGTGGGTGACGTCATGCATAGCTCCTCCACCATACGCGTTACGTTCAATCAGAACTTCAACGTCACCAGACTCCTCCCCCCTTCCCTTCGTTAGCAGACGGAGGCACTTGGGGAAGGGGGAGGAGTCCGGTGACGTCGAGGTGAGTACCGATCAAAAAAATTAACGATTAATCGAGGAATTAATCTTTCATTTCCACAACTCTAATTATATATGTTATTATTTATGATATTGAGTAAGGAACTCTGTATATAACACACTTGCAATTTACGTATGGTCCTGAAGAAGCGGGGGATGCCGTTTAAAGCGTAGACCAGTTACAAGTACACTTATCCATCAGATTTACATACCGTATATACTCGAGTATAGGTCGACCCGAATATAAGCCGAGGCACCTAATTTTACCACAAAAAACTGGGAAAACTTATTGACTCGAGTATAAGCCTAGGGTGAGAAATGCGCAGCTACTGTAAGTGGAAAAGAGGGTCAACGATGCCCATTTGCAGCCTCACTGTGCCCATGCAGATGGACACAGTTGACCGATTTGGGGCCCTGTATCTCAGGGTCACTTAGTGCTAGGAACCCCATCTTTAGATATGTTGTAGTGCTAATTCCACTGGGTTGGAATACAACATTTGGGGTTCCTAGCACCAAGTGTCCCCGAGATACGGGGCCCCAAATTCGGGTCAGAAAATCTCAAGCACTTTTCTGCAGCAGAGAATGACATTTTCCGAACCGACTTTGGGGCCCCGTATCTCGGGGCCACTTAGTGCTAGGAACCCCAAATATTTGGATATGTTATAGTGCTAGGTCCACTGGGTTGGCATACCAAATTTGGGACTCCTAGACCCAAGTGGCCCCGAGATACAGGGCCCCAAAGTCGGGTCGGAAATTTTTTTTTTTTTGCTGCAGAAAAGTGCTTGACTCGAGTATAAGCCGAGGGGGGCACTTTCAGCACAAAAAAATGTGCTGAAAAACTCGGCTTATACTCGAGTATATACGGTATCTTTGTAGTGATTGCAAAGTTTCTCTATGCATATCTATGTTTTTAATATTGTGTCTATGATAATGTTTTATGTGTAATAAAATTTATATAGATTTTTATGTTTTACTAACGTGTCAAAATTGAAAACTGGTTTTAGGCCCATCATGAAGGGGTTAATATGGTGTTGCTCACCATAATATTTAGCATTTGTGTAATCCTGCAATCAGTGGGGTTGTAAGTTCTTCAGCTACCAGCTTGCTAGTGGCTTCAGATGCTCTGGCAAGCAGAAGGTACTCTTTATACAGCTTTGCATGTAGCTGTAATCCAGTTAGCAGACCTAGCACAGTCATTAGTTCTCCAGACACCCGCTCTCTAGTGGCTTATTAAGCTCCGCTGCCTTCCCGTCACTAGGAGAGTAAGATAAATCACCTGAAGCTTGCTATAGATCACAGGGTAAATTACAGTGCTTTTGTATAAGGGGTCGACCGGTGTCATTTTTTTCAGTGCCGATACCGATTTTTCGGCTGCCTTTAAGGCTGATATCAGGTGCTGATATTCTGTAGATTTACATTTTTTTTTTTTTTTTATTTATTTTTTTTTTTTTATTTCTTTTACATGTAAATCTAAATAATAATAGGCACATGACCGGTCCTCTTTATGGAAGGATCTGGGATCTATAAGACCCCAAACCATTCCACTGCACTTTAAAAGTATTCAAAATGTCAAGATCTGCGTTTTTGAATACGTTCTATTTCTTAAAACTGGCGCCTTTAGGATGAGAGCAATCCGGAAGTGATGTGATAACATCGCTTCCAGGTTACTAGATCAGAGACCCGAGCAAAGCAATCGGCTTTGTTTGGGTCTCTGGCCAGCTGGCGGACATGCTGGCTAGTCACCGGTGAGACGGGAGACCCAGACTGAGTGGCAGAAGGCGACAGGAGGTTCTCCTCCTGCTGCTTGTAATAATGGCCAAATGGTTGCTTAGTTGTTATTACAATAAAGCCGACCGTCTGCTCTAAAGAATGGTACCCCGGTACAACCCCTTGAAGCAATGTCGGTAAGTTTTGTTACCGATACAGATTCGGTCACTGTTGTCTCAGACCCTCCTACCCACCTTCCAGCACAGCACGTTTTTATAGAGCTTGCAGCAACCATATACCACCCAGTAATTATAAATCCCTCCAGGAAAAACAATAGGGGAAGTAAATGCAGAAATGCTGGCTGCAATAATCAGAGTACTTGTATTTCAGTTGTAGACTCCCTGTAATAAAGAACACCGACAGTTAGGACATGGGTAGGACATGGGTTGCACTTGCTTCCCCTGCTTGGTGCAAAGGCTGAAAGGTGGAGGGCATGTGTCACTTTGCTGGGGATCGACTGGGCTGGCCAGGAGGCCGGAACTATACAATGCCTACCGACAAATGCAGCTGCAGGATTAATGTGGCAGAACTGCAGAGAAATAATGCCATACTATTTTACTACAGATAGAGATGTGGTCGAATTTAGTTTGCCAGCTACTTTTGGGGCATGGAGATTTTGTAAGGGTGCTTTTATCACCCACTCCCACTGCCAGTACACATATGGAACTAGGCCACGTGCCTTGTAATATTTTTATATATGCAGAAACTTTCATTTATTGTAACATTGCAAAGTATATTGTTTTTACTTTACTTAATAATGTAACCCACACCAAATTTTGTTTTAGCTTTTCAAAGAAGAGAAGTACTTGAAAGATGCCATGGAGTGCAGTGATGTCATCTGGCATAGAGGATTATTACGGAAAGGATATGGCATCTGTCATGGAACCTCAGGGAATGGATATGCATTCCTGTCTCTGTATCACCACACTCAGGACAGGAAATATCTCTACAGAGCCTGCAAGGTAACGTTATTCAGATGTGGATGCTGTACCTGTCAATATACAGTATATGCCACTTATATGGTCTATAATAGTGTTTGCCATACTTTTATTTATTTATTCATAGGGTAGAAGGTTAGAACCCTTGTCAGGTTTGTATTTCTGTCTGTGGCTCTGCTGGGGAAATTAACCCTTTTTGTGGCTGTCCTGGTGACCATTATGACCAGGACAGAAACTGCAGGGAAGTCCAAAATGTTAGTTGTCTCAGAATAGGAGGTTAAGGGAAATCTGCCAATGGGGACACCCTGTCAAAATGTCGATTTTCCCCTCCAATTTCCTCTTCCTATATGAATTGAAGGCAAATCCTGCAAACGGGGCACAGACAAGGGAAAAATAAAATGTTGGTGTTTGGATAGAATGGGGTAAAGTTAACCACTTGCTGTCCTGCCTACAGTAAGTTTACTGCAGGCAGGCGAGCGGCACAGCCAGGCACAATCACGTACATGTTTGTCGCTGGTATATAAGCACAAAGCTCCCATGACCGCTATGTCCACCGGACACAGCAGATTGCAGCTCCTGGTACCTGGGCTGCTTTGAGGGGCCAGGGTATAATGTGATCACAATGTAAGCACAACAGCTGTGCTTAGTGTTGTGATGCTGTGATTGGCCCACAGCTATCACATGGTGCCTGGGTCAATCACAGCACGCTGTGCCATGTGATTAGCTGTAGCCAATTATGGATCACAATAATAATCAAGCTGTCATGAATGGAAAGCAATTCATGACAGTTAACTATTGCTTATAACAGTGAGTGAGGGGAAAAAAATGATAAAAATGTCACAGTATTGTATGACTGAGCAGCATAAAAATGTGCTGGTCATGAAGGGGGCCAAGTGATTAAAACCCCTGTGAGGTTTTACTGCTGTCTGGCACTCCATTAGAAAGCTTTTCTCTTATGCCGCGTACACACGGTCGGAAATTTCCGATGGAAACAGTCCGATGGGAGCTTTTCATCGGATTTTCCGACTGTGTATGCCCATCGGTCTTTTTCTGTCGGAATTTCCGACGGACTTTTGATTGAGAACCTGTTCTTAATTTTTCAGACGGAAAACCTTTCTATCGGATTTTCCGATCGCGTGTATGCAATTCCGACACGCAAAATTCCGACGCATACTCGGAAGCATTAAACTTCCCTTTTTAATAGTGCTGTTGAATGTGTTGTATGCCGCGGTGTTATTGACCGTCGGAATTTTGGTGTGACCCTGTGTAGGCAAGACAGTTTGAGCGAAACTCAGACGAGAAAACCATCAGAGCTTTTTCCGACGAGAATTCCGACCGTGTGTATGCGGCATTAGTTTCTGTTTTGGGGTCATTTTCCTAGATAGGAAGTAATGGACAATCCATAACAGGGAAACCGACAACAATAAAAAGCTGATTGGTTTTAGCATTCCGCTACTCAACCTGAAAAAAATTTTTTACTTCAGTTGGTTTTACTGTTGGAGAGATTTCCCCTCACTTCCTCTCCAGGCGACAAGCTTTTTTTTTTTTTTTTTACCAGACAGGAAGTGAAGGAATCTCTCCAAGAGCAGTAAAATCTGACAGCAGTTCTAATCCTTCCCCACTCTATCCAAAACTAGAAGTTTGGGCTATAGATGCACTTATGATTGCCGCTACTATAAAACTCTTTTTTGTTTATTGCTACAGATCACTGGGCTAAAATTCCATCTGTATGAAGGGCAGATTGCGCCCTCCTCCCCACATCTTATTGAGAAAATAGCTCAACACCATAATGAAGCTTAACATAATACTTTCAGCTCTCGAGAGCAAGGGCTCATTCACACGTACTGCAGTATTTTTCCGCCCTGGAAAGGCACATAGAAAACAATTGTTTTCCAAATGCCCCGTTCACACCACAAAGCAGTCGTGATGTGTGTACAAAATGCAGATATGCTGCGTTTTTTTTTTCTTTTACAGAGCATTGGATACACAGGCACAGAGACCCAAATGGAGTATACAATTTCTAAACTTTCAATAAAGTTAAAGAACAAAAGAAAAAAAAAGCAGCTGCACAGCAACCATTCGCTTCCCTTTTAGCATACAGCTGTTGTGAACAAACCATGAGGCCTTGTTTACACTTGCAGTTGGGGGGGCAAAAACAGCAAAAGGGTTTCTCAAAATGCCATAGCAAAATTATCCCCTCATCTTGTTTGGTGGGCAGTACCACCCACCAAACATGACCTACTGAATAGAACCATGCTGCAGCCACCCTGTAATGGTGCATTCAGGTTTTTAGGGGTTAAAGTGAGGAGGTGACGTACCAGTATTTGGCTGAAAACTTTCCACATTGATCCTTTGGCAAAAATCTGTTGAACAATTGACTTTTGTCAAGCAGGGTGGTGCCTCTAGTTGTACCCATGGCTCAGATATGAGCTGATTAAACAGAAATCGGGCAAAATTTGAGCCATTCATGGCTGTTTTTAGTGTAGGTTTGTGGTGAGCTTATTAAGGTGTATATCTGGCCAATATAAAAAAACAAAAAAAAACACATTTAATACATCTATGCAATACATGCGTAGTTCTCCATGTTTTATCCCTTCATAAACACTGACGGTACATAAAAAGACCTGACGATTCTCCAGAAATGCAGCAAACTCTTAACTTCCTGTAGTGAGCTGACAGCACTGTTTCTACCGCACTGAATTTTCAAGCAGTGCCAGAGTTCCCTTTCTGAACAACAGAACACCTCCCTTTCTCCTCATCTCCATAACATATGGTGGAGTTTTGTTTATAGTCTATCAGGGGAAAGCTCAGGCGGGTCAGACAACACTGCTTGGGATTTCAGTACATCGAAGGCAGAGTTGTCCACCTACACTGGAACTTAGAAGCTCACTGGATTTCTGACGGATGAACTGGAATGTTTTACACTTTTAGTGTTTTATAAAGGGACATAAAGCATGCTCTGTTATAATTTAGGTGATATGAAACCCATTTTTTGGAAAATTAAAGCAGAACTTCACTCTCTCAATCAACATGGACTATTTTGAATTCTTATGCTGCTAGCATTAGTAAATAGATAGGAAAGTATATCATATTTACTTGTTTTAAACTTTATTTTTTTTTTACAATTTTTCCGTTACTTCCTTTACTTTCCAGGCCTAGACAAATGATGTCATACATTCCAGGAATCTCCAGCAGGGGTTTTCTCATCTAAGCACACTCCCCTGCCTCATGTCTGAGCTAAGGGCAGATGGATTAAAGGAAGTAAATGTTACATGAATCATCTGCCTTACTCAAGATGGCCGCAGCCAGAAATGCTAGGGGGGTGTTTTTAGCAAGGGTATTTTTAGCAAAAATGAACCTGGAGACGGACGGACGGATGGGTGTGTTTGCTTTGAATAACACAAATTAAGTAATATGTTGGTGGCAGCACTTTCATTGTGTACTGCTTCTAAAGCTTCTGAATTGCGATCCTGTAATTGGTCTGGTCCTTCTGATCGCTGGTCTTGTGTTCCTTTTGTAAGTGTGGCTCCTTGGCGTGCAGGTTCCTTGCCGGACCCATCTCTCGCGCACACATAATATCCACCTGCGCTGCACATGCACAGGCAGCCCAGAGGTATAGAATGATAGTCATGGTGCTGGTGCGCATGCACAATGGTGCTAGAGATGCTGGGACATGAAGTCCTGAGAAGGTAAACAAGACACTTTAATCCTAATAGTACAGGGCGCAGACAGTGTATTCATACACTACGGGCTATACAGTTGTGTTCAAAATAATAGCAGCCCAACATCACTAACCAGATCAATCACTGTTTTTGGTATAAATTACATTTCTACATGGCAAATGATTTATTAGTAGTTGTAGTAGAGTAATAGTAAACCATCAGACCCAACAGTCATGATATACATGCTGCTGTTTCTGTGTAATTGAATCATTAATTGAAAGGGGCATGTTCAAAATAATAGCAGTGTGGAGTCCAATTAGTGAGGTCATTCAGTGTGTGAAAAAAACAGGTGGCCCTTATTTAACTCCTTCAGATCCGCAACATAGCCGAATGATGGCTACAGTGCGGATCTACTTTGCCATGAGGCCGTCAATAGACGTCCTCCCCTTTGCAAAGCGCGAGCTGTAATCACAGAGTCAATGAGACTTGGCCCCTTACCACGTGATCAGCTGTCAGCCAATAACAGCTGATCATTTGATGTAAACAAAAGATCGGTAATCGTTTTCTTTTTTCTCCTCACACTGACAGCGCAAGGAGATAAAAAAGCCGATCACCAGCTTTCCGTGCAAGGGACATCGGTCCCGAAGAGGCACAGCCACATCATCTGTGCCCACCAATACTGCCTTCCAGTGGCCACACAGTGCCAGTAATCAGTGCATAAGTGCCACCTATCAATGCCCATCAGTGCCACCTAGCAGTGCTTCCTATCCGTGTCACCTACCAGTGCCCATCACTGTCACCCATCAGTGCCCATCACTGCCAGCTATCAATGCCCATCAGTGCCCACCAGTGCCACCTCATCATTGCCTCCAATTAGTGTCCATCAGTGCAGCCTATCAGTGCAGCCTCATCAGCGTACATCAATGAAGGAGAAAAATTACCTGTTTGCAAAATGTATTAACAAAATAAAAAAACGGTTTTGTATTTTTTTTTTTTAAACATTTCGGTCTTTTTAAAAAAAAAATTTTTTAACAAAAAATAAAAAACCCAGAGGTGATCAAATACCACCAAAAGAAAGCTCTATTTGTGAAAAAAAAAAATTCATTTGGGTACAGTGTTGTATGACCGCGCAATTGTCATTCAAAGAGTGATCAAAGCTGAAAATTGGTCTGGGCAGGAGGGGGGTTTAGGTGCCCAGTAAGCAAGTGGCTAAGGGTGAAGGCGGCAAATGTTGTACTTGTTGGGTATAGTGCATTTCTCTCTGAAAATCTGAGTAAAATGGGTCGTTCCAGACATTGTTGCTTGGAGAGGGGAAAACGTATAAAGAAGTGCAGAAACTGATAAGGCTGCTCAGGTGAAGTGAGCTCAAATGCTTTAAAATGGCAACCAAAGCCAAAAAGACGTGGGAGGAAACGTTGGGCAATGATCAGCTCCAGGATGATTAAAGAAGGTCTAAAGTTAGCTGTGAGTACTGTAACAATTAGAAGACGCCTATGGGAAGCCAAGCTATCGAGAAGAAGCCCCCAAAAAGTCCCATTGTTGAAAAAAAACGACATGCCAAAGAACACATTGACTGGCCTAAAGAGAAATGGTGCAGTGTTTTGTTGACTGATGAAAGCAAGATTGTTCTTTTTGTGTCTAGGGCCGCAGATAGTTTGTCAGACGACCCCCAAACACTGAATTCAAGCCACAGTACACTGTGAAGCATGGTGGCTTAAGCATCATGATATGAGGATGTTTCTCATACTATGGTGTTGGGCCTATTTATCGCATACCAGGGATCATGGATCAGTTTAAATATATCCTAATACTTGAAGAGGTCTTGTTGCCTTTTGCTGAAGAGGAAATGCCCATGAAATGGATGTTTTCAACAAGACGACAACCCCAAACAGAAAAAAGGGGGCAGAGCCTTTTTCTGATTACAATAGGGATGGAAATGTATGACCCTACCAGGCCATAATTTCAAATAAAGTCCCAAGGGATGGAATACATGGCCTTACCAGACCATAAATTCATTTAAAGTCCCTCAAAATCATTTATTTTTGCAAACAACCCCAAACACACCAGTAAGCGACCAGCATCTTGGTTCCAGACCAACAATATTAATGTTATGGAGTGGCCAGCCCAATCCCTGGACCTTAAATACATAGAAAACTTGTGGGGGGACATCAAAAATGCTGTTTCTGAGGTAAAGCCAAGAAATGCAGAAGAATTGTGGAATGTAGTGCAATCGCCCTGGGCTGAAATAGCTGTTCACAGGTGCCAAAAGTTTGGCGACTCCATGCAACACAGATGTGAAGCAGTTCTCGGAAACGGTGCTTATACAACTAAATATTAGTGATTCACAGGAAAGCTAAATCTTCAAGCGTTTTTTCAGTTAATACAGTAAATGTTTGCTTTTGTAAAGAAAAGTGCAGACACCGCTATTTTTTGGAAAAGCCAAATACAGTAGTACCTTGGGTTACGAGCATAATTCTTTGCAGAAGAATGCTTGTAATCCAAAGCACTCGTATATCTAAGCGTGTTTCCCCATAGGAATCAATGGAAACGCAGATAATTTGTTCCAGTGTCACTGTTTTTAGTGTATGCAGTACCGCATGTGGCCAGAGCTGGGGGGTGCCGGAGTGTTTGCCAGCGGCTCCGAGCGTCGCCTCTGGCCAAATGTGGTACTACAAAGCACCCCAGAGGCTTAAATCCTGCTCGTCTTGCAAGACAACGCTCGGAAACCAAGTCAGAATTTAAAAAAAAAAAAAATGTCTCGTATTGCGAAACGCTCGTAAACCACGTTACTCGCAATCCGGGGTTTTACTGTATTCCTTTTTCTTCACTTTGTGTAAAGTAAGCACAAATTTGAAACATTTTTCTTCATGTTTTTGATTTGGACTAGACTGTGTAGTGTTCCCAATGCATTTGTGTTTATGGAAATAAAAGCTATTATAAGGATTTTGAGCTTTACTCACTTTTTTAAACACACTGCTATTATTTTGAACACAACTGTAGGTGTGTACCTTCAAGTGATTGGACACTGGCAAGCTTTTGCTTCTGACTGGAAGTTCAGGGAAGCCACACTAGAGGTGCTGAAGAGAAAAAATAATTTTTTCAGTTACAATTGCTCAAGTGGGTTGTACCTGTTGTTATAAAAACGCTTCGCCTTTAGTACCTCTTTTATTCTGCATAATTGGTCTGATATAAATCTCCATAAATTTTTGTAACTTTGCTCTAGTGACACATTTCCTCTTCTGTAACCACGTAGTTGTAAAAACTCTCCTGTTTTGTATCTATGCTCCAGTTCTAAAAGCTTGATGCACTTAACCTATGGTTTGCGATCCCTGGAGTACCCACACGCCACTATTTGCGATGACTATCTAAATGTTTTGCTGCTCTGAGGCATTTGAGGGCTGCCTGGCAGATGTAAATGGCATCTCAGAGCTCATACAATATATTTTATGATCAAGGCAATAACTCTTCAGGGAAATCTAGATCTTTCATGGTACATTTGGGTCTGAAAAATTCCAGCTTTTTGTAGTCGCTGTTCGAAATGGAGTTACATTAACCTATTCACAGCTAGAAACAGGATATTAAAAATGCAGCAGGCTTCCCTTCAGCTACCAGAGCATCAAAGTGCAGGCCAGATACGACAATGCATGCATAATAAAATAAGGTAGTTATGATTTGCACGCTTTATTCTTCACTATATTTAAAACTGATGGTACACAAGTGCAACGCCCCCACACCTGTGTTCCCCCACTGCGCTTGTGAATGAGTGAAAACCTAATACAAATAATACTAACTATAGCTGCCACTTAAATAAAACAAATGTGAAAACAGTATTCCTCCTCCTAATCAAAATAGTTGAATAATGGCGCTTAACAGACCTGTGCATGTGAAAATCTATAACTAAAGAAATAAAGTGCACTGTGCATAATTAAATAATATCAATATACGATAGTCAATAATGCAAACAATGATAAATAAATATATATGTCCACATATACAATAACTAAGTAAATCAGTCGATTATATAACTTAGCAAAAAACACCCAGTGACTCAAGTGATTTGTATTTCAATCTCTTATTTCTGGAATATTTAGAAAAAGTTCATATGGGCGAAACAAAATCCGATGAATGGTGTAAAATCAAAAATAGTTTGTCTGTTGTTTTCAGTGATCTTCCACCACACCACAGTGCTTGTGCTTCCTCTCCCCTTACACACTCGCACTCACCAGCTGCATTTTGCCTCCTACTTTCGTGTTTGGCTCAATTCGCCTTCACCCACTCATTAATGGGGGTTTAGATAGAATTTCCAGACTCCAGCCAAGAATGACAGATCTCTATTTCGTGTCGAAATCTTTTGCTCCACATGCAAATAAAAGAATGCTTCCGATGGTATGATATAGTATAACACAATTTATTTAAAAATTTGAACACTCCCACAACATTGCACTCGCATGCGCCAAAGATAAAACACGCCAAATATTGTCACATCACTGCAATCCATGCATTCGTACCTGGATATGTAACAGTCGCGGCGGACCCAGGGTGTGCGATCGCATGTATAACTGTCTCACCACTCCTAGTCACCGGTAAGCACTTCCCGATGCTGTGTGTCATGCAACAGCGTCCTATGCCTCACTCAGTTGATTACCAAATAGCCAAACCCCGACATGTTTCGTCATAAATGACTTACTCATGGGATTGGCTGTTTGGCATAACGATCCTCCCCTCTGCACACTCCCTGTGCCCCCGTACTTACAATACATCAGCCACTACAGCTTTGTAATCCAAATACAGACCTATACTCTAAAACAATAACAGTCAACACATAAATTATATCTTATGAGAAGTTAACTGCATACGCTGGCTAGCTGTAAGCTCAATAAAAATCCAACATTTAAAATGGCACACCCGCTAGCTTTTTCAAGCTAAATAGCATTAGCTATAACTAGCGCATGCTGTTAATGTTTCTGGTGAGTGCGAGTGTGTAAGGGGAGAGGAAGCACAAGCACTGTGGTGTGGTGGAAGATCACTGGAACAACAGACAAACTATTTTGGATTTTACACCATTCATCGGATTTTGTTTCGCCCATATAAACTTTTTCTAAATATTCCAGAAATAAGAGATTGAAATACTGTCACTTGATTCACTGGGTGTTTTTTGCTAAGTTATATATTGACTGATTCACTTAATTATTGTATATGTGGACATAGAAGCACAACATGTCCCTGATCTGTAGTGGATGTTATCACTCTTTAGGTTAGAAAGTTGATGTTGAACAGGGCAGACAAATTGGGCCTTTGGCGGTGGTGGTGGTGGACGGTGTTGCCACAAGACTGTAGGCCCTCATAGTTACTCTTGGTGGGTGCAGGAATGGGCCCTGCTGTGAACTATTAGATCAAGATTTGTAATTACACGCCCCTGGGGCTGAACAGGGGCTGAAAAATTGTGCCTTAGGCATTGGTGCTGGTGCCACAACACTGCAACCCCTCACAGATACTGTACTTGGAGCACAGCAGTCACACCTGTTGCGAAGCATCTTTTTAAAAAATTGTAATTACACGCCCCTGTTATACAGGGGCTGAAAAATTGTGCCTTAGGCATTGGTGCTGGTGCCACAACACTGCAACCCCTCACAGATACTGTACTTGGAGCACAGCAGTCACACCTGTTGCGAAGCATCTCTTTAAAAAATTGTAATTACACGCCCCTGTTATACAGGGGCTGAAACTTTGTGCCTTAGGCACTGGTGCTGGTGCCACAACACTGAAACCCCTCACAGATACTGTACTTGGAGCACAGCAGTCACACCTGTTGCGAAGCATCTTTTTAAAAAATTGTAATTACACGCCCCTGTTATACAGGGGCTGAAAAATTGTGCCTTAGGCACTGGTGCTGGTGCCACAACACTGAAACCCCTCACAGATACTGTACTTGGAGCACAGCAGTCACACCTGTTGCGAAGCATCTTTTTAAAAAATTGTAATTACACGCCCCTGTTATACAGGGCTGAAAAATTGTGCCTTAGGCGCTGGTGCCACAACACTGCAACCCCTCACAGATACTGTACTTGGAGCACAGCAGTCACACCTGTTGCGAAGCATCTTTTTAAAAAATTGTAATTACACGCCCCTGTTATACAGGGGCTGAAAAATTGTGCCTTAGGCACTGGTGCTGGTGCCACAACACTGCAACCCCTCACAGATACTGTACTTGGAGCACAGCAGTCACACCTGTTGCGAAGCATCTTTTTAAAAAATTGTAATTACACGCCCCTGTTATACAGGGGCTGAAAAATTGTGCCTTAGGCACTGGTGTGGTGGCATGGATCATTGAGGAGGAGGAAGAGGATAGTCAGTGAACATAACAGGACAGTCACTCAGCATCAGCATAGGCAGTCTTGAAGGGATGTGACATTATAAATTATTCCGTTATATCCGCTTCAGGTGCCTGGTAGCTGGTGGTGATCCAAGACTGATTCATTTTGATGAAGGTCAGTCGATCAACCGAGTCGGTGGACAGGCGCACCCTATGATCGGTGACAAATCCTCCAGCAGCACTGAATGTGCGTTCGGAAAGAACGCTGGATGCAGGACAGGCCAGTAGCTCAATTGCATACTGTGCAAGCTCTGGCCAGTGATCCATCCTCAGGACCCAGTAAGCCAGAGGATTTTCGGTGGGAAAGTTGTCCAAGTCTGACCTTGCCCCTAGGTATTCCTGCACCATGTATATCAGACGCTGGCGATGGTTGCTGGAACCGATCATACCTTGGGGCTGCGGACTAAAAAATTGTCTGAACGCATCGGTCAGACGTCCACCTTCCCCACCGCTCCTTCTGCTACTGACCGAAGCCTCAGCAACTCGTCGTCCAGGACCAGGAGTTTGTAACCTCCCAGTTTCTGGAAACGCGTTGCACAGACCTTTCTGCAAGGCCTCCCTGAGATGTCTCATCCTCTGCTCCCTCTGCAATGGCAAGATAAGGTCCGCAACCTTACCCTTGTACCGTGGATCAAGGAGAGTGGCCAGCCAGTAATGGTCCCCTCTCCTTGATCCGAAGAACACAAGGATCCTTCCGCAGGCTTTGCAGGATCAGGGAGGCCATGCAGCGTAGGTTAGCTGAGGCATTCGGTCCGGAGTCTTCTGGGTCACTGAGGATGACATGATCGCCAGCCACCTCCTCCCAGCCACGTACAAGTCCACTGGTTTGTTGGGACTGTACATCATCCCTAAAAGACTGCTGCTGCTGATGCTGAGTGCCAGGCTCCACCTCCATGCTCACACAATCCTCCTCCTCATCCTCATCCTCTTCCTGTGTGATGGGTGGGACAGAAGGAACACTGTCTGGATAAAGGGGGCCTTGAAAGGCAAGGAAGTCCTCCTCTTCCTGCCTCTGTTCTGCCTCAAGTGCCCTGTCCATTATCCCACGCAGCGTATGCTCCAACAGGTGGACAAGAGGTACAGTGTCACTGATGCATGCACTGTCAGTGCTCACCATCCTCGTGGGCTCCTCAAATGGTGAGAGGACAGTGCATGCATCCCTGATCATGCTCCACTGGCGTGGGGAAAAAAAGCCAAGCTCCCCTGACCCTGTCCTGGTGCCGTAGTCGCAAAGGTACTCATTGATGGCCCTCTGCTGCGTGTGCAGTCGCTGCAGCATGGCCAACGTTGAGTTCCACCTGGTGGGCATGTCACATATTAGGCGGTTCTTGGGCAGGTTCAGCTCCTTTTGCAGCTCAGTCAGCCGAGCACTGGCATTATAAGATCGGCGGAAATGCACACAGACTTTCCTGGCCTGCCTCAGGACATCCTGTAAGCCTGGGAACCTGCCCAAGAACCGCTGCACCACCAGGTTGAGGACGTGAGCCATACAGGGCACATGGGTGAGCTGCCCCTGTCGCAGGGCGGAGAGGAGGTTGGTGCCATTGTCAGAAACGACCATTCCTGGCTTAAGCTGGCGTGGCGTCAACCACCTCTCGGCCTGCCCCTGCAGAGCTGCCAGAACCTCTGGCCCAGTGTGTCTCCTGTCCCCCAAACACACCAGCGCAAGCACGGCATGGCATCTTTTTGCCTGCGTACTCACGTAGCCCCTTGTATGCCTACGGAGCACCGCTGGTTCCGAGGACAGAGCACTGGAGGAAGAAGAAGAGGAGGGGGTGGAGGAGAGAGGTGTGTCACAACCAGTAGTAGCATTTTGGAGGCGTGGTGGCGGAACAACCTCCAACACTACTGCACCTTGTCCTGCATCCCTCCCAGCTGCCAATAGAGTGACCCAATGGGCCGTGAAAGAAAGATAAAGTCCCTGTCCATGCCTGCTGGACCATGAGTCAGCGGTAATATGCACCTTACCGCTGACCGCCCTGTCCAGCGAGGCATGGACATTGCCTTCCACATGCCGGTAGAGAGACGGAATCGCCTTCCGTGAGAAAAAGTGGCGTTTTGGAACCTGCCACTGAGGAACCGCACATTGAACAAACTCACGGAAGGGGGCCGAGTCTACCAACTGAAAAGGCAGCAGTTGAAGTGCTAGCAATTTAGCCAAGCTAGCATTCAACCGCTGGGCATGTGGATGGCTGGGAGTATACTTCTTTCGACGGTCCAGCAGCTGGGGCAGGGAAATTTGCCTGCTACAATCGGACGTCGGTGTACTGCAAGTACTTGGTTGTGACACACCTAATTCTACACCTTCAGTCCTCTCAGAGCAGCTTTCAGAGAGGACTGAAGATATAGTGGGGATGGAGATCCCAGCTGATGAGGAGCAAGGAGAGGTCCGCTTTGTTCTTTGGTGTGGGTCTTTTATGTGTGCTTGCCAACAAGCTGCATGGCAGGTCGACATGTCTGCTCATGCTTGTGGTGCCCAAGCGGCTGATGTTTTGGCCACGCGAGATACGCTTGAGACAAATATTGCAAATAGCAGTGGTGCGATCTGATGCACTCGTCTCAAAAAAGGCCCACACCAAAGAACTTTTCTGATAACGGGCAGAGGCAGCACCCTGCACAGGCGGAGCTCTGCGGTGTGGTACAGTTGCTGTGCTGGCCTCTAGCTGGCCTCCAGGGGACATCCTGCCTCGTTGGACATGTGACGCCACATCCTCCTCCTCCTCCTCCTCTCTCCCTTCAGGCACCCACGTGGAGTCAGTGACCTCATCATCCCCTCCCTCTTCACCACTAGAGCAAACCTGGCAGTAAGCTGCAGCTGGTGGAACAGTACTGCCAGATTGCTGTCCTTCAGCATCCTCTCTCTCTGCGCGCGCACTACTGACTGGGTATCATCATCCGAGCCTTTGAATCGTTGGGCATCCTCCTGGAGCATGTACCCAACACTGTGCTCAAAGAGTTCGGGGGACTCCTCAGGAAGACATGGTGGGTCTAGGGAAGGGGTGGCTGATGATGCCATTGAGTACGCGTTGGCAGCTGCTCTGCCAGTACCCTGAGCCTGGGTGAGAGAGGATGAGGAGGATGAGGAGGGCTTGGTCATCCATTCTACCAAGCCTTCAGCATGATGCGGCTCCACATGTCCAGCTGCCGAAAACAAAGACAAGCGTGTCCCATGGCCACGTGCTGATGATGATGCACGACCACGTCCACGGCCAGCACTGTTGTCTCTAGAAACAGAGCCTGCCTGCCCTGTGTTCTTGCCTCTGCACGCTCTGCCTCTCCTTGGCGGTCTTCCAGCCATTGTAGTCGGTAGTGTATATAGTATAAAAAATAGAGCTCCTATGTGTGCTCACAACACACTGTAGGTCCTATGGGTGCTGACACTAACACACTATAGGTACTATGTGTGCTGCTGACAAGAAAATATAGGAGCTCTGTTTGCTGCCACTAACACACTAGAAGTCCTATGGGTGCTTCTGGGAAGAAAATATAGGAGCTCTGTGTGATGCCACTAACACACTAGAAGTCCTATGGGTGCTTCTGGGAAGAAAATATAGGAGCTCTGTGTGATGCCACTAACACACTAGAAGTCCTATGGGTGCTTCTGGAAGAAAATATAGGAGCTCTGTGTGATGCCACTAACACACTAGAAGTCCTATGGGTGCTTCTGGGAAGAAAATATAGGAGCTCTGTGTGATGCCACTAACACACTAGAAGTCCTGTGGGTGCTGCTGAGAAGAAAATATAGGAGCTCTGTGTGATGCCACTAACACACTAGAAGTCCTGTGGGTGCTTCTGGGAAGAGAATATAGGAGCTCTGTGTGATGCCACTAACACACTAGAAGTCCTATGGGTGCTTCTGGGAAGAAAATATAGGAGCTCTGTGTGATGCCACTAACACACTAGAAGTCCTGTGGGTGCTGCTGAGAAGAAAATATAGGAGCTCTGTGTGATGCCACTAACACACTAGAAGTCCTATGGGTGCTTCTGGGAAGAAAATATAGGAGCTCTGTGTGATGCCACTAACACACTAGAAGTCCTGTGGGTGCTGCTGAGAAGAAAATCTAGGAGCTCTGTGTGATGCCACTAACACACTAGAAGTCCTATGGGTGCTTCTGGGAAGAAAATATAGGAGCTCTGTGTGATGCCACTAACACACTAGAAGTCCTATGGGTGCTTCTGGGAAGAAAATATAGGAGCTCTGTGTGATGCCACTAAACACACTAGAAGTCCTATGGGTGCTTCTGGGAAGAAAATATAGGAGCTCTGTGTGATGCCACTAACTCCCTAGAAGTCCTATGGGTGCTTCTGGGAAGAAAATATAGGAGCTCTGTGTGATGCCACTAACACACTAGAAGTCCTATGGGTGCTTCTGGGAAGAAAATATAGGAGCTCTGTGTGATGCCACTAACACACTAGAAGTCCTATGGGTGCTTCTGGGAAGAAAATATAGGAGCTCTGTGTGATGCCACTAACACACTAGAAGTCCTGTGGGTGCTGCTGAGAAGAAAATATAGGAGCTCTGTGTGATGCCACTAACACACTAGAAGTCCTATGGGTGCTTCTGGGAAGAAAATATAGGAGCTCTGTGTGATGCCACTAACACACTAGAAGTCCTATGGGTGCTTCTGGGAAGAAAATATAGGAGCTATGTGTGATGCCACTAACACACTAGAAGTCCTATGGGTGCTTCTGGAAGAAAATATAGGAGCTCTGTGTGATGCCACTAACACACTAGAAGTCCTATGGGTGCTTCTGGGAAGAAAATATAGGAGCTCTGTGTGATGCCACTAACACACTAGAAGTCCTATGGGTGCTTCTGGGAAGAAAATATAGGAGCTCTGTGTGATGCCACTAACTCCCTAGAAGTCCTATGGGTGCTTCTGGGAAGAAAATATAGGAGCTCTGTGTGATGCCACTAACACACTAGAAGTCCTATGGGTGCTTCTGGAAGAAAATATAGGAGCTCTGTGTGATGCCACTAACACACTAGAAGTCCTATGGGTGCTTCTGGGAAGAAAATATAGGAGCTCTGTGTGATGCCACTAACACACTAGAAGTCCTGTGGGTGCTGCTGAGAAGAAAATATAGGAGCTCTGTGTGATGCCACTAACACACTAGAAGTCCTATGGGTGCTTCTGGGAAGAAAATATAGGAGCTCTGTGTGATGCCACTAACACACTAGAAGTCCTATGGGTGCTTCTGGAAGAAAATATAGGAGCTATGTGTGATGCCACTAACACACTAGAAGTCCTATGGGTGCTTCTGGGAAGAAAATATAGGAGCTCTGTGTGATGCCACTAACACACTAGAAGTCCTATGGGTGCTTCTGGGAAGAAAATATAGGAGCTCTGTGTGATGCCACTAACTCCCTAGAAGTCCTATGGGTGCTTCTGGGAAGAAAATATAGGAGCTCTGTGTGATGCCACTAACACACTAGAAGTCCTATGGGTGCTTCTGGGAAGAAAATATAGGAGCTCTGTGTGATGCCACTAACACACTAGAAGTCCTGTGGGTGCTGCTGAGAAGAAAATATAGGAGCTCTGTGTGATGCCACTAACACACTAGAAGTCCTATGGGTGCTTCTGGGAAGAAAATATAGGAGCTCTGTGTGATGCCACTAACACACTAGAAGTCCTATGGGTGCTTCTGGGAAGAAAATATAGGAGCTCTGTGTGATGCCACTAACACACTAGAAGTCCTATGGGTGCTTCTGGGAAGAAAATATAGGAGCTCTGTGTGATGCCACTAACACACTAGAAGTCCTATGGGTGCTGTTGGGGTGCAATGCTGTGCTAACAGCACTGCGGTTGGTACTACTGCAATACTGTACTAACAGTAAGCACGCACCAGACTAATCCCCAGCAGCAGCTAATAACACACTAACTGTGCAATCAGCAGCAATGAACGATCAATGACTTAGGTAGCAATGGTTTAGCAAAGAAATAGCCAATGGTTTAGCAAAGAAGAGCAAATCTTTCTGTAGCAATGAATCAAGCAAAGACACAATCAGCAGACTGATCTCTCTTAAAGTCGGAACTCATGTGACCGGCGCCGACGGCGTGGCGGCCTTTTAAATGGTGGGGCGTGTACTAAAGCCCCTGAGCTTTAATTGGCTACAGGCGTCCTGCCTGTAGCCAATTATTGCACTCCGAGTTTCCGGCGCTGTGATTGGCCAAGCATGCGGGGGTCACAGTGCATGCTTGGCCAATCATCAGCCAGCAATGCACTGCGCCGGCCGCGCCGGCCGCAATGCATTGCGGGGCCGCTCGCATCACACGAATGTGATGCGAACGGCCCAAATAGTTCTGGGCTCGCCGAGCGAGCGAACGCCCGGTGCTCGATGCGAACGTGGGTTCGAATCGAGCACCGGGCCCATCCCTACTGGCAGATAGTGTACAGTATTCCAGGTGAACCTCAAAAACAGGACCTGTTCCCCAGTTCACTTGACCAAGATCAAAAAGATAAGCATATTTTATATGTATGGGATGCCAAGGGCAAATAACAGGGGCACCACATGCTGTTACAGTATCAATACCAAAATCTTATATCCTCCATCCTCACCAAGATCAATAAGACCAATTGGATCTTCTGTTTATAGTGGTCACATTGGGCATGGATCAGGCTGAAATTGGGCTGAATAAGTATGCCAACTGCAGGACTGCACTCCTGTTTGCATTATCAGATGTTCACAAACTTTACGTACCAAAGAAGAGGGCATATTATAATCTTCAAAGCTCATTGGTGTTTTTGATTAACTTTTTTGAGTTGAATTTTGAATTTTTGTCATCTTGTCTTTAGATTTTCTATATTTAGTGTTCCGCATTTTGGATTCACACTTTATTCTGAAATAGAATTTTCTTCTGGGCTGTATATATTGCCATGCCATCTCAAAATTCTCCAAGTGTTTTCCAAGATTGCAACGGTACTGTTTTTGCCACCAGGTGATAGTTTCTAACGTAAAGCATTTCAAAATTGGAAATATTGGATTTTCCTTTTGAACCAGACCTTTTATTTAGCTGAGACCGTTTCACCTTGACGTTTCCATACTCCATGTGACTCATGAGTAGTTTGTGCCTTTGTATTTCAAGATGGAATTCCCTTTAAAAATATAGTATCATTTGGAATTACATTTTGGAAAGCGTCAAGAAAAGAGTTGTGAGTAATCTATTACTTCACTCTTTGTTTCTACAGGAAGTGCCTCTTTTTTATTATTATTATACTGGATTTATTTAGCGCCAACAGTTTACACAGTTTACGTCACTTTAACTAAGAAGTGTGTGGTCGTGTGACCCAAACAAAATTGATGTTCTTTTTTTCCCACAAATAGAGCTTTCTTTTGGTGGTATTTCATCACCTCCTGCGATTTTTATTTTTTGCGCTATAAAAAAAAAAAGAGCAACAATTTTGAAAAAACACAATATTTTTTAACTTTTTGCTATAATAAATATCCCAAAAAAGTATGTATTCTTCTACATATTTTTGGTAAAAAAAAATTGTAATAAGTGTATATTGATTGGTTTGCGCAAAAGTTATAGGGGATATATTATGGCATTTTTATTATAATTTTTGTTCTTGTAATGGCAGTGATCGGTGATTTTTAGTGAGACTGTGACATTGTGGCAGACAGATCAGACACTTTGATACTTTTTTGGGACCATTGACATCTATACAGCAATCAAAGCTAAAAATAGCCACTGATTACTGTATAAATGTCACTTGCAGGAAAGGGGTTAACACTAGGAGGCTATCAAGGTGGTAAGTGGTAAGTGAGTGGTAAGTGTAACTAGGAACTGCAGATCTCTCTCTCCTCCCCTGTCTGAACTGGGATCTGTCTGTTTACATTGACAGATCCCCGTTCTGGCTCTCTGAGGAGCGATTGCGGCCCCCGGCCATGCACATCGGCTTCGTGCACACCCTCTATAGCCATTAAAGCGGACACCGTACAGCTACAGCGATTCGCGCAGGGGAGCCAACCTGCCGCTGTATAACGACGGCGGCTGGTTGACAAGTAGTTAATAGAGTAGGAATCAGAGGGCCCTGCTTGTTAGAGCTTACAATCTAAGAGGGAGGGTCAAGAGATACAAGATGTAATAACTGTGGGGGATGTGCTGTTGGAGAAAATAAATGTTCAGTTGTTAGGTGGGGGCCAGACAGGCTTCTCTGAAGAGATGAGTTTTTGGGGATCGCCCGAAAGTAGACTGTGACGAAACGTCTTTACACTCCGATTGGGTGTTTCGTCATATACCGCTTCCTAAGTCCTGGAACATGAGTCCAATGAATCTGGTTATAGGAACCCCCAAGAACTAGACAACACCATTCTTGGAGTACATCAGGAATGACTTTTATTTGAGATGTCACACAAATATATACAGCCGGATGACTAAAACCTAACCTAATTAGCATGAGCTAATTATCTTAATCAACACTGGACTCCTTTATTCAATTGCAGGGTTAATTAGCACGTACAACAATAGGTGAAATACACTTTAGAATCTGTGTCAAGCCAGACTAGCCTTACAACAAGACAACAGACAGGTGTCTGGAGTTGATGATATTAGCATCTGACAGTGTGTGTCTCAACAGCATGGGACAACACTCATTATATATATCAATATATACAGCATATAATCTGACTAGCACAGATTATAGTGGGGTTCTCATTCATCCTGTGCCCTTTAAAATCCAGGGCCCATAATCAGTCGGCACGAGGCTCGCATTTAGTCCTCTCAAAAAGCCTGTGTCCCGGCTAGGTCTGTCACATTTCTCCCCTTTCGGCAGGAGACTAACACAAGAGGAGACCCCAGACGGGTTGACTCCGAAGTTAGTCAGGGGTTCCAGTCCTCTAATACTGGTATCCACACAGTACCCCACACAAATTGTTCCAAACAGAGTATTCCTCACCCAGCCAACCTCTGCCTCTCTCAGAGAACATATCCACCGCTGGGGAGAGGCCTGGACTGGCCCTTCTCCCTGGAGTCTTTTCAGCCGCTGGAGAGAAGACAGGGTGACTGGGCTCACTCCATCATGCTGTTGGGGATCTGGGCCAACCGCCCAGCATCCTGGGGGTATACAGGTGGAGACTGAAGTCCCACCCACCTTTACAGGAAATCTGTCCTCTGTTAGTTGTGGGCAGAGGCCAGCAGCACTCTGTTCCATTACCAGCAGTTCAGCTGGGCGTAGGAGCTTCCCTACATCATCTGCTCCAGCTAACTGTTGGGGAGAGAAGCCGACTGCCCCAGCTCCCTGGAACTCCGCAGCTGTTACCGGTGCTGGGCAGAGGTTGGTAGCACTCTGCCCGGTTGCCAGCACTTCTGCTGGTTTTCTGTTAGTGGAGACCACAGGCCCATCCACCGACACCAGATCGAACTGCAGTTGTGAGGTGACGACTGCATTCTCTCCTTGGATCCTGATCTGCAGCTCGTGATAGACTGCCACCTCCTCACCCTGGGCCTCCAGAATTGCTGTAGGTGTGGGGCAGAGGTCTTGGACCCTCTGTTCAGTTACCAGATCTTCAGCTGGAGAAGTTTGTTGTAACTCCATAGATGCTGCTGGCAGAAAATCACATGTCCCTGTCAGTGTTGTGGGAGAAAGGCCGACTACCTCTTCTCTCAAGAAGGCCGAAGCCATTCATAAACTACAAAAAGAAAGGAAAACAGAAGGGCGCACCGACCTTGTACATTACCACTAAAAGAGCTTTATTAAAATGTATAAAACAGCAAGTTTCTACTCGCAAACGAGTATTCTTTTGAGGAATCATCAGATCCACTCAACACCCAGCATAGGAGGGTTGAAGTTCCTGACAGTGGACGCATTTAACTGTTTTTTGCCTTCAATCAATACTCGTTTGTGAGTAGAAACTTGCTGTTTTATACATTTTAATAAAGCTCTTTTAGTGGTAATGCACAAGGTCGGTGTGCCCTTCTGTTTTCCTTTCTTTTTGTAGTTTATGAATATCCATTATTCTGAGGAGGGCTGCAAGACACCAGGCATTACCTAGAAATTGATCGCAACACGTATTAAGAGACTGGACACCAGAGCGCAGGAGAATTTGTTTTGAGTAAGTTGGTGATGCCTGAGGAGACAGATGGAGTGAGTTTGGGGGTGGAGAGGTAGATTTGGGTGTCGTCCGCGTAGAGATGATATTGAAAGATTGAGAAAAGGAGAGGTCCAAGAACAGAACCTTGGGGGACCCCAACTGAGAAATAAAGAGGAGAAAAGGAAGTAGAGTTGTAAGTGACACTGAAGAAGCAGTGGGATAGGTAGAATGAAAACCAGCGAAAAGTACAGTCACGGAGACAAAGCAGTGGAATTTTTTGAGGTCCACTGTATCAAAGGCAACAGAGAGGTCCAGGAGAAGTAGTACAGAATAGTGTCCATTGGTTGCCATTAGTAGGTTGTTGGTGAGTTTAAGGAGAGCAGTTTCTGTGCAGTGTTGAGGGCAAAATCCGGACTGAAGGGGATCAAGAAGTTTGTTCATAATCAGATGGTCACTCAGTCGGTTGTAGACTAGTCTTTCAAGGAGTTTGGAGGAGAGTAAGGAGATGGTTGGGCGTAGTAGGTTGTTAAGATTGGTTAGGGTCCAGTGAGGGCTTTTTAAGGACAGGGGTGACTAGCACATGTTTTAGAGAGTTGGGAAAGATGCCAGAAGAGAGGGAGCGATTGAAAATTTGAGTTAGAAAGTGTAGAATCGAGTCAGAGGGTGAGCGTAGCATTTGCGATGGAGCAGGATCCAGAGGGCAGGTCGTTAGGTGGGCATTAGAAAAAAGTTTAGCAACCTCGTTAATACTAGCAGGGTTGAATGAGGGAAGCAATGATTGTACCTGTGGACATGGGGTGTTGAGTGGGGGAGGTTTCCGCGCATTGGAGATTTCCTCACAAATTGTATCTATCAATATTATTTTTAAAGTGATTGGGGATCTCCTGGGCAGTGAGTGAGTTAGAGAGTGGAGGCAGTGGAGGACAGAGTGGAGTGTTAAAGGAAGAGAAGAGTTGATGGGGACTGGATGATAATGTGTTAATGCCTGTTATAAAATGGGTCTTTTTGGCAATGTGGAGTCAGGAATAGAGCAGATTTATATTGGTTGCAGTCTTCCTGGGACTTAGTCTTCCGCCACAGATGCTCAAGAGCGTGGCTATGTTTTCTGAGACTTCTGGTGTCGTCTGCCAGGGTTGTAGTAGTCGAGGTCTGCGTTTAGTGAGGGGCGCAAGCTTGTCTAGGGAGGATGACAGTAAGCTGTTGTAGATGAAAGTGGCTAGGTTGGGGCAGGACAGGGGTGAGATTTTGTCATAGAAGTGGTCAGTAGCAGAGTAGAGAAGAGAAGGGTTGAGGTGGTGAAGGTTTCTATAGGTAATTGTTAGGCGCTTGGAGAGAGAGGAAGTGTGAAACTAATAAAGTGGTGATCAGAGAGTGGGGGAGGATTGTTGGAGAGGTTGCATGGCATGTACAGATAGGAGAAGACAAGGTCAAGGGTATTGCCGTTGTAGTGAGTAGGAGCCTGTATCCATTGCTTCAGGTCAAGAAATGAGGTTAGACTGAGAAGTTTAGAGGTAGTAGTAGTAGTATTAGCATTAACAGGAATGTTGAAGTTGCCAAGAATGATGGTGGGAATTTCTGAAGAGAGAAAGTAGGGTAGCCAGGCAGAGAAGTCATCCAGGAAGGTTGATACCGGTCCAGGGGGCCGATATAAGACGGCAATTCTTAGACAAACAGGAGAAAATAGACAAATACAATGTGGTGGATGGAATGAGTGTAATAAGTGTCAAAAGAGGAGATTGTCATAGAGGGAGGTGGGTGAAGTTCCTGATAGGTGCTGCATAGGGCTAGAAGGATTTCCACTCCACCTCCCTTCCGTCCACTTGGTCTGGGGTAGTGAGTCCAGAGAAGACCACCATGGGAGAGGATAGCAGGAGAAGTAGTGTCAGATTAATGAAGCCAGGTTTCGATGATGGCAAGTAGGTTAATGGAATTTGTGATAAAGTGGTCATCCATGCAGTAAGTTTGTTACAGACAGAGCGGGCATTCCAGAGAGCACAAGAGAAGGGGAGGCTGGTTTTGGGAAGAAGAGGCATAGAGACTTAAGCCCCATACACACGGTCGGACTTTTTCATCAATTTGGTCCGATCGGACAAGGTTGTTGAAAAATCAGACCGTGTGTATGCACCATCGGACAGTGTTCGTCGGTTTGTCCGTCGGACAAAGTCTTATCTCCTGCTGGAAAGATTTCCCGTCAACCCGGTCCGATCACACCAAATCCGAGCGTGTGTACGCTTGTCCGACGGACAAAGTGCTACGCATGCTCAGAAGAAATTCTGTGACGGAAGCGCTCGGTCAGGTAAAACTACCTTTCCTAATCGACACAGCACATTCGTCACGCTGCAATGTTAAAATGTCTTTAATGCAGCGCATTCTCTTTTTCTTTACAATGCAACAAGAATGACATCTTTTAGCTGCTCCTATTCACCCGCACTTCTCACAAACTTACTTCTTTATTACTTTGCAGCATTTATACACTACATGTTTATTTTTACTCAGATCGTAATACAATCTTTCTTATTTTTTTACCCAGATTTTTTTTTTTTTGGGGGAATACATATTTGAAGGAGATTTTTTTTTTTTTTTGGAGGGGGTTTGTATGTCTCAACTTAGCAAAACCACATTATTAACATTTGTATTTCTTGCTTACATTTACTAGGAGTTTGTTGGTTGTTGGTGCCCCTTGTTAATTCTAGGATTAGTGAAATGTACCTGCCTACTCAAAGAAAAACTGTCATTGTAGAAAAGTAAAACACAATAGTCAATGATTATTTCAAATCAAAAAAAACTTTATTTAGGTCTCAGCAACAGACCAAAGAGGAACGCAGCCATGGTGAAACTTGGGGAATTTGCAAAGCCTTGGACACCCATGGCAACCATCATTTTACAGACTTAAACAATTGGGGGCATGAAGACTACCTATCTAAATAATAAGGGAGCGCAATCTGGTCCTGAAGTCCAAAACATCCGGAACTGCAGCAGATGCCATCTAGGTCCCCAGGCTCTGGTACTACGAGAGGCTCCATCTTCTCTCAGACCAGACTGAGTCCAGGTTGTCACTCTCTTGTCTTCCTTGTACGCTTCCTTCCACGCCGTGGTGCTGGTGCTGGTGGGGTGGCAGAAGGAGGAGGAGGAGGCGGAGCAAGGTCACTCTCGCAAACATGTGTGAGGGGAGTCATCTCCCCAGCCATCCCCTCATTTAGTATTTTGAGGATGACCTCCTCACACATGCTGCGTTGCCCCGCCTCCATACCCGTAAATTTACTTGTAACCAAGGAGGCAAAGGCCTCCTCGTAGGTGGGTGTGGCATAGAGGGAGGCTGAGGCATCTTTTATCAGCTGGAGCGCTGACTCTCCCACCTCCCCCATGTTTTTCGCCCTTCTGTAGGGAAGGCGGAGGGGAGAGACTTGGGAGACAGTCAGGCTCCTACGCCTACCCCCCTCTTGGCTGCCACTACCCCCTGCCTCCTCCTGACTGCCACCTTCCACAGCCACCTCCTGGCTGAGGTCTTCCTGTGTATGAAAAAGGGACATAGTTTCAGTTATTTGTTCATCAAACACACACAATTCTCATCTAGTGACTGTTGCAAAATGTTTTCAAATACAAA
This sequence comes from Lithobates sylvaticus, assembly GCA_028564925.1. NCBI lineage: Eukaryota > Metazoa > Chordata > Amphibia > Anura > Ranidae > Lithobates > Lithobates sylvaticus. Next base: position 380,792,486 of record CM053030.1, on the reverse strand, counting down.
ACCATACAATTCTCAGCCCTGCAGTTTAGATTCTTCCCAAAAATGTCTCCCACACCACTGTCTGTTGATATGTCAATCACGTTAGGAAATAAGCAATTGGGGATCCTGAATTAACTGAACATCATTCATTATTCAACAAACTGGTTCCAAAACTACTATACCTGGAACAAGCTGGGCACCTGCACATATTCCTGACTGGAAGGCCCAGGTTGGTCCTCGGAATCCTCATCAAGGGTGGCGTGCGTGGAAGGACGCGTGCAAGGAAGAGTCGAGAGTGACTTCCTGACAGTAGCCTGGTCTTTGAGAAAGTGGAGCCTGTCATAGTACCAGAGCGTGGGGACATGGACATCAGCTGCTGCAGCTCCAGATGCTTGTGACTTCAGGACCTTATTGCGCTCCCGGAAATAGGTAGTCTTCATGTTGGTGATCTTCACTTTTAAGTTTGCGACGGTTGCCATGGGCAGGGTAGGCTTTACAAATGCCACCAGTTTCAGCAGGGCTGCGTACCTCTTTGGTCTGTTGCTATAATCCCTGTGTTTTGCCTGCCATAAGAGGGGGAATTGCCGGTATTTATCAATGAAGTGTGGGAGAAAGCTCACGTTGTAGAAGGCATCCATCACCTCTGCAAGACACAACGCCACACAAAACAATATAAATAATGTCAGCCTAAACTCTCCTAATCTTCTCCATAAAGAAGCCTCAAGTTCTAATCAGTCTAGGCTAGTTATGTACCAACGTCAAATTGTACCTTCGTTTGTAGCGATCGTCTCGTGCGTGAGCTTTCTCTCCCCTCGTCTCCCAGATCGTGGCTACGACACAGGCGTGTGACGTTTTATATACACTGCGCATGCTTCAAACTCCGCCCGCCCCTGACGATCTTTCTCGTCTATTCCCCACCCCTTCTCTTTACGGCGTAGTGGGGAGAGCACATGGCGGGGACACAGCAGGTGCGCCACAAATATCCCACCAACGAGGAGGAGGACGAGGAAAGTCCGGAGGCAGAAACGTCCCGATCCCGGAACCTGAAATTCAAGGCCTCCAATATGTCATTTGGAGAAATGTTGGAGATGGTGGACATATTAAAGAGGAGCGACTATGATGGGAAGTATGGGCCTTACCTCAACCCCAATGTCCGCAAGGCCAAGATCATGTCTAAAGTTGTGAGAAGGCTGTACAATAATTTTGGGGTACAACGATCCAAGGAGCAACTCAGGAAACGCTGGTCAGACCTGAAACTGAGGGAGGCCGATCAGTACAGAAAGATCAAGAGAATTCTTCAAAAAAGTAAGTAGTTGTGTTTTGTGTTTGATTTCTTGCTTGCATACTGCTCCATTGTGTTTTGATTTTTACCAAGTTGTACATTCCAAAATGGCCACTTTCAGGTTCGTCTGTGCATTCGATCGTACTCAGCCTCGATCTTTCTGCCACTGTCATGGTCGTGTGTGTGTGCATTCGATCGTACGCAACCTCGATCGTTCGGCCACTTATAATACGATGTTTGGTGTTTTTTTGGGGAAAGGAAGTTTGTTCTCACTAGAAATGTCATCAAGAATGTAAAGCCAATTTATTCAATGTAAAGGAGAGGTCACTCAGTAGCTGTTTACCCATCTGGACTCTAGAGCACTAGTGCTGGGACACCCAAACCCCCTTTTTATTATGCTTTTCCACACATGTGCTCCAGTGGATACTAGAGGGGGGTCTCCATCACACAAACTTCTACCAAAAAGCTAGTCAGTTTAGCACCTTTACAAAGTGACTTCATTCATGTAGTTGACATTTGTAACTGGCCAAACTAAAATAGTGTCCGTCACTTTCAAGCAATGTTTGTCATTTCCTATTTCTGCCCTCAATAGCTTGTGTTGCTAAATCTTCCTTTTGGACATTCTCATAGGGGAGCGAAAACTTGGGCCGTCTGAGGAAACCCCCAAACCAACACCTACCAAAAAAGGGGAAAGAGCAGAAGCAGAGGAGGAGGAGGAGGAGGAAGGAGAGATCATCGAACTTGGAGAAATTGTCACCACAACAGGTGAGTGTGGGAGAACACAGCTACTGGTAAGCTAATCCATGTATGGCTGCCTCATTTCCAACACCCCATTTTTGTTTGTTTGTGGTTTTTAGGTGACGTGGATGTTGTGGAAGAAAAATCGCACTTTACCACAGAGAGTGCCCACGTACTCATCGGAGAGATAATGGTCTGCAATAGAGATCTAGATTACATAAAGCAAAACATCAATGATGTTCAACAAAAATTGAAGAACATCATTGATATTTTAGGAAAAATATGAAAACGCACCAAGTAATTAACACACATTTGTGCCAGCTTCAGAACACATTTGCAACTTAAAAACTGTCTGAAATTTGGAACATGCACACATTGTGTCCACATGTGCTAGCTCCCACCATGGTGGATGAATGGCAACGTTTTTTTGGGGGTGCAAACACTTTACGAACTACGAAAGTGGTTGTGGTGAAGGGGTTGCACCCCCAAAAAACGTCCATTCATCCCCATGATGGAAAATGGCACTTTTGAAGCTTCTAGGCATGTGTTTTCCCATCTAATGACCATTTTCAGACCCAAATTGTGTGCATGTTCCAAATTTCCACTTTTCGGGGGTGACCCCCCCATGTGATGAAGGCAAGATCAAACACACTTTGAACATATAGTCATGTCTGATCTTGTCTTCACTTTACAAAGTTGAACTTTCCAAGTTCCTAGGTTCTGTTTTGCTCCATGCCTGGTTTTACCAATTGCGGAATGTTTGTCAACAATGTTGTAAATAACCAAGATGTTGTCAGTTTTGGCGTGAAGATTGTAAACGCACTTGGGAATGTTTTCCTAGTAAACTTTTATTTTTCGAAATGTGTGGCTTCCTTATTTAAAAAACACAATGCATTATGTATGTAAAATGAAAAGGATATGGGGGGCAATGGGTGTTATTTACTAAAGGCAAATCCACTTTGCACTCCAATTTTCTTTCCCGGGGAACTTTTTCAATGCACTTGTAGAGCATAGCGGATTTGACTTATGTAAATGACACCCACAGTGCTTTGTACGAAAACACGGAGCACAGCATTTTGGAGAATACACACATGTCAGACCTGGTGATGAAAAGGAGTATTTTGGGTGTCAGTTATGCAGTACAAACCTTCTCTAGACCAAAGATTAGGTAGCAAACACACAACATGAGAATAATCTTTTTGGGAAGAAGAGACTGTTACCTCCTTTTGCCCAGAAAGTGCATTCCCACTGTCGAAGGCAAAGGGAAAAAATGTCAAAGTAAAATAAGCTAAAAAGAAGACTGAAATGACATGAAATCATAGGTTGGTTAAAATATCAGATTTATTAAAAAATGCCTCTCACACATCGTCAGGCAGAGCAATGGCCCCCCTACCCACAAAGTACTGCATATATTGGTCCCGGACCACACGGGCATTTAGAGGGGGCAAGCCTGGACGTGCCACTCGAAGGGCTGTGAGTTCGGCATTTGGAGGGCCCTCCACATCTGGGCCAACGGGCACCACATAGTTCCTGTTATGTCTTTTGAGGAAGTTGTGCAATATGCAACAGGCAAGAACTATGTGGTTCAGTTTGTATTCCGCCAAGTTAAATGCCGTCAGGAACAGGCGGAAGCGGCTGGCCAGGATGCCAAAAGCGTTCTCCACAACTCTTCTGGCTCTGGACAGCCTGTAGTTGAAGACCCTCTGGTCCGGGGTGAGGGTCCTCATCGGGAACGGCCTCATCACATGGGGAGTCAACGCAAACGCTTCATCTGCGACAAAGACGAAGGGGAGTCCTTCGGCATTCTCCTCTGGAGGTGGCAAGCACAGACTGCCACTTTGGAGACGCCAGTAGAACTCCGTGTGCGTAATGGCCCCACCATCCGATATCCGGCCGTTCATCCCCACGTCCACATACATAAACTCGTATGTTGCCGACACCACCGCCAACATCACTACACTATTAAACCCTTTATAATTATAATAGTAGGACCCCGAGTTGGGCGGTGGGACGATGCGGACGTGTTTCCCATCAATTGCCCCTCCGCAGTTAGGAAAGTCCCAACGGCTGGCAAAGTGGGAGGCCACAGTCTGCCATTCCTGTGGCGTGGAAGGGAACTGTGGAGTGAAACAAGAAAAAAAAAATAGTCACTTTGCACCTAAACATTGCAAGCAGATTAGACAATCAACATCTTGGAACAAGAGCATTGTCTAAAATTGGAGGCTGGAAAGTATTTGCACAGAAAAGTAGAGGCTCCCCTTCACAGATTACTCACCCCCCCATCAATCCCCCCACTTCTGATGGGCCATTGGCAATAACTAGGGGTTTTGGGGGGGGGGGTGGTGGACAGCTAACCCTCTGCACTTCATTGATTGGCAAATGGCTCAATAATGTGGGCTAGTTTGGCCAGACCCTCTGTACTTAACACTATTGGCAGGCCACAGGAAAGATCAAATAACATTTCAACCCCCCCCCCCCCCCCAAAAAAGGCAGGCACAGTGTGACATTATTAAATTACCAAGCAAGCTAATAGGAGGGAAAGAAGACAAAAAAATAGGAAATGTAATGTATGGAGGCAGTCCCTTGCACTACATGCTTTGCTGAATTCATCCCTAAAGATGCGCACTATAAAGAGGTAGGTATATAGTGTGTATGGACCTTGGGAAAGCCAGCAGATAAAGGATTGGTACCATCTGACAGAGCAGTTGGGGGAGGGGGTTCCTAATGAGTTTGCCCCCCCCCACCAAAAGAACAAAAAAAGGGGGCTCTACATGAAGTAAACCACACAGCAAACATTTGTGCATATTTTAGGGGGTGTTTTGGGGCAAACAATACTATGCAGCAGACAAAAGACATTGCTTAAGTGACTAGGCCATAGGTGTCTATTGGGGCAGAAGAGCATGCTGGTGAGGTAAGTGAAGGGAAAAATGCATGAAGGAGAAAAGGGGCACAGCATATTAGAACATATTGCAATCATGGTAATTAGGGAAGGAGGTCAAAAATACAAGTCATTAGCAAACAGAGCATACATAGAAGGGAATAGTAAAGTAGAAATGTTACCTTAATATAGTCCTCCTGCAGGACCTGAATGATGGCAGAACAGGTCTCTGGAATAATGATTCCCAGGGCCTGGGGAGAGATACCTGAAGAGAACTTCAAATCCTGAAGACTTCTCCCTGTCGCCAAGTACCTCAACGTGGCAACAAGCCTCTGCTCCGGAGTAATGGCTTGTCTCATGCAGGTATCCTGCCGGCTGATAAAGGGGGTCAGCAAAGCCAAAAGACGGTGAAAATCGGGGTCCGTCATCCTGAGAAAGTTCCTGAAATCATCAGGATTATTCTCCCGGATCTCACGAAGCAAAGGCATGTGCGAGAACTGGTCACGCTGAAGCAACCAATTCTTGGTCCACATACTCCTCGTCACTCTGTTCATGGACGGGTCTTGGGTCAAAGCTAAAAGCCCGACACCAATTCCGCGTACAGCACGAACTCGGCGACGAGTACGCACGGGAAACATCGCTCAGAAGGTCACAAAAGGTCGGCTGGTCAGAACGGACAAACAGAAAGCACCGATAAACAGCAAGGCCTGAAAGAACGAAGTGAATACCAGCAACGAGCAGACAATAAGCAGTGCAAATCAAAGCGTCCTATATCAAGATATAGGCCGCAATGACCAACAAATGCGAACTGACTACACGCACTAATAAACAGATACGCACGACAAGCACAAACTGAAGAGCAGTAACGATCTGAGTCAGAAAACTGAGAAGCGCGAATCTTAAGTCACCAAACTTCCACTAACTCTCGATAAACACGGGATCAGCAGAAGGAGCCCAACGGGTGCCTGACGTGGTGCTGAACTTCCCTTTTGTAATCTCGTGGACGACGACTTACGTCACGACGTTCTTCCGGACCGGATATTCCGACAACGTAGTCCGACCGTGTGTACGCAACGCCAACATCGGACAAAGTACGTCGGACAAAGTCCGACTGACCTGGTCCGCGGATTGTCCGAGCGTGTGTATGGGGCTTAAGTTGTGTGGGTTGACGCTGCTGCCAGAAGGTGTAGGGAGATGGGAGCATCGGACAAAGACAGATGATGGAGGCCCAGGGTTTGGGGATATGTCACCAGACATTAGGAGAAGCAGGAGTGTGATTTTATATGAAGGGACAGTTTATCAATATATGGATGTAGAATAAGCAAGAGATGGTAGGAGCAGTAATAGGGAGAGGACAGAAAGCAGAGTGATGTATATAAGCTGTGGGGTGGAGCAGAGGGGTACAGAAGCACCTCTCAACAAATGAGTGGCCCAACATAGGAGGGCAAATTCTAAAGGGCTAGACTCGTGGATTTCCTACACCTGAAGGAAAGGGGGCATGCTTTCAAGGATAGTAAGGTGTACATTTTGAACAGAGAGGACAACTGGTTCACAAAGGGCATGAAACGGGCCATCTTCGTTAAAACTGGAACAACCATTATTATACAGGGTGGGGGCCTTTAACACCATCTGTCTTTCACATATAATGCTGTTTTAACATCTCTACTCCAGCTTTTTGACAAAACACAGCTTCAGCCATGGCCATGTAAGCCATGACACTTATTAGAACTGAAGAAGTGGCTTAGACAAGCTACGCAATGTCTTAAACATTGCGGAATGAGTCTGGTTGAATGCGACTAACTACTACTAGATAGATCATTATCATCTGGATACATGAGAACCTTTATAGACAGGGAGAATGTGTGAATGTGACCTAACAGATAAACTGGACTGTATTTCTCAAATGCATTGGAGTCCACTAGGAGATGGTCTTAATTAAAGTGACACTTAGCATTACATATTTATCATGTTAAATGCATTTTTCCACCCCTCAAAAGGTCACTATATACAGGTGTGTGTATTGCACCACATGCAGGGGTATGTAATGCAAAGAGTGTAGGGGTCAAAATCTCCCACAAGCAATACTCCTCTACTTTACCCTCTCATCATACCCCCCCCCCCAAAAAAAAAAATGAGGCACCAATCTGCAAGATTAAAATCAAAGCACAAATTCCCTCCTGCTGGAATCTCCCCTTCCAGTACAAATCTTCTTTCCAAACCCCCCTTCCAGCAGGAATGCTTCCCTCATTCCATCCACCCAGTGTAACCCCCCTCCCAATCAAATCCACCTCCCAGTATAGATTATCCCCCCCACTACTCAGTATAAATTCCCTCCCTCCCTTGCAGCACAGATTTTTGTTACTTCTCATGTCATTGTGTCCTCCCTCTTCTACCTTCCTGAACTTACAGACCTCAGATACAGCATGGCAGATGGCTGAAACCATGTTCTCCCTTCCAGGCTTCCCCTTGTCTTATGTCATGTAACATGTCCGAGTCAAGAAGGAGCCTAGGGGCAGTTTCCCTCACGCTGAAGTCTATTGGTCTGACAGCTGACAGGTTAGGTTGGGTTGCTGGTGGCTGCAGTGACGGACAATTGCGGTATTGGGGACCCAGTCAGAGGAGATTGTGAAAATGTTTCCACCTGCCTGCAGCTGACTGGTAACATCATCTCAGGTTAGGTCTAGTTAAATGCCTGGAGCATGAAGACTGTGTTTAATGATGTAAGGTAACAGTTTTTTTGAAGAATGATACTGCTGATGTTGCGACATGTCAGAAGTGTATTGATATAAAGTTAAAGAAAGGTTGTCAGTAAGCATATCAAAGGTTGTCAGTAACCAACCTTTTCATGTATAAAATGGTGAAAATTGAGTCGGAGGAAGGGTAAAGAATTTCACATATTGAAGTTCAGCTTTCATTTCTCTATAGTAGCTGCCACTGGGAATGAAGCTAAAAAATGATTCTACTACAAGCTGTCAAGAATATAATCCTAGCAGTGATTTTGTTTCTTTTCATATTTCTCTTTTTAGCAGAGTCATTTTCTAGACCAAGAAAGGCTGGCTCAGCAGATTCCTTCTATATCAGGCTACATACAAATCACACTTCAGATAAGGGCAAGAATGTATTAATTCTGCATGTTCTACAACTGGGAATGAATTTCTTCATTCAAGATTTAACTCCAGTATTTCCATGTAAACTTAAATCCGTTGTAGCAGTTTATAAATCTACGAGGTTGACTAGTTTACTGCAATAGAGGAATTACATGGAACTTTTCCATTTATTAATTTCATTTCCAGGGGAAGTAAAAACCTTCAGAACAAGTTTTTGAAGTTTTGATATGCATCGGCTACAGCTTTTTAAGAGTATAGGTGATGCTGCTCCCAAGCCCTGAATCGGGTCACCGTCACCCTAATGGAATATTAAGTGCTGAATGCCAGCAGGGGCCCTACAGACTGAACAATCCAAAGGAAAAGGCCAGCCCTCTGAAGAAAATTCAAACACTGGTAAACTTTATTCATCTGGACAGCATGCGCAGATTGATGCTTTTCACCCTCAATGCTGAGGTTTATCATAGAGGTAATTTTTAAAATTATTTCATAATCGGGAAAATAACATTTGTAGTTGAAGTTTTGACCAGTTTACTTTTTAACCACTTGGTATACCAAAATGATTCAGTTATTTTTTTCTATTGACTTTGATTTGGATACATAGTTATTACACCTTTTCTTTTATGACCAGTGTTGGTTTTAAAAGTACTGTAAATAAAATGTATGCATTTTGTTCTATAACTTTTCCTGTTAAAATTGATATCAAAATGATGTTTCAGGTAGAAAGCATGGTAACGTTTTTTGCAACTAAAAAGGCATTTTTATGCAAATAAAAATGAAAAAAAAAATCAATTCATGTTAAAATATAGAATAAAAAAAAAAAAAACAGCAGAAAAAATATGAGAAGGGAAATAAATAATTAATTAGGGCTGCTTCGGGATAAATACGGGTTCAAAAGGGAACCCGTATATGTATAATAGGAATGCATTTTATTTTGTTTTTTTTATTTTACTTGTAAGCTTTCTTTAATTGACACCATATCCAGTTTAAAGATTGCACATGAATACAATGTAACAACACTTTGTTACAATATTACTGAATGACATTTGTAAACTACTGTATGTGCAAATGCATTTTTTACACAGGGGTTGAATGCAAGTACGCACAGGGTAGCACCACTTTATCTGTGAAAACCTCCAAATATGCGTGTTGGTTACTGTGAACATGTTTGCAGTTACTCTGTACTTGGTGATTATCGAATAAAGAATTTGGACGGATTCCAGAGTGCAGGATTTTTTCCATATATCCATGTACAGTAATACATAGCATTTCACAGCTGTCGTTTTGACAGCCAGTAATTGCCAATAATAGTAGTGGGAGAGTTGTGACAAGGAGAGAGGAGCTAAACATAGGAGATACACCCTAGAAAAGATGCATCTCTTATGTTTAAGGTCCATAAGTGGTTAATTTGTAACATTTTATATAATTAATACTATTACTTTGCTTTCTTCAAATTATGATTCCCATTTTTATCCTGAATGTGGAGAGTCCAAATATGAGTAGCCTTGATACACATGATAGTGCTGCATGGTTCATTAAAAATATTACACATTTTTTTTGTACTTTCCAGTGTAATGACTCCAATCTACCTACCTACTATAGTGCCTGACTACCATGCCAGGGCATGCATGAACTGATCAAAGCAAACAGGTACTTGCAGTTGGCAGACAGGCAAGGTTCAGAACAGTCAAGGTCAAAATCCAAAGTCAAAAGGCAGGCAGAGTTCAGAGGATAGTCGATATCCAATCTAGGTCGTCAACAAGGTAATCCAAGCTAGCAGAACAGAGCAGACAAACAGGTAGCTGGATCAGGTATTACACACACTATCACAAGCATGAGACTGCAGGCTTGGCTGGCTTAAATCAGGTTTAGTCTCTACCCAGAGACTGGACACAATTAATCACCTTTCAGGTGGACAGACAGAAGAGGAGAATGCCACAGCCAAAACCAGGATGCTGGAATGAGGAGCATGAGCGTTAGATGCTCCTGACAACACAGCTCACGCCCTATTACCATGTCACCTGTTTCATTTGCGCTCAGGCACACACAACTCACTTCCTATTACCATATCACCATTGTGATCTATACTCCAGCGCACACAGCTCACTCCCTATTACCATGCCACCAGTATCCATGTCAAGATCTGTTTACCAGTGCACACAGCCAGGGCTGGGACAAGGGGTGGGCAGGAGGGGCAGCTGCCCAGTTTGGCATGTTTGGGCTCTAGATGACCTTGTCCCGACCCTGCACACTGCTCACTCTCCATTACCACGTAACCAGTGAGATCTGCACTCTAGCACACACAGCACACTCTCCATTACCGTACCCATGTCACCAGTGAGTGATCTGCATTCCAACACACACCACTCACTTCACAGTACCAGTCACCTGTGTGATCAGCGCTCCAGCATCCATGTCACCAGTGTGATCTCGGCCTCAGTACACAGAGCTCACTCTCAAATATTCATATCTCCTGTGTGATCTGTGCTGAAGTACACACAGCTCACTCTCCAGCATCCATGTCACCAGTGTGATCTGTGCTTCAGTACACAGAGCTCACTCTCAAATATTCATGTCACCAGTGTGATCTGCGCTCCAGTACACACAGCTCGCTCTCCAGTATCCATGTCACCAGTGTAATCTGCGCTCCAGTACACGGTTTTCTCGCCAGTATCCAGGTCACCACTGTGGTCTGTGCTCTAGTACACAGAGCTCACTCTCAAATATTCATATCTCCAGTGTGATCTGCACTCTAGTACACACAGCTCACTCCCTGTTACCATGTCACCAGTATCTATGTCAAGATCTGTATTTCAGTGCACACAGCTCACTCTCCATTACCATGTAGTCAGTGAGATCTGCACTCCAGCACACACAACTCGCTCCCCCATTACCTCATCACTAGTGAGATCTGCACTTCAGTAAATGCCGCTCACTCTCCAGTACCCATGTCACCAGTGAGAGATCTGCATTACAGCACACACCACTCACTTCACAGTACCAGTGTGATCAGCACTCCAGCATCCATGTCACCAGTGTTATCTGTGCCTCAGTACACAGAGCTCACTCTCAAATATTCATATCTCCAGTGTGATCAGCAGTCCAGCATCCATGTCACCAGTGTTATCTGTGCCTCAGTACACAGAGCTCACTCTCAAATATTCATATCTCCACTGTGATCTGGGCTCCAGTACACACAGCTTATTTTCTAGTATCCATGTCACTATTGTGATCTGCACTCTAGTACACACAGCTCACTCTTCAGTATCCATGTCCTCAATTGGTTTTTGTGGCAAGAGCACTAATATGGCTACAATCAACTCAAGTATGTTTCTTTCAGAATAGGTTCCCTTTAACCATTCCTCTGGAAGATTTACCCCCCTTCATGACCAGGCCATTTTTTGCGATACAGCTGTTTGCTATTTTAAAATTGTGCGGTCATGCAACGCTGTACCCAAATAAAATTATGCCATTTTTCCCCCCCCCACAAATAGAGCTTTCATTTGGTGGTATTTGATCACCACTGCGTTTTTTATTATTCTGTGCTATAAACAAAAAAAGCTCAACAATTTTGAAAAAAAAACAATGTTTTTGACTTTCTGCTATAAAACACATCCAATAAAAATAAAATAAAAAAATTCAATTACTTAATAAATATAGGTCCATATGTGTTCTGCTACATATTTTTTGTAAAATACCAATAAGCGTAAATTGATTGGTTTACACTAACGTTATAGCGCCTACAAACTATGGTATATATTTGTGGAATTTTTATTTATTTATTTAATTATTTTTATACTAGTGTAGCGCCGGCTCCTAATGAGCAGACGCTATTGTTTTTTTCAAATTTAAGTTGTCTGAGGTCGCAGTTAGGCTTCAGGCTAATTATCCTAAAAGTTCTGGTTTCTGTACCAGTTCTGCTGGATTACACTGGTTTCTCTTTGACTGTAGGTGTCGCTGTCACCGGCGGTAAGTGTAGAAACGCAGTTCAGCTGGATGTATTGAATGCCACCTATTGCTCAGAAATAGTCCAGTGGGAGTGTTCTTCCTGCTGTGCATCTGGGAGATGGTATTTAAGGTACCGACGCCATTAGTGCAGGGTTGTGTTTTTTTGTTTCTTTCTCTGGGTTCTCCTTTACCCGGACCCCATGGCCCTCCTGGCCTGGGGTGGGAACATCATGTATCCTGTGTCTTGGGGCCAGCTGGCCCGAGGCTATGCAACTGGGAGAGTAGGCCCAAAACAGCTTTGGGGTCTACTGATCCAGGGGAGGTCCTGTGCCGTCTCGCCTGCGGAGAGAGGCCAAGAAACTGGAGTTTCCAGGGGAGGACTTTTCTGGGAGAGGACCGTGCGCAAGGCTGGTATCTCTGGAGGAGCCTGGAAACTCAGTTGAAGGACGCAACCCGGATCAACACCCATACAGTACCGCCGGTTTGGCTGCAAGAGACTGGTATTGTATGGCAGTTCTTTGAATCTCTAAGGAACTCTCAGTGATGCTCTAATTTAATTAATAAGTCTGTGGCAGAGACTTTGTCAAGTACTACACCGGCATACACTACACCACAATAATAACCATCACTATATTTTATATAATTACATAATCATTAGTGTTTGCACACAATTACTCTATAACCCTTACACAAACTTTTTTAAACTTTCTATTTACAGAAGTATAAACCTTGGCTATCTTATCTGGTTTTAGCTGGGATCTTTTTCATTAACCCCAGGAAGGCCTAGCCTATAACTAACCAACAGTGTTTTAATAAGATCAAACTTGGTTAGAAAATAATCTGCTCCAGTGAACTGAATTATATAACATATGGTGACTAGCTAAGAAGACTGACATTCTAGAGTTCTAGAGTCAATGAGAGGTTTCAGATATGCTGCTGGCCAAACACAGGCATAAAGCAGAACATTGAGTGCCAGGAGCAACTAAAACTAGCCAGATGTTAATGACTTAATCATATAGAATATTTATCACTTAATGTTGTCTTCTGCCTGGGGGCCTTCTTCAGAATTAAAAACCAACAGTAGGATAACATCAATTAACTTGAGTCAATTTTGATGTGCCAGAAGTTTTTATTTGTGCAAAAAGCCCAACACCTGTCTCAAACAAAGTAGTTTCCTTTTCAAATGTAATTGTACAGTTACAGATGTCTCATCATACAACATTTTACTTTTATTTTCTATTTTTTTATGTAAACGGGATGAAAACGACAAGTTATCCAATATGGTTTCCATGAAGATCATGCCTTTAAATGTACATACTGCTTAAATCTGTTTGCACTCTCAGGTATAATAGGCAAAGATATGTACTGCACACCACCAACATTGTTACAATGAAAGAACCACAGATCATGAACGTGTAAAGAAAAAAAAAAGGAATAAAAAGTATTTTCAGCAATGGAGGAGTGCATTTATTCTTCAAACCCCATGCTTGTGCTGAGAAGGTAACATGGACAGTTGAGAACTGGTCATACTGAAACCATTTTCTAGAAAGATTTGTTCCATTTCCTGGGCCCGGCCAAGGCACACAATGCTTTGATGCCAGCAGAGCAAGTATCATGCCAAGGGATAGTCCTCCTCATGGTGAAGTGGAAACAGTTGTAAAAAGTCAATTTTAAGAAAAATTATCGCCAAGTGCAAAATTGCTTCATTTGCAAGACTTCACCACTTGCTCGTAGGGTGGTGGAGGTGTGTTGTAGTAGGAAGGGGGAGGTGGAAATGCTGGGTTCCCTTGTGGTGAGTTCAGCTGCATGTGAAAAGAGGGAGCAGGAGTTGGAATTCCTCCTGGATCTGAGTAGTAGGGCATCCCTGGCTGCTGAGGTCCTGAAAAAAATAAATGAGAACAGCTCATGTTTAAAGGATAGTTATCTGTTTGATTTTTGCACATGATTTCTTTTTTCGAGGGACACATTTGCTAAGATACTGATCTAGCAGTAGAGGTAAGAAGTGTATTACTCTATAGTATATATTTGTGTTTGAAAGTAGATTTAAATGCTAAATAACATTCAGGGGAGAGGATATCAGCCACCACAATGTTTAAGCCACATTGTGCCTGCATCTGTGCCTTGTTAGGGTCAGTTACAGCAGTGGTCTCCAAACTTTATGAACAAAGGCCTAGTTTACAGTCCTTGAGGCTTTATGGGGGACCAGACTAGGGCCAGTTGGTTTAAAAAACACCCTGGTGTCAGTGAGAGTAAACAGTGGCTCATCCATGGTTTTAGTGAAGGAGAAATAGTGCCCTATTGGAATCAGTGGGAGGAATGGTGCCCCATTTTTGGTATTCAAGGTAGAAAAGGTGCCCAATCATTGGTATCTGTAGGAGGAATGGTGCCCCATCATTGGTGTCATTGAATGGCATGGTGCCCCAAGGGTCAGATAAAGGGAAAAAAAGGGACACATCTGGCCCATGGGCCACAGTTTGGAGACCATTGAGTTAGAGGGAGGGGGTTTGTCTGACCAAGTCAGAGTGCACTGGACAGCGCAATCAGACTCTGGTGCCTACTGGACTGGCTTGATCCTGAGCCTGGCTGTATGCATCTACACACACCTCCTGAGTCAGGCTGTGGCTAGGCCCTGCCCCTCTCCCTTCTCACAGAATTTGATTGACAGCAATGGATCCCGCTGCTTCAGTACTTCCTTAGTCTGGAATAAGCAAGAAGCTGCTATAGTATAAGTAGTCAGAACACCAGATATGAATAATTGTGACTGGTTGGTGATGGAGAATGTATTGAAGTCTTTAGATCAGCATGACAGCCAGGCAAATAACAAGGAATTTCAGTGGCAGCTTAACTTTTATATCTCAGTATAGGTTTATTTCAAAACTAAACAGGAAAAACTCCATAACACATAACACAATAGGAATTTCCTGATTGTACTTAAAGTGGTTGTAAACCCTTACAAACCACTTTGACCTACAGGTAAGCCTAGATTAAGGCTTACCTGTAGATCCAAGAAATATCTCCTAAACTTACACGGTTTAGGAGATATTTGCCAAAAGACAGGCACCGCCGCTGTTCACGGCAATATGCTGCGAGTGGCGGCTCCCGTGCGCAGGCGCGGGAGTGACGTCCTTGCGGCTCCGTCGAATGACAGCGCCGGAGCAGTGAGACCAACCAAGAAGATGAAGGCTCCGTACACAAGGGGACAGCGGTAACATCGTTGGCTCCTGTGTCAGGTAAGTGACACATAATGGACTACTATGCGATGCATAGTAGTCCATTATGCTTTACCTTTGCAGGGAAACAAAGAGGAAGTGAACCCATCAGGGTTTACTTCCTCTTTAATGTAAGCTGTGGTGTCCCTTGGCATGATGTAGCAGAAAAGTTGGGCACATACAACATTCTTCTACATGTCAGAGTATTGTTTATTAGCTTTTTACCAACCGTAATGAAAAGATTTCAAGTACATTCATCATGAAAGAAATAAGAAGAAAATGTGTAGACAATGGCTAGCTTCCTGACTATCAAGCTGCTAGTGTCCTGGATTCACTTATGAAATTAGGTGCAGTCAATGAGCTGAAACAAGTATTCAGATCAGAAGTTTTGACTTTACTCATATCACTTGCCACGTGCTTGTTATGGAGCACTAACTAGTACTAGTAAGTACCAAAACAAAGGATTACCATGAAACAAATGTTTTCAAATAATTGGCTATTTAGTAATTTTACAGTTTCTAATTTCTGCTTTGCGGTAAGACGTGTTTTTTTTAACATGTACACACCGTAAATAAAGAAATGTTATGCAATTATTAAAGTGGTTGTAAACACTTACAACACACTTTTTGCTACAGGTAAGCCTATAATAAGGCTTGTACTGTTGGTAAATGATATATAACTATGGAAGACTGCCCTCTGTATCATCTACCCCCACCGCGCCGCGGGTGTGTAGGCTATAAAATTAGTGAAGGTATACAAGTGCAAGTGTAAAAAATATATAAATAGATCAAACAGCAGCTACTTAAAATATATAAACATGTAAAATCTGCAATTCAACCTAAAAATGCAACATAAATAGGGTGAATCAGTAGCGCTAATATACAAAATAGTGAATGAATACTATGCAAATAAATATTGTGCAAATATATATACAGTGCTATATAAATATCAAAGTGCAAAAATAGTGGTGTATAATTGACTCAACGTATAACTTAATAGCAGCAGTGTATCTATTTCTCTTAGTGACAAGTGAAAAAGTTCATAAACATATAAAGTCCAGATTGTAAATAAATAAATCAATAGGTAAGTGATTTTCCAAGTGTCTTCAAACACAGTTTCAAACTGAAGTCTTCTAACTGGCTTGAATCTGCCACCACACCACGTGTTTGTGATCTTTCAGAGGGAGTGTGATCACAAACACGTGGTGTGGTGGCAGATTCAAGCCAGTTAGAAGACTTCAGTTTGAAACTGTGTTTGAAGACACTTGGAAAATCACTTACCTATTGATTTATTTATTTACAATCTGGACTTTATATGTTTATGAACTTTTTCACTTGTCACTAAGAGAAATAGATACAATGCTGCTATTAAGTTATACGTTGAGTCAATTATACACCACTATTTTTGCACTTTGATATTTATATAGCACTTATATATATTTGCACAATATTTATTTGCATAGTATTCATTCACTATAATAAGGCTTACCTGTAGCTACCCTGGATATCTCCTAAACCTGAGCGGTTTAGGAGATACCCCCTGTATTTTCATGTGCCGACATCATTGGCACATGCGCACTGAAGCAATGGCACGTACGTGCCGTTGCTTTAGTGAGTGTGCCGTTACCGGCGGCTCCTGCACATATGAGCAAGAGTGCAAAGTGAGTACTAAAGCGCTGATAGGAGAATTAAAAATATTAAAATTTTAGAAAACCAAATAAAATAGATAAGATGACCAAATGATATGCTGCACCATTAAAGTGTGTCCTACACTTAAAAGAATATGCAAATAAATACTAGAGTATAAATAGTGCGCAATATCAACCTTAGTCTATTTAGATCAGCAGGTGAGGTTAAAAGACAAATGTCGTGGTATAGTAAAATATATAAGTGCTTGCGTGACAATCCCAGGTGTACAAAAATATATATAAACTTCAAGTTACAATGAGGTTGTAACCAATTTAATAAATAAATAAATACACAATGTGTTATAAATAAAGTGCTTCAAAATGTGAGTAAAAACAAGTATGTGTTATAATGTATCAAAGAAAGGAAATATCCAGTTTATGCCAATGATGCATATGTGGATATATAAATTCCAAAAGCCAATACAGGCTAGGCCTGATGGATTAGTCAATTAATTGATGAATTAATGGGTAAACGGCCGCCAATTAAATATATTAATCCCATAGGTGATAACAGTCCATTAAATGAGTTAGATAATTAATGAAATAACTCTTCACATCCACTAATGATATCCGGGACACAATTAGAAATGCTAGAACTTAAAAGAAAAAAAGAAACTTCCCTTTATGCTGGGAATGTGGGGCTTTTTTCCCTTGAGAAAGTCACGTGACCTGTGATGATACGCATCGGGAGGAGGAGCCCAAGTGACAGTGCTAAGCACAGCACAGTGAGGAGGAAAGGGCTGACAGCCCCCTATCTGAGCCTGACCATTAGCGGGATTTGAACGCACAAACACCTACTGGGTACATATATCAGGAGGAACCAAAAGGAAAAAAGCCCCACATTCCCAGCATAAAGGGAAGTTTCTTTTTTTCTTTTTTTTTCAGTTCTAGCATTTCTAATTGTGTCCCGGATATCATTAGTGGATGTGAAGAGTTATTTCATTAATTATCTAACTCATTTAATGGACTGTTATCACCTATGGGATTAATATAATATTTAATTGGCGGCCGTTTACCCATTAATTCATCAATTAATTGGCTAATCCATCAGGCCTAGCCTGTATTGGCTTTTGGAATTTATATATCCCCATATGCATCATTGGCATAAACTGGATATTTCCTTTCTTTGATACATTATAACACATACTTGTTTTTACTCACATTTTGAAGCACTTTATTTATTTAAAACACATTGTATCTACTTTTAACACATTGTGTATTTATTTATTTATTAAATTGGTTACAACCTCATTGTAACTTGAAGTTTATATATATTTTTGTGCACCTGGGATTGTCACGCAAGCACTTATATATTTTACTATACCACGACATTTGTCTTTTAACCTCACCTGCTAATCTAAATAGACTAAGGTTGATATTGCGCACTATTTATACTCTAGTATTTATTTGCATATGAGCAAGAGTGACGTCATCGCGGCAATAGCTGGAAGTAACTCCGGGAGCGATGTCAGCCGCGGGAGCGGTGTACGAGGACGGATGCAGGGGCTTCGATCTCAGGTAAGTAATTAATAATGAGCTAGTATGCTATGCATACCAGCTCATTATGACTTGGTCTTGCAGGTTTTTTTTTGTTTGTTTGTTTTCAGGGTTTACAACCACTTTGAGGTTTCAGACAATTTTTCTTTAATTTCTTAACCATATGTTAAAAATAAAAAAAGGGAATGTAAATAGCTGACCTGGTGGAGGCCCAGGAGTTTGCCTTGTGTACGATACATTAAATGTTGGCTCTTCAACAAGCAGGGGAGGGTACATTCTCCTTCGTATGAAGAACCCTGCTCCACAGCAAAACAGAACTCCCATCATCAACAGGAACCTAGAGGAACACAGGGGAAACATTTATGTCATCTTTGTAAAATAAATTCATTTATTTTTATTATCAATACACAATATACTATATGTAGGTTAAACAAATATATTATATCAATAGTACTCATTGATTATTGAAGAAAGTTTGGCCTTTTTTGGCTAATGTAAAGAGGAGCTTCAGGCTTCCCCCCCAGACATTCAGCAGTGTCCTCACCCGAGCCGATTCTTCAACCGGCTCGGGTGCTGGCACCGCTCAGTTCGCCACGGAAAAACCAGGTAAAAAACAGGTACCCCGCTCCCCTCCAAATGTGGCAGCGGAGGGGGGATGGGAAGACAAGCAGAGCTTCATCTTTTGGGTGGAGCTCTGCTTTAACTGCTTGCTGACCAGCGCGCGACGATGTACGGCGGCACAATGACACGGCTGGGCAAATGGGAGTACCTGTACGTCCCCTTTAAGACGTGGCTTAGTGAGCACGCGCGTGCCCACCAGCCACGTAGTCCGTGAGCGTGAGCTGTTGTAGTGAACCCATCCCCCGACAGTTAGAATCACTCCCTAGGACATACTTAACCCCTTGATTGCTCCCTAGTGTTCAACTCCTTCCCTGCCAGTGTCATTTAAACAGTAATCAGTTCATTTTTATAGCACTGATCGCTGTATAAATGACAATGGTCCCAAAACAGTGTCAAAAGTGTCCGATGTGTCCGCTGCAATGTCACAGTCACAATATAAAATTGCAGATCGCCGCCATTACTAATAAAAAAATAATAATAATAAAAATGCCATAAATCTATCCCCTTTTTTGTAGACTCTATAACTTTTGCGCAAACCAATCAATATACGCTTATTGCAATTTCTTTTTACCAAAAATATGTAGAAGAATAGATATCGGCCTAAACTGAGAAAGAAATTCGTTTTTTTATATATTTTTTGTCACTCTTTTTTTTGTTTATAGCGCAAAAAATAAAAACCGCAGAGGTGATCAAATACCACCAAAAGAAAGCTCTATTTTTGGCAAAAAAAGGACAAGGTACAACGTCGCATGATCGTGCAATAGTCAGTTAAAGCGATGCAGTGCTGTATCGCAAAAAGTGCTCTGGTCAGGAAGGGGGCTGAAGTGGTTAAAGCATAAGTTTAGTAAAAAAAATGTAAAAAAAAAAAAACACAAGGGACATTACTTACATTCAATGCATAGTGTCCCATGTGGGGGGTGTTGGCTGTGAAATCTTCAATCCTTTGCCACCACCACACCCCCTATTCCCCACAACGATGATCTTCTGGTGCTGTGGGGGGTTAATACCAGTGACAGGCACTCATCAAGGGTGCTGACTAATATGTCCGCCCTTTACACCCCCCCTACGCCATTCATAGAAGCTTCCATGAATGAAAAGCAATCTATTAGCAATCAATTAATGGAGAACAGGGGGCTGAATGAAAGGTCTTCCCCTTCTATTTATAGATTGCTTTTCATTCATAGAAATTATTGCACAGTTTTAATGAATGGGGGAGGGGAAAGGGTGGACATAGTTTCCACTTTTGATAAGTGCCCTTCACAGGTCCAGCCCTGATATTAACTTCAGCACTGGAGGATTTGCGACTTGGGGGGAGGGGACAGAGGACTGAAGATTTCCACTATGACAGATGGCACCAGTACAAGGACACTTTGCATTAAAAGTAAGTAAAGTCCCATGTGCTGATTTTTTTTTTTTCTATGAAACATATGCTTTAGGCTCGGATCACATAAGTCCGGACATGGTTTCATTGCAATTTTTCAAAGGGGTCTGGTACGGATTTGTTCACTGGTTAAGGTGTGATTCAGGTGTGAATTTGTTAATTGTATGACACTTGAAATCGCACCTGGTCCGGATCTAAAATCGTACAAGACTCTTTTGAAAAACGTACTGCAGCTCATTAGAAAGCCAGTTTGGTTCACATGTCATGCGAATCAGATGTGGTTCAAAATGCATCTAATTCACATATATGTGAACTGAGCCTTAAGATGCAAGCTTTCGGGATGCCATAGATCCCTTGTATGGTGCGACAGTCGTACGACTGTGGACCTGACTTTGCCCTGCGACATGAAGTCCGACATGCTTCCGACTTCAATAAACAGGGATTCGACTTTGATCCCCGACAATACCAGGCACTGTGGTGTAGGAATCAGGCTTTACACAAGTTTTCAAACCCATACACACATATATATATATATATTTCCTGGACCTCCCCGTGTCAGCCTACTATGGGTCAGCTCCGCCCCCTCTGACCCCTCCAGGACCACCTTTTTTCTAGCCCATAAAGGGCGGCTGTCTGCCCACACCAGTGTTCTTTTTTCGTCCTCGCTCCGGACGCCTTTTAAAGTTTAATTTTAGTTATTTATTCATATATTTTACTTATGTATTTATTTATTTTTTCTCCATCCACCATCCATCCTGTCCGGGTTAAGCCTCTCCCGGATCAGAAGACCCCCCCAGATGGGCTGTAAATCTCCCGAGGAGTGTGGGTTCCCGTGGTGCTGGGATTGTATGGTACAGTATAAATGACTGTGTATTACTGGCAAGGTCACAACGGTATAAATTACTGTATACACCTTCGTTAGGCAGGTGCTGGCACTCTCTCCTTCCATGTTTTTGTGCATTCATGCAGTGGTTTGGCTCGCTGGGACTTGCAGTTCACCACCTCCACATGTATTCCTTTCAGGAAGCTCAGAGTTCAGCAGGTGAGGTCAGAGGTAGCTTCCTCTTGGTTTGCTTAGCAAAACACCAGAATGATCACTACTGATTTGCAGCAGGCTGTGTCCTCAAGGCTAATCTCAGTCTCCAGCTGATCAATCTACTACTCTGCTTTGGTAAGCCTGACTTCTATTACTAACTGCTGTGTTACTTGTCTGGAGTGTTTTTATTATCCTTGGAGTTTTGCCTGCCGGCCTAGCTGCCTTAGCACTGAAGATTCGGATGGAGAAGTTTATTTTATTTATTTGGTAGTTAGTTATTTATTTTTATTTTTATTTTTTTTAAAAGAGAGCACATCCTCTGTTTTACAGAGAGAAGGGCCCAATGCGCGCTAAATGCCCGCAAAGAGGTTCCACAGAGAGAAGGGCCCAATGCGCGCTAAATGCCTGCAAAGAGGTTCCTAATCAGCACTCCAGCCTCAAAGGAGTAAAAAGGAGACTGGACATGACAAATTGCAGAGTCGCTTGCAGCTGGATAGACGCCTGTTGTCGCTGCATTCCAGATCTCCCTCACCCTTACCTCACTTTAGTCGCTCGGACTGGAGCCAAGAGAGGTCAAGACATCAGAAAGCCTCTAGAAAGAGGGCGCAGACAGAGAAGAAGATCCTCTTCTTTGGATAAGTCTTCATCGCCAGCCCAGGCAGAAGAAGGATCCTGTTGGGCCTGCTCAGCTGAGGTCATCAGAGGAAAGTAGGTTTGTGTATCTTGCTTCAAGGAGGCGGCTCAGGACAATGCTGCGAATGCAAGCCAGGTTAAATCCTACATTAAGGACACAGTCATGGAAGGGTTAAACAACCTTTCAAGGAATCCTGCTCATCCTGCTGTATCTTTAAGCATCTGCAGAGTCAGATCATGTGTTTTCACTGCGTTTTAACTCTGAAGTCGATAGCGATTCGGATCCATCTGAGGCTGTGATGGTCTCGGAATCGCATACGTTTGATTTTTTTGCACTGGTTCCCCCCTTGGTGGAGGCTGTTAAGGATGCGATGAAGTGGCAGGGAGAGTTGTCACCTCCAAAGAAACAGCAGAGATACTACCCGTATTTAAAGAAATCATTACCTTCCTTCCCATTCATTTCTGAGATTAAAGAAGTATTTGATGAGTTGGCGGGGTCTGAGAAGGGGCTCAATGTGCACAATAGAGTATCAAGGCTGTAACCCTTGGGACACTACGCCTAAGTTGGATACTTCATTGCGTAGATTTGCTTGCCACATTCCACTTCCGCTGGAGGATTCGGATGCCTTTAGGGATCCTATGAATCACAGAATAAATGCAGACCTTATAAAATAAAAATAAATAAAAATAAAAAAAAGTTGTAGTAGTGCTCACTTCTGTGGCAGAAGCACTTGGGGTGGATTCGCACCTGTGCATTTTTTATTTTTATTTATTTATTTATTTTGTTGCTTTTTGCAGTTTTGCCCTACCATTTATTTACCGTGGTCTCCTAGGGGACATGTTCTGTGGTGCAGCTCTGCGGAATACAGGGATGCATGGGTGTGAATCCAGACTTAGACTGGGCGTAGGGGAGCTGGTGGATGGATGTTCAGATGAAAGTCTGGGAAGTGGCAGTTCTTCTCTTTTGCAGTTTTCAAGACTGCTTTAAATCTTGTGGGTGAAGCGGCTGGTTCAAAAATGAAAGCAAAGATATTGGCTCATTCCGTCACAGCCCACAGAGCCTTATGGTTGAAGCATTGGTCAGCTGATAAAGCTTCTAAGCAAAGTTATGTTAAGTTCCATTCGGCGGGAAGCTACTATTCCAGAAGACTTAGAATCAGCAATTCAGCGGGTTTCCAGCGGCAGATCTAGCCTAATCCTGCACAAGAGAAAAAGACAACAGCAGCCCTTTCGGTTTAACAAGAGATCCAAAGAAGGATTCAGAGGCCAGTGCTTACAGACAGTTTTTCAGACAGTGGAAGCGAGCCGGTTCAACCTTCCAGAAACCTTCCAAGCCCAGGGCCAATGAAGCTCCTAAGGCTTCAAATAGGTCCTTCTGAAGGTGTCTCCACTTGACCCTCTCGAGTAGGAGCAAGACTCAAAGAGTATGTTCCCCTCTGTTTTTGGTCCCTGAGGCTTCAGGGGGTTTCGGAATTCTTACATGAAGGTACCACTATTCAAAATTGAGTCATTGGACTCAGACTGGATGGTTTCCATCGATCTGGTGGTGCGTATCTTCTTGTTTCCATAGATGCATCTCTCCATCGATTTCTCAGGTTTTCCGGGGAATGCTCTAATTTTCAATTTGAATGTCTCCCATTCGGTCTCTGCACGACTTTGAGAATGTTCTCAAAGCTACTGTCTGCTGTCATCGCGACTCTCAGGGTCAAGGGAGTGCAAATATTCCATTATCTAGACGACATGCTACTTCTGGGTCCGTCAAATGAGCTCCTTCTACTTCATGTGAATTTCACCTGTAAAACACTAGCTTGTTTCGGTTGGTTGTTCAACTCTCGGAAGAGCCAGATGCATCCGACCCAAATGTTGGAGTATTTGGCAGTACAATTCCACACGGATCAGGGTGGTGTTTCTCTTCCTCGGAGGAAGGTCCAGGAGATTCAGTCTTAGACAAAAGCAGTGATCGCCAGGCCGTCTATGATGGTGAAGCAATGCATGCAGTATCTGGGGGTTCTATCAGCCACAGTTCCAGTAGTCCCGTGGATCAGGTGGCGCAGAAGGAGGTTTCAATGCAACTTTCTTCTTCAGTGGGATCGTCACTCCTTGTTCCAGAAAAATCTATCTGCCAATTCCGATAATCTGGTCCCCGGTTTGGTGGTCAGTACATCGCAATCTTTCCCGCGGAGTTCCATTAAAGGCCTCAGAACCAATAGTGGTGACGGCCAATGCCAGTCTGGCAGGCTGCGGGGGACACTGCCTGGGACAGCAGGTTCAAGGCCGATGGAACTTTTGTGGGGTGAAGAGTTCAGGCTTCCTGGGATTGGATGCTGTCAGACGCGCTCTCTTAGCGTTCCAACCTATGTTGCGAGGTCGAGCTGTCAAGAGTCTTTAAACAACTATGGGGGCTTAGGTGTCTCATCAAGGGGGCACAAGAAGTCGCCCTCTCCTTCAGGTGGCATGTCAATCTACCTATGCGCAGAGAAGAATCTCAGCTCTCTTACTTCATCTTATCTCCCAGAGCCTGGGAATGTTTTAGCAGATCACTTGAGTCGAGGCTTTGAGGATCACAACGAATGGGGCCTCAATCGATAGATCTTATGGCATTGGAGGAGAATTGCCAACCACCTTGCTTCTCCTCCCGGACCTGGCATCCACGGGAGTTGGGTCGGTGCTTCTCCTCCCGGACCTGGCACCCACAGGCGTTGGGTCGGGGTGCTCTGTCCAGGTCAAATCCTGCTGAGGATTCAGCGAGAAAGGATCACAGCAATAGTAGTCTTACCTTACTGACTTACTGACTTAGTGCAGCCGTGGTTCCATCTTGCTTTGCAGGATAAAGTTGGGCTCACCAATCCCACTGCCTCCTTGTCAAAATCTCCTTTTGCGGAGTGGGGCCTGGCACCCGAACCGCAGGAGGATGAAGTTAATAACTTGGAAGTGAAAGGGAGGCTTTAGCTGGCTTGGGTCTCTCGGGCAGTATAGTGGAGGCATTATTACAGGCTCCTAAGAGGTCCACGATTGTGACCTATTACCAGATCTGGAATACTACAGAAAGGGTTTGGGGCCTTGGATCTCCTTCGGTATCTAACATTTTGGAGTTTCTGCAGAGTGGTCTCTTAGGGTTAGCTTATAATTCCCTGAAGGGTCAAATCCCCGCTTTGTCGGCTATGTCATGTACAAGATATGCTCTACATCAGTTGGTGATCCAATTTTTAGGGGCAGCCATAGAAATTTGACGTCCATTGAAATCGTTTTTTCCAAAAGAGGACTTAACACTAGTCTTGGGAACATCGCTGGTTCCTCCGCTTGATCAAGCTTTCTCTTGTTCATTTTTACTTTTAACAGTTTATTTGTTTTTTACTAGCCGTTGCCTCGGCCAGAAGAGTCTCCACGTTGTGCGCCTTTTCATCTAAAGAACCATATTGTTTGGTGCTCCCAGACAAGATAGTCCTTAGGCCGATACCAAGCTTACTACCTAAGGTTGCCATATAATTTCGTAGGAACTGGGAGGTCATTCTCCCAGCCTTTCCGGCGGATACAGCTGATGAGTGGAGTAGGTTAGACCTGGCCTCTGCGGTTTCAACCTACCTGGAATGGACTAAAAGCAGATCAGCTGTAGTTTTTCCCAATGGGCCCTAAAAGGGTATACAGGCAACATCCAGAATTGTGTCTTCCGGATTTGTCAAAGACCATTCATATTGCATACAGGATGCTGGGCCTTCCTCCTCCTTCAGAGATCAAAGCACATTCAATGAGGGGTATGGCAGCATCCTGGGCAGCATACGTAAAGGTCGCCCCTGAGGTAGTTTGCAGAGCAGCAAGCTGGAGCGCGCCCAACACCTTTTATTAGGCATTGCAGGCTTAATTTGGCTTGTTCACCTGAGGAAACATTTGGCTCTATGGTTATTACGGCGGCTGTTGCCCATTAAAAATTTGAGTACCATTGCATTGAGGGTTTAGCTGATTTTTTGTCTTCCCTCCCTTTTTAAGGTTGCTTGGTACATCCCATAGTAGGCTGACATGGGGAGGTCCAGGAATAAGGAAAATTGTTGCCCATACTTACCGTAATTTTCCTTTCCTGGATCCTCCCCATGTCAGCCGGAGGATTCCCACCCAGTTTATCCGTCGCGAGGCGAGTATTTTTTGAACACTGGTGTGGGCAGACAGCCGCCCTTTATGGGCTAGAAAAAAGGTGGTTCTGGAGGGGTCAGAGGGGGCGGAGCTGACCCATAGTAGGCTGACATGGGGAGGATCCAGGAAAGGAAAATTACGGTAAGTATGGGCAACAATTTTCCTTAATATACACAGTTACAAGGAGGAGCAGTGAAATATAACTACTGTATTTATAGGCGTATAACACGTACTTTTTCTCCCTGAAAATCGTGTGCTTGCGTGTTATACGCACTAGGCTTAAAAAATGCCAGTTCTTTTGGCAGAACACAAAAATGCTCATATAGAGTGTTTTTTTTACAGGCATTTGGGAGCTTTTATCGTTTTTTTTCTTCCAGAAAACGCCTCTCAAATGTGAACCAGAAGAGTTTTTTTTTTTTTTTCTGCCTCTAAACGTCCTAATATGCATGGACACAAAAGATAACCTTGAGCTGCTTCTACAGGTAAAACACAAAACTCCTGTAGAAGCAGTGTTTTTTTTTTTTAAGCCAGGGTGCATGGGGCCCTAAAATAGAAATTAAAGACAACATTTTTTTACAGATATAAAAAACATTATAAAACCTTTTATCCCTTTTTTTTATAAGTGATAACATACTGTTTGTTCTCAGCTGCATAAGAGCTAGGGGAGGAGAAACAGCAGAACACTGGTCTTCCCAGTGAATGGCTGTGTAGGGGGGCAGGGTGTCAGAACAAGTTTGATCATTGAAGAAGAGTAGGCTCATTTCCCAGCAGAGACTGAGAACTGACCATGTGGCGCTCTCATGTGGTCAGTTTTTTATTCGGAAAGCAGAGGGACTGGCAGGATAACCAGGTATTTCACACAAAGGACGCAATACAAAGAGGAAAGGATACTTTTTCATACAAGAACATGGTACAGCAGGCACGTATCAGGAATATGAAATTCTGGGTTTACATATTCTTTAAGGAGAGATCCTCTTTTTAAAAGACTGCCCATGTCAGATAGCAAGATCTGTGAGAGACTACCCTATTAGAGAGACTGTTATGAGAAATATTGTCCTACTGTAAAAGGAAAACTGTCCACTTGAAATAGACTGCGCTGTTTGAGAAAGTCTACCATGTGAGAGACAGTCCTTGTGGAGAACTTCATTAATCTGTAATAAAGACTACTCTGGTGGTGGAACAGTGGGTGAACAGTGGGTGACATTACATGGTAATCTTACTTGGACAGCCGTTACCTGACAAAGCAAGAGGATTTTAGGGAGTGCATTAGGCCCCTTTCACACTGAGGCGCTTTGCAGGCGCTTAAGTTCTAAAAATAGCGCCTGCAAAGCGCCTTCAAACAGTTGCTGCTGTCTCTCCTGAGGGCTTTCACACTGGAGCGGTGCGATTGCAGTACGCTGAAAAATGTCCTGCAAGCCGCATCTTTGGAGCGCTGTAGGAGTGGTGTATTTATCGCTCCTAAAGCGCCCCTTCCCATTGAAAACAATGGGCCAGCGCTCCAAACCCACCTGCAAAGCGGGGCTGCAGCGCCGCTTTGCGGGCGGTTTTAACCCTTTTTCGGACGCTAGCGGGGAGTAAAACTGCCCGCTATCGGACGAAAAGCGCAGCTAAAACGACGGTAAAGTGCTGCTATATATAGCGCCGCTTTACCGCCAGCGCGCCCAGCACCTCAGTGTGAAAGTAGCCTTAGGATTAGGGAGACATCTGAGCTTCCCTGCTCAGATCTGCATGCAAGTTTGGGCAGGGCCATAGATAATTTAATTTTTTTAGATCTCATTCATATTCTAAATGCCCATGGAATGGCAAATATACCATGAATACCTACAGCCAGGATCCCATATTTTTTTTTTTGTCAGCTGCTCAGCCTGTTCACCTGAGGCACCTTTCACACTGGGGCGGTGGGTGCGTCGGTGGTAAAACACCGCTATTTTTAGCGGAGCTTTAACACCAATTTTGCGGCGCTATTCGGCCGCTAGCGGGGCGCTTTTACCCCCCCCCCCCATGCTAGCCACCGCTCCAAAGATGCTGCTAGCAGGACTTTTTTTTACCCTCCTGCCAGCGTATCACTCCAATGTGAAAGCCCTCGGGGCTTTCACATTGGAGACACAACAGCGGCTCTTTCAGGGCTCTTTGCAGGCGATATTTTTAGCTCTGTAGCGCCTGCAAAGCGCCCCAGTGTGAAAGGGGTCTGAGTGATAGGCTGAAAATAGATTGGAACATCTGAGATCCCAGGTGCAGGCATTTGCAGTATACTTGCTGCACCATGGTCATGTAGGATGTATGAATGAGACCAAAGACTGGATTTTAGCTAACCTTACTATGCAAGTTGAGCAGGTGCAAGGGGCAACATATTGTGGTAGGCAGTAAATCCTAGACATGTGCACACTGAAATATTTTGTTTCGGAATTTAGTTTTGGTCCGAAAAAATTAATTAATTTAGTTACTCCCGAAATTTGTTTTTATTTAATTTTGTTTCGTTAAAAAAATGCATTCATCCAAAAATCCGAAATAATGCATTCATCCAAAAATCCGAAATAATTAAGGTTGAATCTGTCATTGAAGGCTTATGGTGTCTGTCGAATGTTCTAAGATTCGACGAAGCAGCTAAACTGTACGAAGCCGCAATCGTACATTTCGGGTCGAATGTTCTGCTTACAAGCTATAGTAGAATTCTAATGTTGTATGACACTAGTAATAATTTATTTATTAATTATTACTACTAGTCAACCAACATTAGAATTCTTCTATAGCCTATGGGCAGAGCAATTGACCATAAATGTCCACTCGCGCCGACTGCTTCGTCAAATCTTTATGTCGAATCTTTTCTCTCTATGTCAAATCTTTTCTCTCTATGTCAAATCTTTTCTCTCTATGTAGAATAATCTTGGACTAATAGAGCTAAGGTTAGGCACATTCGACCACAGATTCGATGGACACAGATCACTATTGTCAGCATCATGTTGAATCTCCTATCTATATCGAACTGTTGTCACAACGAAAACGAGAATAAAGCATTTGTTTATGTCGGATCTTTCGGTTTTCTGATTCTGCATGTTCGTTATCGTTTGTTAAAACGATAACGAAATTCAGATGAAAATGCATTCGGATGAAAACAAATGCACATGTCTAGTAAATTCTGTGATTTATTTAAACCTTAAAAAACTGTGTCCTAAGAAATGTTATGAAATGTTTTAAGAGATGAAAAAAATATATATTGTGCACTGCCTACCACAGGATGGTGCTCTTTGCGCCTGGTCAATATGGTTGTTTTTTATTCAGTCTTAATGTAGTAAACCCAGCTTTTGAACTTGTACCTACAAGTAAGCCTATAATAGCACGTATCTGTAGGTACAGTGAATATCTCCTAAACATGGTGTTTAGGAGATATTCACATGGAAAGCAGCCGGTGATGTCACTGGTGCATGCGCTCTAAAGGGAAAGCATACCGCTTGGTTGTACTAATTCCTGGGGAGGAGTGCAGTTCGTTCTGCACTTTTGTGACCCATTTTTAGCTGACAGCCAGCTATAGCCCGCTGTCAGCTGACATCGCTCAGCAGGTTTTGTTAAACTAAGGGGGTGGGGCACAATAGAAGGAGGCTGGCTGCTGCACTCTGAAACTCTGATTGCTTCTACTGTGCTGATGCTGAGGCTAAACAGCAGGGACACTGTCTGGCATTTTGCCAGGATGCTCTGGGGGGTTTGAACACCCCTGACCAGGGCAGGACTTAGGGTGCTGGGGGCCCCTGGGCTTGAGTCACTTTCGGGCCCTACCTTCTATATTCATTTGTCGCCATCTGGTGCCGTAACAATATAATCGATCCAATCGTTATATATACTAATATGTGGCACTGCTGACAGATGGCACTAATACGTGGCACTGATGACAGATGACACTTATACGTGGCACTGACTGGGGACAGATGGCACTGGGGAAAGGTGGCACTGGGGACAGGTGGCACTGGGGACAGGTGACACTGGGGACAGGTGGCACTGGGGACAGGTGGCACTGGGGACAGGTGGCACTGTGGACAGGTGGCACTGGGGACAGGTGGCACTGGGGACAGGTGGCACTGGGGACAGGTGACACTGGGGACAGGTGGCACTGTGGACAGTTGGCACTGGGGACAGGTGGCACTGGGGACAGTGGCACTGGGGACAGGTGGCACTGTGGACAGGTGACACTGGGGACAGGTGGCACTGTGGACAGGTGGCACTGTGGACAGGTGGCACTGTGGACAGGTGGCACTGTGGACAGGTGGCACTGGGGACAGGTGACACTGGGGACAGGTGGCACTGGGGACAGGTGGCACTGGGGACAGGTGGCACTGTGGACAGGTGGCACTGGGGACAGGTGGCACTGGGGACAGGGGACATGTGGCACTGTGGACAAGTGGCACTGGGGACAGATGGCACTGTGGGGACAGATCATGGCACTGACAGCACTTTATTTTTCCACTTTTTTTTCTTTACTTACAAGAAAGCTGCACGTCGCTCTCCCTCCTCACAGGCTGTCTCTGTGTGAGGGGGAGAGCCGGCGATGAGAGATGATCTCATGAGATCATCTCTCATTGGACACTCAGATCAGTGCTAAATGGCCGCTGTGATTGGCCATTTAGCATGATCTCTGATTGGCTGTGTCCAAGGGACACACTGCCAACACAGAGAGAACTTCCCCGATGCGCAGGGAACGTCCTCCCAGCAATTGGCGTCCGCGCTGTAGCCTGCTATAGCGCGGACGCCTAGTGTAAAGCAGATAAGGACACTGGTCCGGTCCGGGAAACAGGCGGAGATTGCGGGGACCGCGGGGCCCCCTATTGGACGGGACAATTGGCGTCCGCGCTGTAGCCTGCTATAGCGCGGATGCCTAGTGTAAAGAAGATAAAGACACTGGTCCGGGAAACAGGCGGGGATTGCGGGGACCGCGGGGCCCCCTATTGGACGGGGCCCATGGGCTTGAGCCCCGTCAAGCCCTATGGAAAGTCCGGCCCTGCCCCTGACTACTCCCTTATCTACGCCCCTGAGTTTGGGGATGCTATGTGTGGTGAATAGGTGTATGTTCCATTTACAGGGGGTATTTTAATCTTAAGAAAGCTGAATGGAATGAACAGAGCTATAGAACAGGAGAGTTTGAGTAGCAAACGTTTGGGCACATGTGCAGGCTTCTAGGTGGTGCAACACTGGTGGAGCCAAGATGGTTTTGCGTGTCAACTCCAACCCTATATCTGGACGGGATGTTACCTACCAGAAATACCATAGTCTCTGAATGGAAAGGGCTCGTACACAGCACCTGGATCCACAGCAGTCTTCATATGCTCGACATCTGAAAAGAGAAACATTAAGTTAAAATACCAACCAACTTGACTTGACCATTGAGGCTCACCATGTTATGTTTAGCTGCTGCTAATTCATTGTGATCCCTAGTCTCTCCCCAGCAGAGGAATCAGAGTTTTATACATTGATCTCAGCCTCGTAGCATGCTGGCATAAGCGCTAGCATTTATGTAGCGCATTGATCTCCAAACCTTCTAAACAAAGGGCCAGTTTACTGTCCTTCAGACTTTAGGGGGGCCGGATTGTGGCTATTGGGAGTAGAAATTGTCCTGGCATCAGTGGGAGTAAATAATGCACCTTTGGCATTAGGGGGAGGAATAGTACGCCATCGTTTGTGCCAGTATGATGAATAGCGTCCCATCGTTGGTGCCAGTGGGATGAATAGCACCCCATCATTGGTATTAATGGGATGAATAGCACCCAATCATTGTTATCAGTGGGAGTAATAGTGCCCCATTGTTGTTGTCAGTGGGAGAAATAGTGCCCCATCGTTTTTTGTCAGTGGAAGGAATAGTGCCCCATCATTGTTATCTGTGGAAGTAATAGCGCCCCATCATTGTTATCAGTGGAAGTAGCAGTGCCCCATCGTTGGTGTCAGTGGGAGGAATAGTGCCCCATCGTTGGTGTCAGTGGGAGGAATAGTGCCCCATTATTGCTGATTGGGTGATAAATAGTGCCCCATCGTTATTGTTAGTGGGAGGAATAGTGCCCCACCATTGTTATCAGTGGAAGCAATAGTGCCCCATCATTGGTGTCAGTGGGAGGAATAATTCTCCATCATTATTGTCAGTGGGAGGAATAGTGCCCCATCATTGTTGTCAGTGGGAAGAATAGTGTCCCATCATTGTTGTCAGTGGGAGGAATACTTCCCCAGTGTTATTGTCAGTGGGAGGAATAGTGTCCCATCATTGTTGTCAGTGGGAGGAATAGTGTCCCATCATTGTTGTCAGTGGGAGGAATGGTGCTCCTACATTGGTGTGAATGGGAGAAATAGTGCCCAGTTGTTAATGTTGGTAACAGGAATTATGTCCCATTGTTGGGGCATAATGGAAGGATTAGTGTCTTGCATCAGTGGGAGGATAACTGCCCCAAGGGTCAGATAAAGGCAAGCAAAGGGCAGCATCCAACCCCAGCAGTTTGGAGGTCACTGCTGTAGAGCGATAATAATGTGTTTCAATTGGCAAGCCAAACAAGATTTTATACTGTTGGATCCTTTTCTGTTTATGTTTGCCTTTATCTATAATCTATAATCCTTCATATTATCTAATGGGTCCCTTTTATTAAAGCAACCAGTCTACTGTAACACAAACTAATACTGTATATCTGTAGGCAGTCCAGAGTACAAATCCCAACCACACTGGTAAGTTGATGGATGGTTTGGTTACAACGGCTGACTGTTATATTTTACGTTACATGAAAACATCGAGTAGAATCATGTGTGTCTACAGAACTAATGCTTCCACTCACTCAATACCAAGAGAAGTAATATGAAATAAATTCATGAAGTTGAAGAAAAACATATTGCAACTAATGAAAAAATTTCTGTGTTTCAAAGCATCAAAAACAGGTTATTTTTAGCGTTATAAATCATGCTCATTTTATCGTGCTGCTTCACAGAAGGAAGGCAGATGGAAAGAGCAGAGGTGGACTGATCAAGTACTAACGTTCATAAATCTTGTATATGCAATAAAAAATATATGTTGAGAAATCCTTCAAATGGCCTCCTCACCAGGGGCGGCCCGTCCATTACATTTGAAAACAATTTTACGTAAGATACAGAGTAACAAAATTAACCACTTCAGGTCTGCCCCATAGCAGTTTTACTGCTACAGGACAGCAATTGTACACCAGATCACGATATATATATGATCCTAAGGGTATCCTTAAGCGTAGGGGGCGCGTATGATCACAGGAGCGCAGCGGTGGGTACCGTGGACAGGATGTCCACTGGCACCCGCCAATGATTGAGTGGAGAGACAGAACGGCAGTCTGGTGGAATTTTTGGGTGCTACGGATAAGCCACACATGTACACAAGATTTCATAAAAATGTATACATTTTAAACATTTAATATTGCCAAATCTATATAAGTAATGCCCCTTTACAATTCAAGGTCGTAAAATGTAGGATGGAGAAACAATCTTAACTACTTGGCATCAACAGGCCGTAAATTAATAGCCTGGACTTTAAATGGTTAAAAACAAGCTCAAGGCATGTCAGCCGACTCCCAGATTTTCAGTAAAGTTGCATGATTATTTACATGGCACACGGCCCCCAACCGGAAGAGATAAGCATTTAGTCACTTCTGGGTTCAGAGCTGTAATTTCATGGCTACTAGAGTCAGTGAAGCAGCTAATCAAGCAGGAAAGGGAAGGGAAGACATCAGGGGTCTAATAGACCCCTGATAGCCTATAAAAGCAAACCTGTCACCTGCCAATGCTATCACATAGGGGGCTTGTTAATTCCTTTGTGATAGTAATAAAGTTGAATGAGAAAAAGTGTTAAAAATTTGATTATAATACAATAAATAGAAATAAAGAAATAATAATTCACAGCTAGCTCTAAAGGCCCACAGTATGGATGCCTATGAACCATTTTGTGTATCATTTGACAGGCACATGCAATTTTAAGACATGTTTGTATTTACTTACTCAACACTACCCCATTTTTTTTAATTTTACCGAAAAAATTGGGTATTATTATGTGTGCATTAAAATTTATTTCCTGAAAATATTGATTTGATATACATTTTCACAAACATTGTGTACCATACAAAATGGTGCATGCCAGCCTTTTTATTCTACAGAGCCCCTGCTTTCAGAAAATCGAAAATTATTTGGTGGTTTCAAGTATTTTTCTTGAAGAAAAAAAGAAAAATTCAGTCTTTAACAAAATGACATAAAGTAGTTAAACATAAGATATTTAAACATTGCAATATGTATACTTATTTATCTAGAGATCTCTCACCAGTAAATATAAATATATATATATATATATATATATATATATATATATATATATATATATATATATATTTTAATTATGTTGAAAATAGCTTTGGGGGGGACGGGGGGGTGACGCTGCACACATTTCTCAGACTATTGCATTTGATTTGTCAGGAGATGCAAACAGCATATATAAGTTTATGGACTGTATGTACTGTATAAGCAGGCATAAAAGCAAAGGACCCCCCTTAACCAAAGAAAAGGGGAAGGTATCAAGGGATGCATGTGTTTTGACTAAAATGCCATTTTAGTTTTAGTCGTATTTTGGTCATGTGAATTGTTTTCATTTAAGTCATATTTTAGTCGACTAAAATAGTGTTAATTTCGATGATGAATATATTTTCATTAACGAAATTAACACTGCTATAATCTCTAATCCTTCATAATATCCGATGGGCTACTTTTATTAGGGCAACCATTCTACTGTAACATAAACTAATATATCTGTAGGTAACAGCCCAGATTACAGATCCCAATCACATTGGTAAATTGATGGATGGTTTAGTTACAATGGCTGAATGTTATTACTTTATGAAAACATTGAGTAGAATCATGTATGTCTACGTACAGAATGAATGCTTCCACTCAATCAATACCAAGAGAAGTAATGTGAAATAAATTCAAGAAGTCGAAGAAAAACATAATACAACTAATAAAATAATGTCTGTGTTAGTTTCACAGCACCAACTGCCAGTCTTTTTATTCTACAGAGCCCCTGCTTTCAGAAAATATATAATTGTTTGGCGGTTTCAAGTATTGTTCTTGATATACAGTATATCGATTTCTAATCATGTTGATTGAAAATAGTTTTGGAGAGGGGTTGATGCTGCTCACATTTCTTAGACTATTACACATGCTTTGTCAGGAGAGCAAACAGCATATATCAGTTTATAGACTGTATATACTGTATGAGCAGGCATAAAAGGAAAGGACCCCCCTCAAGAACAGGGAAGGGTAACATGGGATACATGTGGAGCATCCAAGACCAGTGGAAATAGAAAAACATCTATGGGATGGTTTTCTACAGTTGGGGTTTTCTGGTAATATTATAAACCATACCATTATTTCTTATCTGAAATCACTCAACCCAGTGACTTATTAGAGCTTAAAGTGATTGTAAATGATTACTTTGTAAAATGACCTATTTAGTTTAAAATAGGAATGAAAGGCATTTGTGTATAGATATATAAAAAAAAACATTATAAATACCTTTTTTTCCCTTTTTTATAACTGATCATGTTCTCAGCTGCATAAAAGATGGGGGGAGGAGAAGCAACAGTACACTGAGTTTCTCAGTGAATGGCTGTGCAGAGGAGGCGTGTCAGGACAAGCCTGATCATTGGAGGAGAGCAGGCCAAGTTCCCAGCTAGAGAACTGACCACAGTGTGTTCTCCTGCTTAATGTGGTCAGTTTTTAACAGGAAAGCAGAGGGACTGGCAGGAACTCCATGGATTTTTCACATGAAGGAAGCAATACAATGAA
This sequence comes from Lithobates sylvaticus, assembly GCA_028564925.1. NCBI lineage: Eukaryota > Metazoa > Chordata > Amphibia > Anura > Ranidae > Lithobates > Lithobates sylvaticus. Next base: position 380,756,552 of record CM053030.1, on the reverse strand, counting down.
AACAGGATACTTTCTCATACAAGTACACGATACAGCAGGCACATATCAGGAAAATGAGATGTTGGGGTAAGAAACACAAGAATAAGTGTATTTTCAGACCAAGTACACTAATGCGGCGTACACACGGTCGGAATTTCCGATGGAAACAGTCCGATGGGAGCTTGTCAACGGATTTTCCGACCGTGTGTATGCCCATCGGTCTTTTTCTGTCGGAATTTCCGACGGACTTTGAATTGAGAACCTGTTCTCAATTTTTCCCGACGGAAAACCTTTCTATCGGATTTTCCGATCGTGTGTATGCAATTCCGACACGTAAAATTCCGACGCATGCTCGGAAACAATTTGACGCATGCTCGGAAGCATTAAACTTCCCTTTTATAGTGCTGTCGAACGTGTTTTATGCCGCTGTGTTACAGACCGTCGGAATTTGGTGTGACCGTGTGTAGGCAAGACAGTTTGAGCGAAATTCTGTCGGAATTCCGACGGGAAAACCATCAGAGCTTTTTTCGACGAGAATTCAGACCGTGTGTACGCGGCATTATTCTTTTTGCCCCTTACCCTGGCCTAAACAATCCCACCCTCTTCCTCTACAGGTGTATACTTACTGAGATCCAATGACCACGGCCTCCGTTGTTTGTGTACATACAGCATGGAAAAGCTCCCTCTCATACCTGCACCTGCACAATACAGTCCCAAAGATTATTGGGAGACAGAAATAGTCAAGCTCCATATAAGTCTATGTAGCTGCAACGTGTACACGCGGCCAAGAGAAGGAGCCTTTCACCACTGGTCTTGGTGAGTATTCATCTGGGGGGGGGGGGGGGGGGTATTAAATAAGCACATTTTATCAGAGTGAGCTAATTCTTTAACGCTGGGTATGTATATTGAGTTTTTTTCAACCAGGTTGAACAAAAAAAAAAAAAACTCACAGATCCATGCATCCATGCAAGCAATGTGAATGCAGGCATCTCCCCCTTTGCATTACTGAGTTCTGAGAGCGGGGACTCTCCAACCTATCAGAATACACAGAACCAGGGGCGTTGCTAGGTCTACAAAAGATCTGGGGCTAGAGCCCATAGCAGTGAAGTAAAGAAAGTCATACGCTTGGGTGGGCATACACATCTATATAATATACGTGTGTGTGTGTATAATAATATATATTTATATATTATCATTACATCAGTGTCCCCAGAGAGCCCCCCCCCCCCACACTTACATCAGGGTTCCCAGAGAGCCTCCCCTTGCATCAGGGTCCCCAGAGAGCCCCCCACCTACATCAGGGTCCTCAGAGAGCCTCCCCCACTTACATCAGGGTCCCCAGAGAGCCCCTCCTTACCTCAGAGTCCCCAGAGAGCCCACCCTTGGATCAGGGTCCCCAGAGAGCCCCTTCCTTACATCAGGGTCCCCAGAGAGCCCCCCTTACATCAGGATCCCCCAGAGAGCCTCCCTTACCTACATCACAGTCACCAGAGAGCCTCCCTCACCTACATCAGGGTCCCCAGAGAGCCTCCCTCACCTACATCAGGGTCACCAGAGAGCCCCCTTACATAAGGGTCCCCAGAGAGCCTCCCCCTTAATCAGAGACCCCAGAAAACCTCCCCTTGCATCAGAGTCCCCATAGAGCCCACCACTTGTATCAGGGTCCCCAGAGAGCCCCCCCTCATACATCAAGGTCCCCAGAGAGCCCCCCCCTTACATCAGTGTCCCCAGAGAGCCTCCCCCACTTACATCAGTGTCCCCAGAGAGCCCCGCCCACCTTACCTTAGAGTCCCCAGGGAGTCGCTCCTTACACTAGGGTCGCCAAAGAGAGGGCAGGCAGTGAGAGATGATGTCATCTCTCTGCTGCCCGTGGCTGCACAGTGAGAGCGGAACAGCGGGGATGCAGGACGGGCAGTGAGAGATGATGTTGCGGCCATCTCTGAGAGATTCGGGGCTATTGCCCCAAAAACCACCCCCTAGGGACGCCACTGCACAGAACAGCAACCAATGGCTACAGCAGCTGATCAAATGCTGGTTTTTCAGCAGGACCATTTGACAGAAGCACAGTGAACCGGACAATTTTGATACGTGTATACCCAGCTTAAAACGGATGATATCTGTGTCTCATGTCAGGCCCTCTGCTGCAATACAGCATATGTAGTGAGTACCCTAGATTAGTGAGGTCACCACTATATGGTTAGTCTGCATATAGTTAGCATACCTCCCAACATTTTGAGATGGGAATGAGGGACACCTATTAGCAAACGTATGTAGGCATAGGACACGCCTCGTGCCACACCCTATTAAAGGAGAATTAACCAAAAAAAAGGTTAATTAAATCCACAATGGCTTTTTTTTACCACTATTTTTTTTACTACTATTCATTTATATTGGCTTTTAAAATTTACAAATGAAGCAATGTAGAATTTGGATGAAAGGTTTAGCACTGGGAAACACTTTGAAAGATAAAAAGTGCATTTTATATACAACTGTATAGATCAGACCAAAATGAGGGACAAACGAGGGGGAAATAGGGACAAAGGGACATTGCTCCAAATCAGGGACAGTCCCTCCAAATCAGGGACAGTTGGGAGCTATGTAGTTAGTCCCCACTAAATGACATACAGTTTATATATACTATTTCTCAATGTCAAAATATTAGGGATCTGAAGCTGATCTCATTGCACAGAGACTCAGTGAACTGGAATTCCATTAGTGGAGGAAACACAGCAAACCTCTCTACAAGCAAGTGTCCACTATTTGATTTCAGGTCTACTCCAAGTGTATCCAGCAAAATATTCAAATGAATAAAGCCATACAGCAACCTTTACACAGTATAGGTGTCTCTCCTTGTCTTTTTTGACTATGCTGATAAGTTCCAGAAAAATATCTGAGCCAAAAAAGGGAAGAAGTGAATATGAAAAGAAAAAACTCCAAATTAGAGACACCCAGAGCTCCAACAACATAAAATAACCAGCAAAAAAGAAAAACAGTAACAGGATAAGCTCACAACAACAAAGGAGTAAGTTATAAGGATCTTATAATTGGGGGCTTGAGCAGTCGCTGATCCATGTTATAAGATCGTTAAATGACAAAAGGCTCATTTAATTAAAATTTGTTGCCTTCCATAAACATGCTCCATGCACCCTCCACTGGGAAGTTTATAACGTTACTGAATGAGCAGGGAAAATGCTGCTGAATCAAAGAAGGCAAATGAAACTAGATTTACTTTTATCTTATTCTTCTACATGCACACGTGACCCGCTTGCTTAAGGACTTCTTCAGAAAGATAATTAAGAATTGCTGATTTAAAGAGGCGTTAACATAACCTTTTTATGCCTCTCATACATTCAACTTCATCTGCCATCAGTGCCTTACCTCCAAATAGTGTCAGCATTAAGACATAACAATAATAATACACTTCGTTCCAGCATGCCAGGCTTTTTATCATACAATCTTCTGCCACTCAATTACTGAGATAAAATGTGATCACAAGAGTACTACTCTACATATAAATATGTATAGCATGAAGGGAAGCATACAAATAAGTCATCTACAGACAGCTAAGTAGACCGGAACTAAAAAAAGAAAGATTTGCTATGTTAAAGGATAGGTAACATCTAGAAATGTTAAAGTGGAAGTAAACTCTGTTTTTAAGTTGTACCTACAGGTAAGCTTACAATCAGGCTTACCTGTAGGTACAATCAGTGGCGGCCCGTCCATTAGGGGCACCCGAGCTCCGCCCCCTCTATCCACGGCCGCCACCCCCTCCACCTTCTATGGATACGGCGATGTGATGCTCTATCCATCGCCACCGCCACCCCCTATTCATGCGTCCGGCCCATTTCAGGACACTGGGCGCCTGAAAATACAACGGCGAGGGTGTTTTTTTTTTAAGCCAGATGCTCTAATAGGCTTCAAATTAGGGTGGGCTCGGGGCTCGGAGCATTGCGCTACAAACCCACACAGGTGTTACAATTTCGTAGTTGCAACACTGATCCTCCTCCCGGCCAATTGGGAAGCGGGTCTGATACCCATCCCCCGATTGGCTGAAAAGACAGGTGATCCTATTGGATGCCTAGGAGGAGGGGAGGAGACACAGGAGCCACTATCCAGTGCCCCGATGCCTGTCGCAGCCTGATGTCTGCCGCTGCCCAATGCCCGCCACCTAGATGGGGTAAATGGGCTGACCGTAAGACAGCGATGGGGGGGGGTTGATTGTTTGTACACTGTGCGCAACGACTTATATAGGCATGGGGCAGGGTCACCGGGTGGTGCCACCTGGTGACCCCGCCCCTTATGACGGCACAGTGCCAGCATGCCCGGGGACCCTGCCGCTTATGAGGTCACCGCCCAGGGCATGGTGGGACTGTGCCGTCATAAGAGGGAGGGTCACCCCGCCCCATGCCTATATAAGTCGTTGCGCACCATGTACACAGCATTACAGCGGGAGAGAGCGTCATGTCAACATCGGAAGAACAGAAAAGGGAAGAAGAAGAAGACGACAAAGTCGAAGACCGGGCCAACACTAGTAAAAGAGCTGAAAGAAGATAGCAGAGGAGCACGGCAGAAGAACCGGAGACCGGGAGAAGAGGCCGCAGAGCGGAAGAAGAACCGGAGACCGGGAGAAGAGGTTGGAGAACTGGAGAAGAACCAGAAAGCGCAGAGAAGTCGGAAGAGACCCCCAAAGCCAGAATAAGACCCCCGGAGCTGCCTAATAAATTACTTTAAAAACCTGTCTAGTGTGTTTTTTTTATTGACACTTTTTTTCCCCAGGTGAATAGGTAGGGGTACGATATACCCCATACTAATTCACATAATAAGGGGGCCCCCAGATCCCGGCCCCCACCCTAAATTCTGATTTTGATTCGCAGACCCCGACAACCAAAGGCCAGGGTTGTCGGGAAGAGGCCCATGTCCTCATCGACATGGGGATAAGGTGCTTTGGGGTGGGGGGGGCACAGGGTACCCCCCTTCCCCAAAGCACCCACCCCCCATGTTGAGGGCATGCGGCCTGGTACGGTTCAGGAGGGGGGGGCGCTCACTTGTCCCCACCCCCTTTCCTGACTGGCTGGGCTGCGTGCTCAGATAAGGGTCTGGTATGGACTTTGGGGGAACCCCCACGCAGTTTTTTTCGGCATAGGGGTTCCCTTAAAATCCATACCAGACCTAAGGGACATTGTCGCTTATCTCTCACGCTCACTGCTATAGGAAAATGTGTTTTTCCTATTGCAGCAAGCGTGAGATGTACAGTATCCTGCAGCCGAGAACCAGCACGATAGGATCGGGCTGGAAACATTCTCGCGGGCAGGTGCTGTAGCTGCACTTGCGTCTTATTTGGTCCGTCGGACCAGCATACATGCTTCCCGATAGGAACTGGGTCTGGCGGAGTTACGGCCGGAAGATTTAAAACATGTTCTATTTCTAGGTCCGTCTGATTTTTAGAAAAAAAAAGTCAGATGAAGCCCACACACGATCGGAATGTCCGACGCAATGATTCTGTCTGAACTTTTCTGCCAGAAAGTCCAGTCATGTGTGCATTACTCTTCAAACCTGCAGGGGGGTGGCGGTCTTGTGGCCAGGGCTGGTGAATTTAGCCTCCCCCTGGCTCCGCCCATGAATCAACCCCTTTGCCCGAGCATCAGTGTGAAAGAAGCCAGCGCTAGAGGAAGCATGCGGCTGCAGTAGAGGGCACTGATCATAGAGGTGTGCAGGGGATGTTTGCTTTCGTTCCATAAAGACATGTCCTCTAGTGCTGCGCCCCTATAATGACACTACAGAGCGGCTGCCTGAGTAACATGCAGCAGAGGCCTCCCCTAGATGTGCACGCTGTGAAGCCGAAAGTCACACAGCCGGCTGCCAACAGTTAGGATGCTGTGCCAGGAAGTGAAGAACTAGCCCGGGTGAGGACGTTGCTGGATCGTTGGACAGGTAAGTGTCCATTTATTAAGAGTCAACAGCTACAGTATTTGTAGATGCTGACTTAAATATTTTTACAGATTGTACAACCACGTTAACAACAGTGTTAAAACTGCAGTTACACTAAGGTTCCTGCAAGTGTTTGTGTTAAAGCGGTATTAAACCCCAAAACCAAAAATGTAATATATTGCAGCTTAACCGCTTCCCGACCGCCTCATGTAGATATACGTCTACAGAATGGCACGGGCAGGCAAAACCACGTACCTGTACGTCCCCTTTAATTTGCCCGCCCGTGGGTCGCGCGCTCGCGACCCGGTCGGGAGCTCCGTGACCCCGGCCGCGGGACCAGCGGACCCGATCGCCGCTGGTGTCCCGCGATCGGCTACGGAGCTGAAGAACGGGGAGAGGTTTGTGTAAACAAACCTCTCCCCGCGCTTCCTACTCTGCCTGTCATTGATTGGCTGTTCCCGGTCATCGGGAAAGCCGATCAATGACGTCAGACGTCAGCCACGCCCCCTAATGTAAAAAAAAAAACACACACGTCACAGCCCATAACCCCTCCCCTCCCCCTAGTGGTTAACTCTTTCACTACAACTGTCATTTATACAGAAATCAATGCATTTAAATAGCATTGATTTCTGTATAAATGACAATGGTCCCAAAAATGTGTCAAAAATGTCCGATGTGTCCGCCATAATGTCGCAGTCACAATAAAAAATCGCTGATCGCCGCCATTACTAGTAAAAAAATTTTTTTAATAAAAATGCTATAAAACTATCCCCTATTTTGTAAACGCTATAACTTTTGCGCAAACCAATCAATAATCGCTAATTACGATTTTTTTTTTACCAAAAATATGTAGAAGAATACGTATCGGCCTAAACTGAGGAAAAAAATAATGTTTTTTTATATATTTTTTGGGGATATTTATTATAGCAAAAAATATTGCATTTTTTTCAAAATTGTCGCTCTATTTTTGTTTATAGCGCAAAAAATAAAAACCACAGGGGCGATCAAATACTACCAAAAGAAAGCTCTATTTGTGGGAAAAAAAGGATGCCAATTTTGTTTTGGAGCCACGTCGCACGACCGCGCAATTGTCAGTTAAAGCGACGCAGTGCCGAATCGCAAAAAGGGGCCTGGTCCTTTGGCTGCCAATTGGTCCGGGGCTGAAGTGGTTAACAATCATTAGATGTAGTGGCTGCATTATTTTTCTTTTTTGGGCTTTTTTCTCTCTGTTTGCACCTGGTGATCTGGCCAGTAACACACGTCCTGTATTAGTTTGCTCCCACTCTGGATGAAGGAGCAACAGAGAAACCTTTGGACAGCAGTATTGTCAGTCTAGGGGAAGGGGAGGGCTAAATGCACAAGCAGATTTAAATACACTAACAAATCGAAGCCAGACTCCAGATAAGCAGTTAAAGGAAATGTTTTTTGCTGCTTTTGGGATAAGGTTTTACATAAATAAATAAAAGGTGATCACTGCAAGCACACCGGTTAGTGGTACAACCCTCTAGCTGCTACATCTGCAGGACAGTTTGTTCTGTTGAAATAAATCAGACTTCCTGGCTGGATCATCATGTTAAAATAAAGAAAAGAAAGTCTAAACATTTTTAACTAATGCAAAACTGCAATATAGTAAATGTTTGCTTTTGGTTTATTACCGCTTTAAGTCTTCCAAATAAGCCTGGGTCTTGATTTCCCTTCAAGTTACAATTAAACCATACCCTTCCATTACTTAGTTCTGCCCCTGACATTTACGCTGCCTTGCAAAAGTATTCACCCCCTTGGCATTTTTCGTGTTTTGTTGCCTCACAACCTGGAATTAACATGGATTGTTTGAGGATTTGCATCATTTAATTTACAGAACATGCCCACAACTTTGAAGATGTTTTTTTTTTATTATTGTGAAGCAAACAACAAATAGGACAAAATAACATAAAAAGTCAATGTGCATAACTATTCAACCCCCTAAAGTCAATTAGGGACACCTTTTGCGGCTATCACAGCTCCAAGTCGCTTTGGATAAGTCTCTATGAGCTTGCCACATCTTACCTCTGGGATTTTTGCCCATTCCTCCTTGCAAAACTGCTCCAGCTCCTTCAAGTTGGATGGTTTGTGCTTGTGTACAGCAATCTTTAAGTCTGACCACAGATTTTCTATTGGATTGAGGTCTGGGCTTTGACTAGGCCATTCCAACACATTTACATGTTTCCCCTTAAACCACTCAAGTGTTGCTTTAGCAGTGTGTTTGGGGTCTTTGTACTGCTGGAAGGTGAACCTCTGTCCTTGCCTCAAATCACACACAGAGTGGTACAGGTTTTGCTCGAGAATATCCCTGTATTTAGCACCATCAATCTTTCCCTCAACTCTGACCAATTTCCCAGTCCCGACTGCTGAAAAACATCCCCACAGCATGATGTTGCCACCACCATGATGGGGATGGTGTTCTTTGGGTGATGTGATGTGTTTGTGCCAGACATAGCGTTTTCTTTGATGGCTAAAAAGTTCAATTTTAGTCTCATCAGACCAGAGCACCTTCCTCCATACATTTTGGGAGTCTTCCACATGCCTTTTCGCAAACTCAAAACTTGCCATTTTGTTTTTTGCTGAAAGTAATGGCTTATTGTCGTCCTATGTACAGATACTCCAGTCTCTGCTGTCTCAATACCAGGGTTACCTTAGGTCTCTGTGCTGCCTCTCTGATTAATGCCCTCCTTGCCCGGTCCGTGAGTTTTGGTGTGTGGCCGTCTCTTGGCAGGTTTGCTGTTGTGCCATATTCTTTCCACTTGGTTATGATAGATTTGATGGTTCTCCTAGGGATTAGCACAGATTTGGATATTTTTTTATAACGTAACCCTGACTTGTACTTCTCAACATCATTGTCCCTTACTTGTTTGGAGAGTTCCTTGGTCTTCATGGCAGTGTTTGGTTAGTGGTGCCTCTTGCTTAGGTGTTGCAGCCTCTGGGGCCTTTCAAAAAGGTGTGTATATGTAATGACAGATCATGTGACACTTAGATTGCACACAGGTGGACACCATTTCACTAACTATGTGACTTCTGAAGGAAATTGGTTGCAGCAGAGCTTTTTATGGGCTTCATAACAAAAGGGGGTGAATACATACGCACATGCCAATTATCAGTTTTTTATTTCTGAAAAATCGTTTTATATTCTAATTTTACTTCACCAACTTAGACTATTGTGTTCTGATCCATCACATATAATTCAGATTAAAAAAACATTGAACTAACGGCTGTAATGTAACAAAATTGTTAAAAAGCCAAGGGGGGTGAATACTTTTGCAAAGCACTATATCTGACTAGTAGAAGTTATGGTATTTGTAGACTTCCACACTTTTAGGCCAGATTATAGTATATGGTACCCCAAAAAGTAAAATTTCAGATATGCGTGTATTAGTTCTTGTTCACAAGGGGCGATTTCATGTGTGCCTCATGCAGGGCTGTGTTTTGCTGGGACAGGTGTTGTATGCATCCCCATGCCTGCAATCCAATTGTCGTCTATTAGGGCACAGTGGCTGCAAAGATACAGCCACTGTGTCCCAACATGACATCTGTGTGGGTGCAGGTAGGAATCCCTGAACGCACACAGGGTGAGTTTGGGGACCCGCACTCGCATGAATGTCATATTAGGACACAGCAGTGTCTGTGCAGCCGCTGTGCCCCAATAGATAACAATGAGACTGCCAGCAAAGAGATGCATGCAACACATGCCGGTAAAACGCAGCCCTGCATGGGGCCTGCATGTTTTCAGGCTGTGTGAACAATGACCTTTTGTGTAATTATATTAAAATGTAGCCTGTTCTCACTGCATTGCTTACTTGGCTGCCAAATACTTGGTAACCCTGCCAGTCCCCTTGCTTTCATTTTTCAAACTGACCATGCCAGGCACAGAAGCACATATATCCTAGCATGGTCAGTTTGCATCTGTGCTTTCTACTTGGGAGCTACAGGACACTGTACACATGTACAGCATGCTTTTACTCCTGTGGTCAGACTTCTGCTGCCATCCCATCTTCCCCTCCCCTGCAAAATAGTCACAAATGAGGACCAGGGTGCAGAATCCTGTAAAGTATTTGCCTTTTACAAAGGCATGGCATGCCTGTACTCTGATTGGACTGCTGCTACCATGATCACCCAGCCTAAAGCCCCATACACACGGTCGGAAAATCCGACCACCAAATCCATCGGATTTGGTCCGACGGATTTAGTCCGACACTGGTGTTGCATACACACGGTCGGACAAAGTTGTCGGAAAATCCGATCATCCTGAACGTGGTGACGTTCGTTGCGTACAACGGGACTACGTAGAGGCTAGTAGCCAATAGCTTTGGTCTTGTAATGTGATCTGAGCATGCGTGGCACTTTGTCCGTCGGAATTCGCTACACACGATCGGAATTGGTGTGATCGGACTTTGTTGTCGGAAAATCTATCCAGCAGGAGATAGAACTTTGTCCGTCGAACAATCCGATGGAAACTGTCCGATGGTGCCTACACACGGTCGGAATTTCCGACAACATTGTCCGATAGGACAGAATCCATCGGAAAATCCGACCGTGTGTATGGGGCTTTACACTGTTTGATTGACAGCAGATGGCATATGTGACAGTAGTAGATTGGCTGATTATCAAAAGGTGGTTCCACCCATATCCATCTAAGCCCAGGATACACCAGAGAATAGCCATCATGTGACAGCTTTTTAACAATGGGGAAAAAAAGGTATTTACAATGTTTTTTTTTTTATACTGACATTTTGCTTTGTATTACTGGTAAACTATATGGCATGATTTACAATGTAAAGGTTCACATCCACAAGTTCACTTTATTGACAATAAGGCAGTGCATTGTACAAACGTTAGCAACTTAATTTCATTAGATGAGAAAAGTCAGTGGCTGGTTGCAATGGGTGAAATCATTTTGGGGTTGATTTACTAAAGGCAAATAAACTATGCAGTTGCACTCTGCAAGAGCAGTTGCTCCAGAGCTTAGTAAATTAGGTAAATCTTGTAAAGAATACCCAATCATGTGCAATGAAAAATATTTACTAAGCTCTGGAGCAACTGTAAAGTGCATTTTTTTTTGCCTTTAGTAAATCCACCCCTTTGTCTTATTTTATTAAAATTATGTATGGTGAAACTGGCAGAAAGGGAATAGGATTTCTGGTATAAGTACCTAACACGTTGTCTTTGCAGATGTCTGATTTTCAACATTTTAAAAAACCTGGCGGCCGGGGGTCCCTAAAATGATGTATATGTTCCCACCTGGGATCTACTGTTTGGCACATGATAACCTATTGGGGGTTGATTTACTAAAAGGCAAATAGATTGTGCAAGAGCAGTTGCTCCAGAGCTTAGTAAATGAGCAGAAGCTCTGCTGACTTCCATCACCCAATCATACGCAAGCAAAAATGCTGTTTTTTTTTATTTTCCTTGCATTTGATTGGGTATTCTTTGCAAAGTGAAGCTTTACCCCATTTGCTAAGCTCTGGAGCAACTGCACTTGCAGAGTGCAATTGCACTTTGCAAAGTGTACAGTCTATTTACCTTTAGTAAATCAACCCTAGTGTGTGTCCTCCCCACAGGAATACATAGCAGCTTATATTGGTAACAACAATAGATTAGCTGAAATACCAACCTGACATTACCATAGCTGTGAAAGGATTATGTGCACGTGAGAATATAGCATCACCATGATCCCAAGAAAGTAAACACATGATGTGGAATCCAATCCTTCTCATTTTTTCTCAAAGCATAGAAAATTAGGCTTAATTTAAGCTGCTCTTGAAAACAAACAAAGATTTCCTCCCAGAATTTCTAGCCAAGGATTAAAATGTCTGGTTAGTTTATCCCTGATTTTTTAATGAAGGGAATCCAACAAACTGAATAACTCACTGGCTTTTTATACGATATCTCTAGGGAATCAAAAGTCATCCCTGACCGGGATTTCAGCTCTGCCGCCACCCAATGTGGCTTCACACTCTTTTAGCCGCATTCACTCATGTACAATTAATGAAGGTTTCAATACGGTAACCCAAGGACCTCTATATCACCAGCAGAATTCTAGCATGGTGTAAGAAGCTTATGGGTAATTCAAGCCTGCAGCATCTATCCAAATCAGAAAAAATTATTTTGAGTCACCTGATTGCTGAAGAATAATAAATAATAGGATTCAATCATGCATATACATGTACTCCAGGCTTGGAAACCAACATTTTAACTTAACCACTGGTGCTGACATTTCTGTTTCAGAGGCACAATGAATATAATTTATAATTCAATTACACATTACCAGCAGGCTTTTGTTCATAACTTGTAGACCCGTTTAATATTTGCTAACACCATCTAACAGAGACAACGGTAACTGTATAAATCAGTCAATTACGAAGTGTGAATACCACCATCACCCTTATTCATTAATGCATGAAGACGTTAGGAGTCAAAAAGTCAAAAAGCTCCATAAACAGGACTTGATAATGCATCTTATATAACACAAAACTGCTGTTATTTTAAGGGCTTTCATATACTGATACGAACTATATTTTTAAATTTTATGTGACAGGAATTGGAGACCAACATGAAAACATACACGTCCAATCGAAAAAAAAAAAAAGTAATTTTTACCAAAATACAAATACAAATTTAGATATACATGCAGTCATAAAAAAGAGTTACATATTTCTACACTTCTACTGTATATCATATGTAAAACAATAATAAAAAAAAAAAAAAACAGATACCACGGTCAACAAAAATATCTAAATTTCATTTATATCTATTACAGAGATGAAGATAGATTTAAAAGCACATCACAATGAAGTGGAAGGGCTTGTGACATCATCCCGTCGGACTGAAAATTACCCTGTTTAATCTGCCTGGGAGGTGATATTGGCTTGGGAAGCTTGTAAAGCACCTTAAGGGGCCAGCACAACCCTTTAGGTTATATATTTTTGTGCATGGATTTTAGTGCACTTTTTTTTAGATTTCTTGGCCTTTAAAAAAATGTGGAAGTCTTAAATAAGATAAAGCACAACTAAATTAGCTTGTTCTCCATGGCTGCTCTCTCCATTGGTTCGAATCTTACCTATCTCATCGCACCTTCAGTGTCACTTACAACTCTTCAACTCCTCTTACCGTTGGGGTCCCCCAAGGTTCTGTCCTTGGACCTCTACTATTCTCTATCTACACGTCCTCCCTGGGTCAGCCTCCCATGGCTTCCACTACCATTTATATGCTGATGACACCCAAATCTATCTCTCTGCCCCTCAGCTCACCCCATCAGTCTCCTCACACATCACTGATTTACTAACAGACATATCAGCCTGGATGTCAAACCACTTCCTCAAACTGAGTCTATCTAAAACTGAGCTCTTAATATTTCCTCCTCCACGTGCCCCTTCCCCTGACTTCTCTATCAAGATCAATGGCACATCTATCAGTCCATCCCCACATGCCAGGGTGCTAGGGGTAACCTTAGACTCTGAACTGTCCTTTCAGGCCCACATCCAATCCCTGTCCAAATCATGCCGCCTTAGCCTCCGCAATATTTCAAGAATACGCCCCTTTTTAACTAATAACACCACCAAGCTTATAATTCACTCTCTGGTTATCTCTCGCCTCGACTACTGCAACTCCCTCCTCATTGGATTACCTATACATAGACTATCCCCCCTTCATTCCATAATGAATGTCGCTGCAAGACTCATCCACCTTGCTAACCATTCAGTGTCCTCCACCCCTCTCTGCCAATCCCTCCACTGGCTTCCACTCACCCAACGAATAAAATTCAAAGTACTTGCAATAATTTACAAAGCAATCCATAACTCTGCCCCTAGCTACATCACTAACCTAGTCCCAAAATACCAACTAAGCCACTCTCTTTGGTCCTCCCAAGACCTCCTGCTCTCTAGCTCCCTTGCTCGCCTCCAGGATTTCTCCAGAGCTACTCCCATCCTTTGGAACTCCCTACCCCAATCAGTCCGACTGTCCCCTAATCTATTCATCTTTAGACGATCCCTGAAAACCCTTCTCTTTAAAGAACCCTATCCTGCTTCTAACTAATACACTATTTTACTTCCTCCATCAGCTCATCCCCCACAGCTATTACCTCTTGTATCAATTGACCCTCCCTTTTTAGATTGTAAGCTCTAATGAGCAGGGCCCTCTGATTCCTCTTGTACCAAATTGTAATGTCTGCCTTTATTTTGTTAAGCGCTGCACAAACTGTTGCCGCTATATAAATCCTGTATAATAATAATAATAATAATGATGGCCTTATCTCAGAATGAAGGAAAGGATTCCCACCCTGGAAAACATTTGGAGCAAGAGTCTGAATAGTGAATTTGGAAAAAAACATTTATAAGACCCCCCTGAGTGGGGAAGGCACATTTTGACCTATTAACAGGTAGGTCAAAAGCTGAGGTGAACGCATTATTTGATCAGTGGTGGTGACCATGTAGTGACTTGTTACAGCGCATTGAAAAAACATTCATAGCCCTTGAAATTTTCCACATTTTGTCATATTACAACCAAAAACTTAAATATATTTTATTGGGATTTAATGTGATAGACTAACACAAAGTGGCACATAATTGTGAAGTGGAAGGAAAATGATGAAATGGTTTTCCACATGTTTTACAAATAAATATCTGAAAAGTGTGGCATGCATTTGTATTCAGCCTCCTTTACTCTGATAACCCTAATTAAAATCTAGTGGAACCAACTGGCTTCAGAAGTCATCTAATTAGTAAATATAGTGTGTAATTTATTCTCAATTTTAAATACAGCTGTTTTATGAAGCCCTCAGAGGTTTGTTAGAGAACCTTAGTGAACAAACAGCATCATGGAGGCCAATGAACACACCAGACAGGTCAGGGATAAAGTTGTGGATATGTTTAAAGCAGGGTTAGGTTATAAAAAAATATCCCAAGCTTTGAACATTTCACGAAGCACTGTTCAATCCATTCTCAGAAAATGGACAGAGAATGGCACTGTAAACCTACCAATACATGGCCATCCACCTAAACTGACAGGCCGGGCAAGGAGAGCATTAACCAGAGAAGCAGCCAAGAGACCCATGGTGACTCTGGAGAAGCTGCAGAATCTGTCCACAGAACAACTATTAGAAGTGCACTCCTCAAATCTGGCCTTTATGGAAGAGTGGCAAGAAGAAAGCCATTGTTGAAAGAAAGTCATAAAAAGTCTTGTTTACAGTTTGCGAGAAGCCATGTGGGGGACACAGCAAACATGTGGAAGAAGGAGCTCTGATTAGATGAGACAAAAATTTTACTTTTTGGCATAAAAGCAAAACGCTATGTGTGGCAGAAAACACTGCACATTACACACCATCCCCATCGTGAAACATGGTGGTGGCAGCATGTTGTGGGAATGCTTTTCTTCAGCAGGGACAGAGAAGCTGGCCAGAGTTAATGGGCAATCTCAGAAGAAAACTTGTTAGAGTCTGCAAAAAACTTGAGACTGGGACAGAAGTTCACCATGCTACCATGGAATGGTTTTACATTAAAGCAAAGTCATGTGTTAGAATTGCCCAGTCAAAGTCCAAACCTAAATCCAATTGAGAATCTGTGGCAAGACTTGATAATTGACTGTTTACAGACGCTCTTCATCTAATATGAGCTTGAGCTATTATGCAAAGAAGAATGGGCAAAAATGTCACTCTCTAGATGTGCAAAGCTGGTAGAGACCCAAAAAGACTTGCAGCTGTAGTTGTAGCGAAATGTGGTTCTACAAATTATTGACTCAGGGGGGCTGAATACAAATGCACCCCACACTTTTCAGATATGTATTTATAAAAAACTTTGAAAACCATTTATCATTTTCCTTTCACTGTGTTGGTCTCTCACATAAAATCCCAATAAAATACATTTACCTTGGTTGTAACATGACAAAAATGTGGAAAGTTTCAAGGGGTATGAATGCTTTTTTTAAGGCACTGTAGGCACTTTTTTGTAAGGCACTTTTTAAGGCACTGTACATCTATTCCTAAGTACCTAACGGAAATTAGAAGAAATTCCATGACATTTGAGACTTCACCCTTCACCCCTGAGTCCCTACATCATTTAGACCTGACAGGGGGGGGAGAGGGGGGGGTATATGTCACTTCCAGGTCCGTCTGTCAGTTTCCCTGGCCACCATGGCTGGAAAAGAATCTAACGTAGTGCAATCTGTACTGCATTGGATTCAGTGGAGAAGAGGGGAGACATCCAGGGTCTTTTATCCAGGACCCTGGATGTCTCAATAAAGAGAATCTGTCACCAAAAAAATCATAACATTGGGTTATAAAATGAAATAAATCTATAATATGATATAATATATAGCCATATTATATTTTTGAGCAAGATATACTCTATTTTCTATCTCTGCCAGCACCTGAATACAGAATGCAAACCTGGGAGACTGATACTGCAGGCTTAGAGCCGCGCCAATCTGTTATGGTATATTCTCCAGCGATCTCCACTCTCCAAGCTGGACCAATGTAACTATGTAAAAATATACCAAGCCTGGAATTCATCTTTAAATGATTAAATATAGGAGGCAAAATAATGGGTTCTCTTTTTAATTTCAACCTCCTTTAAGGCTTCTGCAGAGCAGTACCTATTTCCATTTGGTGTATAATCTGCAGAAAGGCCTCAGGTCCTGGCTGTGCTGTCTCCCTGGAGTTTTTGCACCAGACGACTAGCTGAACATAAACACAAATATATTAGTAGGTAACTGCTCATATGTATACAGTATATATGAACCTAATGGGTCCTAAAAGAACAGGTTCTTTTATTTGCCTGTCTTGTATACACTGTACTAGTATGATCAAAGGTTTGTGTTCTAATAAACCACATTAAGGGTATTCAATTGGTAGTAAACAATATCTGACATGTCAGAGCTCCTATGTGATGTATTTGATTAAATGTCCTTGTGGCCTTTATTATATTGGTAAGACTACTTAGAAGCTTAAAGGTGGGACTGCTAGTAATAAGTATTTCATCAGGAACAAACATGTGAGTTGCCACTTGATCACATGTTATGTATCTGGGACATTCTGCAGCTCAGTTTAGGTTTATGTCCATTGAATCTGTCCCATCTTTGCATTGGATAGGTGACCCTGAATTTAATTTTAAATATGAATAGGTTGCATGGATCCACAATGACTTAACACTTTGCATCCAAAAGTACTGAATAGCGCTTTTGATTTGCATTTATTTTTGTGATGATTAATGCATCCGTATTTAATTTTTTTGGTATTTATACATTTTTTTTTACAATATTTGTTTGTTGCTGTTTATTTTTTTACATGTTGTCTTAGGATCCTTATGATTTTTTGGATATTATAAATGATTAAATAATTATATATTTTTATTTTTCCTATTTTCTTTTATTATTATTTCTGTTGTGATTTTTCACAGTTAATGACTCATTAATTCCAGATGGGAGAAAATTCCTCTACAGTCCTCATCGCCTTTGTTGTATATGTCCAAGGGCCAGTAAACAACTGAACGCTGTGTGGGAAACCAGCAGTCCCTGCGCATTTCTCACACCGTATTCAAAATGTACTGCACCTGCAATCTGCAACAGATGTCAGTGTTAACTTAATGACACCTCAAAAGCTGGTTGCAAACTCACTTAATTTGCCTGTACCAGATAACATGATACAGTAGTACCATGCGATCTGGTTGCAATGTGTTTTTAAAAGCAGTGCATGCACTTCTTTTGGTTTGGTCTGGCGCAATTTCAGCCTATTCAAATAAATGGTCTGAAATCGCACTGCACTAGGATCGCATGTGAATTGCACAGGAACGCACAGCGCATTCTTGTGTGATTCATGCTGTGAACCAGACCCTTATGGTACATGGATTGAGGTTATGTGTTACTGTATTTGGTGCCTATGTAGTTATTGAATTAGAAATTATTCTAATTCCAATTAGCAAAGAGTGGTTTGCCTTTGTGCTCTTGCCAATTTGATGCTATTATGTAACAAATTGGTTTTCCTCATTAACAATGCCTGTGCTGCAACTTGTCTTCATTTTGCTTATATACAATTGGTTTTGACCAGATTGAGCAAAAAAATCCAAGTATAAGGATGGATTTTCTTTTTTTGAATCTAGTGGGAACAAATTAGCATTATTTTATTGGGGGGAAAATACCTGTAAATATGTTTTAGTTTTTTAGTCAAATACTTAAAAATCTCATGCATTATGCTTTTATGAAGTTAGTCTAGAGCAGTGGTTCTCAACCTTTCCAGTGCTGTGACCCATTGATAACATTTCCCAAGTTGTGGGGACCTCTAACAGAAAAATAATTTTCGTAGCGTGGGTTGTCAGCACCCAAGGCAAGACAAGTAATTTGCACCCCTAACTCACGGACATTTAGCGCTCCCCGGGTCCCTTCCACTCGTACAGTATTAAGACCCCTTATGGTACATTTTAGGATGTACCACTCTCTTTGTTCTCCTTTCTTTGTCTTTTATCTCTCTCTATCGTAATTTCTTGTTTTTTTTTCTCCCATCCCTATCTCTAGTCGTGTTTCTTCTTCTTTCTCTTATTCTTTCTCTCCCTTTTTCTTTGTTCCTCCCCCTCTTTTCCTCTCCCTTCCATGTATTCTCTATTTTTATTCCTTCTCTTACTCCTTGGTGAGGGGGGGATGGGATGAGTGGCAGTGCTGGCAGGGAGTTGGGATGAGTGGTAGTGCTGGTGAGGGGTGGGATCAGTGGTAGTGCTGGGGGGAGTTCTGATCAGCCAACTTAGGTGCTCTTGATCAAGGTCATCTGCTGATCTGAGTAGTGCAGACTTTTAATGGCAACTATAATCACAGGTAGTGTTACTCACTGTGTCTCCAACTTTGTGGTGTCTCGCAGCAGTGACACCTATGCCGAAATCAGGAGATAGGGTCTCCTCCAGCCCCTCCCACTTCACATTCGTCACCAGTCAGCTGACCTCTAGTCTCTGCCCCCCAGCCATGACTTGAACTGCATGGGAGGCTGTGAAAAGGCTGGGAGAGCGGTGTGGGCTTCAGGAACAGCCCAGGATTTGGTGACCCCTGGCAAATCGTCATTCGACCCACAAGGGGGTCCCGACCCCCTGGTTGAGAACCACTGGTCTAGAGTGTGTTAGCATGAAGTCATGTAGCTGGTACAGCAGCAACTATAACATAAAAGGGGAAATATACATCTTTTATAACCCTTCACATTAATGATAATTTAAGACCAAATACTCAGATTCTTGTAAAAAAAAAGTCACAACTGGCTTACTTTAATAGCCAAGAACAGCTCCACAGATCACTTATGTACGTCTATGCAAATGGGATAAGTTAAAGAAGGTAGTGCAGTTAGCAGCAATGATGAGTAAAATGCATTTACTCATAACAGCCAATCACGTCAGGTTACGCAATATAGATTACAGGGCATGTATCACCAATATTTTGTTGTGTTGAATAGGGTACAGCAGGGTAACATATTTTACCAGTTTATTTTTGCCCGTCTGTGTCCCATTGGGGGAATTTCCCTCACCTCCTGTCCTGGACAGACAACATGAAGTAAGGGTAATTCCCTTACTAGTTGTCAGCTTGATAAGAAATACAGTATGTTGGTAGGGTGCTGGACCTAAGTATGCATAAAAATTGGTATCAATTGCAATCCTTGGAGGTTGCTCTCTGTCAGGCAGGGTGCTCCTGGGGATCCCCAGAGCAGTCTGAAAGTCTATATAAAAGAATGAGTGTGCCACAACTTAATATTTAGAAGGAAAAAAAGTCCTTAATTGTGGGCCCTCGAAATGCATTGGTATATTGTGTAACCTTTTATTGTGAATAATAAAAGGTCCACAGGGCAAACAAAAAGGAAATAAAGATTATATTTTGGGGATTTAGCCAGGCCATCCCTGCTTCACCAAGGTAGCTTAGCTCCTTGACGTTTCTTCATTCTTTTAGCTACTATGTTTGGAGTCTGGTGGTCCTGTTAAAGGTCAAGTTTTAAACATAGTGGGATCTGGGGCAAGTCATCATTAGTAAAAAAAAATCTCCATAAATCTCCAGTCTGTTTTGTGACTGCATTGCATATTTGTAAATTATTACAAGGGAGCGATTATAGTTGTATAACCTTGTCTTTGTTGACTCACTTACCTTCAATATACTCAAGGTAATTTTAAACTGGTGTGATAGAGTGGTCAAGGCATTACACCACTCAGTTCAGTGAAAGAAAAATAACTCCAGAGGGATTATCAAACTAGCACCTTCTGTGGGGGTTTGCTACATAATAATAGGAAGAAAGTTGCGCATACAAATAGAATACCAATAGACTAAGAAATGACATATAAATATGTTAAAGTTTGTAAACAAAGATAGTTTTATATCTTTTTACCTATTTGCATGTCATTTCATAGTCTGCTAGTATTATATCTACAGTGAGAAAAATAATTTTATCCCCTGCAATGAACCCCCTTCCTCAAGAAGGCACATGTAAACTCATGCTAATGAATATCTAAATGATTCAGAGAAGGATTGGGAGAAAGTGATGTGGTTAGATGAGACCAAAATTGATCTCTTTGCCATTAACTCGACAAGCCGTGTTTGGTGGAAGAAAAAAGCTGACTATGACCCTAAGAACACCATTCCTACAGTCAAGAACGGAGGTGGAAACATGATGCTTTGGGGCTGTTTCTCTGCCAAAGGTACAGGCCGACTTTGCCGCATTGAGGGGCCAATGGATGGGGCCATATATTGTAAAATCTTGGATGATAACCTTCTTCCCTTAGCCATAACACTGAAGATGGGTCATGGATGGATCTTTCAGCATGACAATGACCCAAAACATACCGCCAAGGCTACAAAGGAGTGGCTCTAGAAGAACTAAGGTAATGGAGTGGCCTAGTCAGTCCCCAGACCTTAATCCTATAGAAAATCTATAGATCGAGCTGAAACTTTGAGTTGCCAAGAGACACCCAAGAAACCTTAAAGGGATTTAGAGAAGATCTGTAAAAAAGAGTGGACCAAAATCCCTTCTGAGACGTGTGCAAACCTGGTAACCAACTACAAGAAACGTCTTACCTCTGTGCTTGCCAACAAGGGTTTCCTAACCAAGTCATGTTTTGCTTGGGGATCAAATACTTTTTTTACTCACTGAACTGCAAATTAATTTATAGCATTTGTTTTATGTGGATTTTTCTGGATTTTTGGTTGATATTCTGTCTCTATCATTTAAAATACACTTATGATAAAAAATTATAGACCCTTTATTTCTTTGAAGGTGGGCAAACTTTCAAAATCTGCAGGGGATCAAATAATAATTTTCCCCACTGTATATGCAAGATCTTAGTTCATTAGTAGTACAACATACTTATTATTACATACAGAATAAATTTATATTATTAGCACAAAGACTAAATCATGCAAACCATTTTACAATTTATTTTGATACATTTTTATATTACGGTAATTATACAGTACTCAATTTATCAATATACTTTTTTTTTTTTTTTAGGCCATTGTATTTATGGTTTTAGATCCCTTTCATTTACAGTATGTTATTTTATCTCCTAGCCCTGGTGATAACTATGCTTACAAGCTTGCGGGACAGAGTTATGGGGTGGCTGGTTTTAAAACAATGTGTATTCACTCCTTAGCTGGTCTTTTCACTGCGGCACAGTTTAGCCCTGACAGATGCGGTCTGAGAAAATGGGAAAATCATGCAAAGTGCTGGTAACAAAGCAATGCATTTTTTAAATCCCTTTTTGCATTATGCATGCTGCATTCTATATTCTACATAGAAAAGGCATCTAGTGAATTTGATTAAATATTCATTTTAAATCTCATCAAAGTTCAGCATAGCCCTTTAAAGCTCTGGCTGGTAGCCACATAATGATTGGAAAAGCCAGTCCTACGTCAATTTCTTCCAGCATGGATGAATCTGGCGTACTGCGGCTGTACTGTATATCCTGTATCAGCACAAAATTCTTAACAAATTTTGCTGTTGCATGGTTAACCACTTGCTGACAGTCAAAGGTAGAAAAACATCCTGTCAGCAAGTAAGTGGTTATAACAAGCCAGTGATCGGCTGTTCAGTAATAGTGATCTGGGTGGCTCTACAGTGGGGAGAAGGCCCCTTTGTTATCCCCCCTGTGATAGTAATATTTAAATTTTAAAAAAAGTGTTTTTTTTACTAAAATAAATAAAAATAATAATAAAAAAATTAAACACACCCTCTTCACACCCACCCACTCGCCAGGCATACAAGCAAATACAAACCTGCTCGGAGGACCCGAACACGTGCAGTGGATATAAAAAGTCTACACACCCCTGTTAAAATGTCAGGTTTCTGTGATCTAAAAAAATGAGACAAAGATCATTTCAGAACTTTTTTCCACCTTTAATGTGACCTATAAACTGTACAACTCACAATACAATAATTGCCCACTTTTCTTTGCAAAAACACTCTGACAAATCTGTCAGATTGCGAGGGCACCTCCTGTGCACAGCCCTCTTTAGATCACCCCATAGATTTTCAATCGGATTTAGGTCTGGGCTCTGGCTGGGCCATTCCAAAACTTTAATCTTCTTCTGGTGAAGCCATTCCTTTGTTGATTTGGATGTATGCTTTGAGTCGTTGTCGTACTGAAAGATGAAGTTCCTCTTCATGTTCAGTTTTCTAGCAGAAGCCTGAAGGTTTTGTGCCAATATTGACTGGTATTTGGAACTCTTCATAATTCCATCTACCTTGACTAAGGCCCCTGTTCCAGCTGAAGAAAAATAGCTCCAAAGCATGATGCTGCCACCACCATGATTTATGGTGGGTATGGTGTTCTTTTGGTGTTCTTTTGGTGATGTGTAGTGTTGTTTTTGCACCAGTGGCAGTGTTGTTTTTGGCCCAAAAGTTCAACCATGGTTTCATCAGACCATAACACATTTTCCCAAATGCTTTTGGGAGATTTCAGATGTGTTTTTGCAAAATTTAGCTGGGCTTGGATGTTTTTTTCTTGTAAGAAAACGCTTGCCACTCTACCCCATAGCCCAGACATATGAAAAATACAGGAGGCTGTTATCACATGTACCACACAGCCTGTATTTTCCAGATATTACTGCAGCTCATTTAGTGTTGTTGTAGGCCTCTTGGCAGCCTCCCTGACCAGTTTTATTCTCGTCTTTTCATCGACTTTGGAAGGACGTCCAGTTCTTGGTAATCTCACTGTTGTGCCATATAATAAGATTACTGTGTTCCGTGGTATATCTAATGCCTTGGAAATTCTTTTGTGCCCTTCTCCTGACTGATACATTTTAAAAATGAGATCCCTCTGATGCTTTGGAAGCTCTCTGAGGACCATGGCTTTTGCTGTAGGATGCGACTAAGAAAATGTCAGGAAAGACTTACCAGAACAGCTTAACTTTATTTGGGGTTAATCAGAGGCACTTTAAATGATGGCAGGTGTGTAATGACACCTATTTAATACAATTTTGAATGTGATTGCTTAATTCTGAACACAGCTAGATCCCCAGTTATAAGAGGGTGTGAACACTTATGCAAGCACATTATTTTATTTTTTTATTTTTACTTCCCCTCCCCCTAAAAGATTTGAGTTTGTTTTCCAATTGAGTTGTACAGTTTATAGGTTACATTAAAGGTGGAAAAAGTTCTGAAATTATTTATCTTTGTCTCACTTTTTACATCACAGAAACCTGACATTTTAACAGGGTAGACTTTTTACAGGTATAGCCACTGTATGTAAACAAGTTATTATGTGAGGTTTTGCCACAAATGCCAGAGTGAGAGCGATAATTCTAGTACCATCATTCACAATTAACTCTACATTGATAAGCCCTCTTTCACACCTATACGACTTGTCCCACGATTTTGGACTGCAAAATCGCATGACAAGTCATTCTCCATGATTTTGAATGACTACCATTCATATTGGCATGACTTTAAGTCGTTCTGGCTTCAAAGAAGTTCCTGCACTACTTTTTTTCTGAAGTCGGATCAAAGTCGGATTCCGTATTAACTGATCCGACTTTGGGGAACTCCACGCCAATTTTCCAAAAACGTCATGGGTCCCCTCTTCATGAGCATACCGGGCCCTTCGGTCTGGTATGGGTTTTAAGGGGAAACCCACACCAAAAATGCGGCATGGGGTCCCCCCTAAAATCCATACCAGGCCCTTATCCGAGCACCAGCCTGGCCGATCAGGAAAGGGGGTGGGGACGAGCGAGTGCCCCCCCTCCTGAGCCGTACCAGGCTGCATGCCCTCAACATGGGGGGTGGGTGCTTTGGGGCAGGGGGGCCTTGCCCCCCCACCCCAAAGCTCCTTGCCCCCATGTTGATGAGGACAAGGGCGCCTTCCCAACAACCCTGGCTGTCTGCAGGGGGGCTTATCGGAATCTGGGAGCCCCTTTTAATAAGGGGGCCCCCAGATTCGGCCCCCCCACCCTATGTGAATGAGTATGGAGTACATTGTACACCTACCCATTCACCGGGGGGAAAAAAGTGTCAATAAAAAAACACACTAGACAGATTTTTAAAGTCATTTATTAGGCAGCTCTGGGGTCTTCTTCCAACTTCGGGGGTCTCTTCCGGCTTCTCCGGCCTCTTCTCCCGCTCTCCGGTGTCTTCTCCCGCTCTCCGGTGCCTTCTGCCGGGCTCCTCCGCTATCTTCTTCCAGCTCTTTTACTAGCGTTGACTTCTCCGTCGTCTTCTTCCCTTCTTCCGATGTCGACATGACGCTCTCTCCGGCTGTAATGCCTTGTGAGCGGTGCGCAATGATTTATATAGGCATGGGGTGTGGTCACCGGGTGAAGTCAACCGATGACCCCACTACTTATGACGTCAGAGTCCCATCTTGCCCCTGGCTGTGAAGTCATAAAGGGGCGGGGCCACGGTTGACATCACCCGGTGATCACGCCCCATGCCTATATAAATCGTTGCACACCGCGCACACAGCATTACAGCGGCAGAGAGCGTCATGTCAACATCGGAAGAAGACCAGAGGGAAGAAGACGACGGTGAAGACCGGGCCAACGCTAGTAAAAGAGCTGGAAGAAGATAGCGGAGGAGCCCGGCAGAAGGCACCGGAGAGCGGGAGAAAAAACGGAGAGTGGGAGAAGAGACCGGAGAGCGGGAGAAGAGAGTGGGGAAGTCGGAAGACACCCCCGAAGTCGGAAGAAGACCCCCGGAGCTGCCTAATAAATTACTTTAAAAACCTGTCTAGTGTATTTTTTCATTGACACTATTTTCCCCCAGGTGAATGGGTAGGGGTACGATGTACCCCATACTCATTCACATAGGGTGGGGGGCCGGGATCTGGGAGCCCCCAGATTCTGATAAGCCCCCCTGCCTGCAGACCCCGACAACCAACGGCCAGGGTTGTTGGGAAGGGGCCCTTGTCCTCATCAACATGGGGGTAAGGTGCTTTGGTTTAATAAATGTAGCGCTGGCTGCTGACGAGCAGGCGCGATTGTTTTTGAAAATGAAGTTGCCTGAAGCCACAGTTGGGCTTCAGGATATTTCTTCTAAAATGTCTGGTTTCAGTACCAGTCTAGCTGGGTTGCACTGGGTTCTCCTTGACCGTAGGTGTCGCTGTCACCACCAGCAAGAGTAGAAAGCAGTCTAGATGGATGCATTAAATACCACTTACCTCTCTGAACCAGCCCAGTGGGAGAGTTTTCTCGCTGTGAATTCCTGGGGGGGGGGGGGTATTTAAGGTACCGAAACCATGTGACCAAAAAAAGCTTTTACTGTCCGCATGGTTCTGGTGGTCCTCCGGACCCAGCCTCATGGCCCTCCTGGCCAGGGGTGCGAACAATGCATCCTGTGTCTCGGGGCTTGCTGGCCCGAGGCAGTGTAACTGCAGGAGTGACTTTCGGAGCCTACTGATCCAAGGAAGGACCGGTGCTGTCTCAACGGAATGGAGAGGCCCAGCAACTGAAGTACCCCAGGGGAGGACCCTTTCAGGAGAAGGCCATGCGCAAGGCTGGCTTCTCTGAAGGAGCCTGGATGCTTAGTTGAAGGACGCGACCTGGAACATCCCTCATATGGTATCGCCGGATCGGCTAAGAGAACCTGGTACCATATGACAGTTACTTAACATTCATCTAATACTTCAGTGACGTTAAAGTGTAACCACAAGTCTGTGGCAGAGACTTTACCGAGTATCCTACCAGCTGCTAGGCCTAGTGAGAGAGACCTATCCGGGGGTGCTGAATCCAGTTGTGAAACAGTTTAATCTCTGGATTCATCTGATATCTTCACCCTGCAATCTAAGTACCTGAATTCACCCCTAAACCCTCTACCCTTTATCGAGAGACTGTGTTCTATTTTTCTGAATAAAAACCCTAAAAGAAGATTCAGTGTCAGCCTCAACCTTTTCTCTGGGTTACTTTCCATGGGATCCCCAAGACGGAGCTACAACAGGTGAGGTAACGGTAAGCCCAAATCAAACCAGCAGCTCTTTCGGGGGTCAGTGCTACATAAATGTCTGTGCAAATATTGAACCAGTAACAAAAATGTGCTATTTTAGTCATAGGTAGAGTCCGAGTCAGACCCTGACTTCTAAAACATCTTGGAAACTTCAACAGCAAGATGTCCCTGTTATAATGCTTGACATTTCAGCACCACTTGTTGCATTGTCCATGTTATAACATAAATAATAAATCCAACAGACAGAGTGGCACCCCCTTATAATGGCCAAACAGACCCAGGAACTCAAGTGCAGATATCTCACCAACAAGTCCCAAGAGATATAGAGAACTGTGAGGTGGTTTAGGGCAGCCATTAGATGAGTCCATTTTTTTTTCATTCAACCAGTGTTGTTGAACTGTGTGGATGGGGGAGCCCTCCCTGCTGAGCTATCCTATTCTGACAGCAGGGAGATTTTGCCATCATCAGAATACACTGATCAGCATCAGGGTTGATCAATCGATAGAGTGACTCCTGTACAACCTCAATGCCCATACATGGATCAAAATTTGGCTGGTATCTGCTGAACTGGCTGAATTTTTGATCCATGTATGGCCGGTTTTACTATTTACTCCCTGTGTGTGTAGTGATTGACTGATAGTAATTACTTACAGGTGGTTTTACCAGTAAGATTACCAAAAACAGCTAAAGCAATCCTAGCTAAGGTTTACAGCCTATTATGAGTTTTGCAGTTTGTACTCATGTATCACTAAATCCAAACTGGAAAAAGAAGGGTTATTCAAGGGAATTTATTGTGGTTTGGTATATAATATAACCCAAAAAAAGAAAATGTCAAATTTTTTAGTCAATAAATATATAATAATGCTTATGGATATTCTGCATTCTCATATCCACCCAGCGGGTGGAACTTAAAAGCCGCCCTAATTGCAACACCTGTGGTATATGATACCAGATGGATCCCTCTGTGTCCAGTGCTGTAACAGGGTATGGGAGGAGAGAGGTGCAAGGAGGCCAATTTTACATCCATGTAGGTCTGCATGCATGCCCCTGAGCTCAGACTGTCTGCGTTCGGGGTCATGTACCCACACCCACATGGATGCCAGATTGGGAACAGCAGCTATGCCTGTGCAGCCGTTGCATCCCAATATACATAAATGGGACTGCCTGCATGAGCATGCATGGAACAGCCCCCCTAATACTTTCCTGAGCCCCATCTAGATCCAGCAATCTTCTCGTCTGGGACTCTCCCTCCTCATTGGCTGAGAAACAGCAGCGGCGCCATTGGCTCCAGCTTCTGTCAAACCCATTTAGCCAAGGAGGAGAGAGAGAGGAGATGGGGCCAAACGGCAGCTCTGTGTCTGAATGGATACACAGAGTTGTGGCTCGGGTCGGGGCCCCCATAGCAAGCTTCTTCCTTTGGGGGCACTCAACAGGAGGGAGGGGCTAGGAGCTCCAGCCAGGGACCCGAGAAGAGGAGGTTCTGGCCTGCTCTGTGCAAAACCACTGCAACAGAGCAGGTAAGTATGACATGTTTGTTATTTTAATAGAAAAAAAGAAAACGAGACTTTACAATCACTCGAATTCTTTTAGCTTACTGAACATTTAATAATCAGTCAACATTTCCCTTTGGTAAATGAATTCCTATGTCTCCTTCATAGAACTAGAATATGTGTCATGAAATAACTAGAATAACATTCAGGATGTCCGCTTATAAATGTTTCTGATGCCCAGGAATGCAGCCAACCAAAAAAAAAAGAAGCTTGATAATCTGCCAAACAATCAGGCAGTACCTACAGAGAAATAGAAAAATAATGCCAGCTCAGCAACCATACTTCTACAAAGTCACAAGATCTGAATAAATTCAGTGTAACAAGTAAAAGTGAATGTAGCCAAGAATACATTTACAAAAATTACCAGTTTTTGCCTTATGTGCTGGAAAAAAACACTAAGGCCCGGTTCACACTGCTGCGGTGCAGGAGATCGCATATGATTCGCATCGCACTGCAGTTCAAATCATATGCGATCTCTGTGCGATGCAAATTCAGCCATACAGATAGTATGGCTGAATTTGCATCGCATTCGGCCCAAACTCGCACAGGACCCTTTTTTTCGGTCCGCAGCAGAATCGGATCGCATGGTGTTCTCACCATGCGATCCGATTCCTGTCTGAGTTTGCAGATCGCACTGCGATATGCGAGCTGATATGGGGGTGTCATTAACATTTCACTGACACTCCCAGCAGCTCGCATAGGGCAGTGTGAACTACCGGCGGGAGACATGCGGTGCGGGAACCCACAGTAGATTCGCAGTGTTCCCGCACCGAAGCAGTGTGAACCGTGGCTAAAAAAAACAATCCGGCGTAGACAGCCCCCTTTTACAACATGCTGGATTATTACAGCAATAGAAGAAAAAGAAAATACTTTATTCACATAATAGATAAATATATATTACATTGTCAAAAGTATTGGGACCCCCTTCTTTACAAGCCCATGAACTTTTATTGGCACCCCAGTCTTAGTCCGTAGGGTTTAATACTAAGTTGGCCCACCCTTTGCAGCTATACCTGCTTCAACTTTTCTGGGAAGGCTGTAACAAGGTTTAGGAGTGTGTCTATGGGAATGTTTGACCATTCTTTCCAAAAGCGCATTTGTGAGGTTAGGCACTGATGTTGGACGAGTAGGTTTGGCTTGCAGTATCTGCTCCAATTCATCCCAAAGATGTTCTATCAGGTTGAGGTCAGTACTCTGTGGAGGACAGTTAAGTTCCTCCACCCCAAACTCACTCATCCATGTCTTTATGGACCTTGTTTTGTGCACTGGTCCAAAACAGCATACCAAGACATTTTGGAAAATTTCATGTTTACCAACTTTGTGGGAAAACTTTGGGGTTGGCCCTTCTTTTATGGACCTTGTTTTGTGCACTGGTGCGCAGTTATGTTGGAACAGGAAGGGACCAGCCCCAAACTTTTCCCACAAAGTTGGGAGCATGAAACTGTCCAAAATATCTGGGTATGCTGAGTTCCCTTCACTGGAACTAAGGGGCCAAGACCAACCCCTGAAAAACAACCCCACATCCTAATCCCCCCTCCAGCAAATGATTTTGGACCAGTGCACAAAGCAAGGACCATAAAGACATGGATGAGCGAGTTTTGGGTGGAGAAACTTGAATGGCCTGCACCATTCCTGAGTCCTGACCTCAACCCAATAGTACACCTTTGGGATGAATTAGAGTGGAGACTGTGAGCCAGGCCTTCCCTCCAACATCAGTGCCTGACCTCACAAATGCTCTTCTAGAAGAATGGTCAAACATTCCCATAGACACACTCCTAAACCTTGTGGACAGCCTTCATTGGAAGAGTTGAAGCTCTTATAGCTGAAAAGGGTGGGCAACTCAATATTGAACTCTACGGACTAAGACTGGGAAGTTCATGTGCGTGTAAAGGCATATGTCCCAATACTTTTGGTGATATAGTGTATATAAATATAGCATAGATGGGTCATCTGTGGCTTTCTAGCTGTTGTGGAGCTACATGTCCCATGAGGCATTGCAAAACTGATAGAGGCAGAGGCATGACAGGACTAGTAGTTCAGCAACAGCTGGAGGGATGCAGTTGTCTATTCCTGGATAGTAATTCAAAGGTGGAAGATGCATAAAAAAAAAAAAAAAAAAAACTTACTAGTAGCAGTGAAATTTTTAAAGTGTTAACATCCATTTTAAAAACACTAGGGAACGAGAAACACATATTAATACTTACATGTAATATGATGGATATAAACCTTCAAAGTACCAGCAATGTTTTTTGGCTTCTGTGCACTGAAGAAAAAAACAAAATATGATAAAATTATTAAATGATTACATTGCATAAAAAACCTAAGACTTCAAAATCGAACAAATATATATTTTAATAGTTTTTCTTTTTTCATATATGTTTTTCAGAATGGTAGAATAAAGCATACTTTACAATTACTTGCAGCCTCTACTCAGAGATGTTTATACTACCTATCTGTTTTCATAGCTGCCATTATATAGTATAAGTCACTGAATTGCATAAAGGATTTTATGGAACATAATTAGCCATTTGGATCATTTGTTGCATTTTCAACCAATAATGATCTAATTTCTGTATTTTGTGGTTTTCCTTAGTAATACTGTATATTCTCTTGTACCAAGCTTTCTGTTATTTTATATCTCTTTTGAGAGGCTCTTAAATAAATTATACAGTACATGCCACTACTAGTTTACTTGACACCTAAAATAAGAAGAATGCTGTGCTATTTTAGCTTTTTTTTTTTTAAAAAGATGCCTTGTACGCTGGGATTGTGTGATACCATTTTATTAAAGTAACAAGAAAAGCCAAAAATACAGTTTTTAGAAATAATGTTAATCTAGTGGAAAAAGCTGCAGAAAACAATTTACGTTACCAAGAAAAATAAACTTGCTAAGTCAGTCTGAAGGATACAACACTTTATTTTCTGGCACTGCTCACTACTACATCCTTTTCGGTTTGATGTCCATCTAACATCGGTAGATCTAGGGATGAACCCCATTAGCTATCTACTTCACGTCAAAAAGGTTCCAAATAAATACTTTAGGTCTTCCTTGATCATCCACCTACTAAATGCAGCCTGCGTCTCCATCCTCACCCTGTGGAAACATATTGCACCCTCTAAACCCCTGATGTTTCACTTTTGTGTTACAGAAGAAAATGGAAACGGAGGGCACAGAGCCTTCAACTGCCTTTTCCATTGCCCCCAGCACTTATTACTAAACACAGAAGTGCTCAGTCCTTAACAGGTGGGCCATATTCATTCATAAATGGAAGACATAATAACTATGTTATTCATGTTTACTATCCCTTCAGTTATTAATAAACACTGGAGTGCTTATTACTGAGTACTCTTGGGTTCATTCAGGAAAGTCAAGGAATCCAGAACAGTTCCAATCCTCCCTACAGTGTGCCCGCAATACAATCCCCTTCACGGCTCGCCATTTCTGCTGGTACAGGCCGGGGAAGAGTAGCAGGGTGAGCAGTAGCAGACATTCAGTCACTTTGTAATATGCAGGCATGGCATGGTTAAGTCCAACAAGGTGCATATCCCCTTCAGGATTTATCTCTTTTATTTACATCTGAAAGTTTTATTTTAGCTTGGGATTACACATTCCCGGGGCTCTGAGAGGACAAACGCTGCCTTCCCCTAACAGCAGCTCTGCCTGCCTCTCCCCTCTGCTGCCCATTCACAGAAGGCTTTGTATTCTGTGAATTGGTTCACATAACACAAAGTGCTTTGTGATTGGGCAGGAGGGGGTACAGCAGCTGCAAGCAACTCTGCAGCTACAGGAACTAAGACGAGAAGTTCCAGCATAGAAGCTCCAGTAGTATACAATTAGCTTTACTACCCAGAGCTCCATAAAGCTGTCAGTTGTAAATAAAAGAGATAAGTCCAACAGGTGGTATGCACCTCACTGGACTTAATCCATAGTAAGCCTACACATATTACAAAGGCTAAATTCCTGGAATTTTGCTTTAACTATGATACACTGCAATTTTCAGTATTGTGTTATGTTGTGCAATATCATCTTTTTCTGAAATAAGTAGGTACAGCCCTCAGTAGACTTAATACAGCCCATGGTAGACATAATTTTGTCCACTTGAAGATTTACTCCTCTCAATCTGAGTTTGACGTGCCTGCTCTGTCCTCCCCAGTCCCAGTAATCTGGTGATCAGAGAATCCCTGCATGAAATGCTGCAGAGGATTTTCCAAATACACCCAATGCAGGCTCTATCTTTTTTATTTGTAATACGATACTTCTCAAAGCCATCAGATTCACACTTTAGAAGTGAGAATTAGGGCTCATTTACACTTACTTCGGGTTCAACACACATTAAAGTGCCTACCGCTTCAACATGCTTTTATGAGTGTTTGTGATGCTTCAATGAAGCTTCAGTGGTGCTTCTATTAAGCTTTAGTGATGCTTCGGTGAAGCTTTAGTGATGCTTCGGTGATGTTTTTTGAAGCTTTGGTGAAGCCTGGCAGACACCCTGTGTGTGTGTATATATCTCATATCTGCAATTTCTCCAAAACAAAGCGAAGCTAAAGCTGAATTAAAGCCTCTCAAAAGCTGCAGTTGCTTCAAAAGAGCTTTGCCATAGATTTCTATGGAGGCTTTGAAGACGCTTTGAAGCACCACCAGTGGCGTATCCAAGGTATGGCACATATGGCAATTGCCATGGGTGCCATATGAAGGGGGCACTCGTGAGTGGCTGGGCAGCAGGGATGTACTGGCCATCGGGACTACCGGGAGGGCGATGGCGCAGTGGGCAGGTTTCTGTATCAGATAGCCAGCCTGTGTCAAAGTAATGGCTGCGCAAGCCGCAGAGCCATTACTTTGAGCACCACACTGCTGCACTGTCTATAAGCAGGGCCGGGCCAGTGCAAGGAAGGGGCAGATACCCTGGGCTGGGCGGTACAATTTGCTGGAGGGAGGGGGGGTGCAGGTGAAGTGCCAGCAGTGCTTCACACAGTACACACTAGCCGCCGCTAGTTGTAGTGTAGTGATCTGAGTCTCTCTACCTTACTCTGTAACAATGTGCCCAGTGCGCTCCTGCACCCAGAACAAGCATCAGCCATCCCTGTCAGCTCTGCCACTTCACTTCCCCTAAGGCGCTTAGTAGTCCCGTCCCAGCGGCATGACGTCACTCATGGCCGGAGGTGGGATGGGAGAAGCTTGGAGAGATGCAATCAAGAGGAGCCGCAGAGGATCCAGCAAGTTCAGCAAAAAGTGTGTATAAGCTAAGCTGAGTGTTATAATGGCAAGCCCTGCAATATGCAGGGCGAACATGGGGGAGTATGAGGGGAATGATCTTTCATCTGCAGGTTGCTATTGGTGAGTGCAGCAGGCTAGCAACAGCGCCTGATTGGTGGATGGCGGCGGGAGCGCTAAAGCCCGCGAAACGGGGCCCTTTAAGAGCGGATCGTCCGGCCTTACCTGTCTCTCTGAAGCAAGACCGGGACCCCCTACCCCTGCAGAGCTGACAAAAGAAGATGGAGGCTTCCAGAGACCGCGAGGCGCTGCTGCGCCGCCTAATAGAGAAGGCGGAGGGAGCCGGAGGAGAGGAGTGGCTACAGAGATGCCTGGAGGACAGCCCCAACATGGCTCCGCATGGTCCGCCCCTCAGCATGGCCGAGGATGTCACTGGGGAAAAGATGGTGGAGCCTACAGCCAGCATGCGCAGTCCGCGCCTACAGCCAGCAAGGAGGAAGAAGAAAGCAAAGTCCTCTGCTTCTCCTGTCCCGCGGAAGAAGGGGAGAGCCAGCAGCATGTCTCTCAAGGACGCTGCCTCTACTGAGGAAGAAGCCAGTCAGCCAGCAGCTTCCAGCCTAAAGGAGGGGAGTTCGCCCAGTGGTGAGACATGTTACAACATCCCTATTAATGATATGTGTTTGTTAATGACTTCCTTATCTAGCCTTGTAAATGATCTTAAAGGGGTACACACAGGTGGTACTGAGGTAAAAAAGTTTGAGGAGGATTTATATAATTTTCATGGGTTACACACAGATGGTGCTGGTGTGGTTAATAATACAGGTGCACAAAAGTTTGGTGCTTTTTCTATCACAAAAAATGACATTAAAGGGGCACAGCGGTCTGGTGCATGTTTGCAGAACTCTGCTTATGGTGGTATTAAAGAAACTAATGGCGCACAGTATCATGGTGCTTTTCAGGATAATAAGAATGACACGGTTTTTGGAGGGGCACACTTTAGTGGTGCTATACAGCAGCCTAATGATGGCGTGCGGGTGGATGTAGTAAGCCCAGTGTGGCGCAGTTTATCAGGTGTGTACGCAGATGCTTCTGAGTTATCAGCAGGTGGGGTGCTGCCGCAGACAGGCAGGCGCATAAATCAAGCAGCCACTTCTACACGGGCAGCTGAGTCATCATTTAGGCTGCCTATGCCATGCGACATTTCCCCACTGGGTTTTCACTTACCAGATACTGTAAAGGATAAAATTTGGAAAGGTGAATTTATTGATCTAATGTCTTTATTGCCAGCTTCCAAAGAATTTATGGCTAGAGTTGATAAACGCTCTGATGACAGAGCAGAGGAGGATCGTAAGAAGTCAATACCAAAAACTTTTCAGAATTGGTTGCAGGCCTTTTGCATTTATGCGGCCGTGCTAGGGGAGCGTTTTCCTGGGAAATGTTCAGGCAAAAACTGGCCGTTCACCCAATGTTGCAATGGGGTTGCAAGGATGTGGGTCTATGGCTAAACCTCATGCTGCCACAGAAGTCGCAGTTTGCTCCCCGGGTAGTGCCCCCACAGAATAGTTTTCGCAAAGGATGCTGTTTCGCCTTCAGCGAAGGGCATTGTAAATTCTTGGCTAATTGCAGATATAGGCATGAATGCTCTTTCTGCAGTGGTGCCCATCCTGCAAACAGGTGTTTTCGAAAGTCGGCCGCATCCTCCTCTACAGCAGTGCCCAGGGAGACAGGAGGGAAGGGCCAGGACGCCAGTGAAATTATCAAACATGCAGCCTTGGCTAGAACAATACCCAGACCGCACGATGGCTCGGCTGCTGGTTGAGGGTTTTGCTAATGGTTTTTTGGTCCCTTCATATTCAGGTTCTGGGTGCGTCCGGGTTGAGAATCTACGCTCAGTCAGGATGCACCCTGACATTGTACAGGAAAAAATCAATAAGGAGATCACTGAGGGTAGAGTAGCGGGGCCTTTTAAGCTTCCACCTTTTGAGAATTTCCGCCTCTCCCCCTTGGGAATTGTTCCCAAGAAGGAGAAGGGGAGTTTTCGACTCATACATCACTTGTCTTATCCAGCTGGTTGTTCACTAAATGATGAGGTCTCTGGGGTCCTGGCCCCGGTGTCCTATGCATCATTTGATGAAGCACTGATGCTGTGACGTCAATTTGGGCAGGGGGCTTTGTTGGCTAAGGCAGATATCAAGTCTGCCTTCCGGCTGCTGCCCGTGCATCCGCAGGGATTTAATTCCCTGGGGGTTAATTTTAAGGATCAATTTTATTTTGACAAATGTCTACCAATGGGTTTTGCCTTGTCATGTTTTTATTTTGAAGCCTTTTCTACCCTCTTGCACTGGGTTGTAGCACAGTGCCTCCCGGAAGGGGGCTTGTTACACTACCTAGATGATTTTTTATTCATTGGTCCAGTGGACTCGCAATTGTGTTCTAAATCGCTGGACACTTTTTTAAGGACGTGTACCCTTTTTGGGATTCCTATCGCCCATGAGAAAACGGTCCTCCCGGCCACGACGATTGAATTTTTGGGCATTACAATCGACTCAATGCGAATGGAGTTTAGGCTACCGGAAGAAAAGCTGTGCCGGTTGAGATTATTAATTTCATTGTTTTTGTCCAAAAGGAAAGTATTGTTGAAAGAGGCGCAATCCCTATTGGGGCTTTTTGCATTCGCAGCCAGGGTGATCCCGATGGCCAGGATTTTTCAAGGCGTTTCGCCTTGGCCACAAGTGGTTTGCTGTCCCCATATTCACATATTCACCTGTCAGCAAATGTGAAAGAGGACTTGAAGGTTTGGGATGCTTTCCTTTCTAATTTTAATGGCTCAACAGTATGGCAACAATCTATTACGGATGATTTTCAATTAAATTTCTTCACCGACGCAGCTGGTTCATCAGGTTTTGGGGCTTTTCTGAACGGTAGTTGGTGTGCTTCTGAATGGCACCCCAGCTGGCTACAGGGGGAAGTTATACGGAATATAGTCCTGTTAGAACTTTTTCCTGTCGTAGTTTCATTAATAATATGGAAGGAGTTCTTTAAGAATCGGAGGGTGCTATTACATACAGATAACAAAGGCGTTCTATGTGCCATAAACACGCTGTCATCAAAATCTGAAATGGTGATTAAGCTGCTGCGTTTTGTAGTATTACATTGTTTTCGTTGTAACATTTGGTTAAAGGCTCAGTACTTACCTGGTTTACAGAATGATATAGCTGACGCTTTATCTCGTTCACAGTTCCAACGTTTTCGGGATTTGGCGCCTGCGGCGGACCGAACGGGCACCCCCTGCCCAGATTTCCTCTGGGGCTTGATTTGGGACTGATGGCTACTCACCTCCGGGGCTCACTGGCGCCGAAGACATGGCAGGAATATGGTTTGGCATGGTCCAGATGGTGTTCTTTCTGCTCTCAGCACGGTACAGGGGTTCTGGAGGTGAATGGTTATGTCGCTCTGGCTTTCATATCTTCATTAATAAATGCAGGTATGAGTCCGGGTTCAGTTAACAAGATAGTGGCTGGTGTTTCCTTTTTTCTCAAATTTTCCGACCGCCAAGCGCTTACTTCATTTTTCAAGTCAGGCAAATTTTGAAGGGCTTTCGGAAATCGGCTCCTTCTAAGGATGGCCGTCGGCCTATTTCAGTGGAGTTATTGCTCAACCTGTTATCGGTCCTGGAGGTTGTTTGTACATCTATGTTTGAAGTGTTTCTTTTCAGGGCAGCATTCTCGGTCACTTTCTTCGGTGCTTTAAGGATCGGTGAATTTACGGCTAGGAATAGGTCTTCCTCTTCTTTTCTTTTGTTCAGGCATGTAGTCTTGGGGCCTGATAATCTTTGTGTCTTTATTTGCAGGTCAAAAACTTTTGGATTGGGTAAAGGTCAATGGGTGCCTCTGGCTAGTTCCCCGGATCCCAGAGTATGCCCAGTAGTGTTGGTATCAAATTTTTTGGCTGTGCGCCCCTCATGCGAGGGTTCCTTTTTTATCCACCAGGACAGTTCCCCGCTTACCAGATTTCAGTTTTCAGCTGTTCTTGCTTCTTGCCTTAGACGGCTCAATCTTTCAGGTTTTAAATTTTCATCTCATTCATTTAGGGTTGGGGCCGCCACAGCGGCCAATCTATTGGGTTTCCCTATGGAGAGTCAAAAGAGGGTCGGTAGGTGGGCTAGTGATAGGTACAAAATTTATGTTCGCCCAGATCTATTAACGCTATGATTTTGTTTCAGATCCAGCTACTGAGGCAATTTGGATCGTAGGCCACTCCTACATTTTCTGGGCTGGTAAGCAAGCTTCTTCTAGGATCTACTCAAGTAATTTGGGTCTGGACGATTCTTTATACACAGTTTTTTGGTCAGGCATTAGGGGTCTGAGATGGCGTAATCTTAGAGGCCATTTACTTTACTTAGCATCTATTTGGCCGCCTCCAAGTATCCTGGTTATTCATTTAGGGGCAAACGATATTGGCAAGGTTAGGACTTGGGATCTTCTGTGCGAGATCAAGAAGGATCTGTGCGACTTTAGGCTACTGTTCCCAGGTACTACCCTGGCCTTTTCAGAAATGATCCCACGTCTCCTGTGGGCCCCTGGCGGTGACTTAAGCTACATGGATAGGATCAGGAGGCGGCTGAATAGAACCATACATAATATGTTAGTTTCACTGGGTGGTGTATCATTCCGCCATTTTGAGCTGGAAGGTTTTTTCTTAGGTCTGTTCAGGCAGGACCAGGTCCATTTGTCTGCAATTGGCCTGGATATTTTTAACATGGGCCTACAGGCCTTAATTGAGAGTGCCTTGGTGTTGGGGGGACCTCAGCCAGGAGCGTCACTCCTGGCTTAGGTCGGTGGGGGATTAGTCGTCCAGCTTCGTCTGGATGGACACTGTGAACTAGAACAATAATTTAATTTTGTTTATAGCCGAGGTGGCTAAATTATGATTTAAGTTTAAGGTTACCTCTTGACCAACACCAGGGCCAGAAAAAATTCCAACAATAAAGTATGGTTATAAAGAATTACTGGGTGTTTGTATTTTGTACGTTTAATGACTCCTTAATGCTAGCCCATGGCAAGCCCTGCAATATGCAGGGCGAACATGGGGGAGTATGAGGGGAATGATCTTTCATCTGCAGGTTGCTATTGGTGAGTGCAGCAGGCTAGCAACAGCGCCTGATTGGTGGATGGCGGCGGGAGCGCTAAAGCCCGCGAAACGGGGCCCTTTAAGAGCGGATCGTCCGGCCTTACCTGTCTCTCTGAAGCAAGACCGGGACCCCCGCCCACCCTCCCCCTTTTTTCTTTTCTTCTCTAAAATATTCTTTTTACAAGTCATGGTGTTGGTTAGTGGGGGATTAGTCGTCCAGCTTCGTCTGGATGGACACTGTGAACTAGAACAATAATTTAATTTTGTTTATAGCCGAGGTGGCTAAATTATGATTTAAGTTTAAGGTTACCTCTTGACCAACACCAGGGCCAGAAAAAATTCCAACAATAAAGTATGGTTATAAAGAATTACTGGGTGTTTGTATTTTGTACGTTTAATGACTCCTTAATGCTAGCCCATGAAAGATTCATTGCCATTGCCAAATGCCATGCAGGATGCGGCCATCTGACTCACTTAATAATGAACTGTCTAGATCCGGTTGGGGGAGGGGAGGAGGCTGAGGGGGCGCAGTTTCAGGCTTGCCATAGGCGCCATTTTCACTAGATACGCCTCTGAGCACCACTAAAGCTACATGGGGTATCATTTTTGAAGCGAAGCTCAAGCAAAGCAAAAGCAAGGTGTAAACAGGACTGTAAGCTAACCATTTTATTTAGTGGCAGGGGCTGTGAATTGCGTTCAGAGAGCTTTAACAAAGCCTGTCTGAAGCCTTGTTTTGAAGCAAGTGTAAACTAGCCCTAAGTTTGGCAATACAGGAAGCATTAAAAGAAAGGCGCAACATAGTGCAAGCTTCAGGAAATACATAGTGACCCAGTGAGGTGCTCTCTGGATTCTGGCCCTTGAGAATTACATAAAACTTAGACAAAGGTGAACATTGTGAATGGTCTGATTTTAGCACAGCCGCAGCGTTTGCTAAATAGCATTAGTAGGCTATGGTGGCCTGGACAGCACTAACAACAAACGATGATGGGTCAAACCTTCCACAATTCACCTGAAATGAAGATATACACATTGGACAAAATTTGAGAGAGTTAACATCCCATTTTTTTTGTTTTGTTAAATAACCATACTGAAAAATAAAATCAATACATAACAGAACTGTCATCTTCATTACTTGCACAGTATAAAGTAATCTATTTGCATGCAATAATCTATAGTGAAATATATATATTCCATCAGACAATACTGAATCCATTTTTTATTTATGTCTGCTTTTAATATCTACAGCAGGCAGATTGTTCTGTTCCATGGTAGAGGCTCAGTTTGAGCCGTGCCCTGGGCATGGAATGTATAAAGTCTTTTTTACAAGCAACGCCCACACCAATGGATGCTAATTAGAAACTAAGCAAGGGGAAGTATAATGATCTGCCTCCATGTCAAAGAGAATATAAAGTTCAGCTGTGGTAGGTGCTATTATGTCTGCAGACAGACAATCAGCTTGCTACATGTGAGAAGCGTACTCTCCTGTTGTGACTCAGATTGATCTTTACTGCCAGGATGTTACTATGGAGCTTGGCACAGCTGGTTCCCTCACTCCGTTCTGTGCTTTTCTCAGATAGTCGGGCATCACTGATATCCAATTTATAACTGGAGATGGAAATGTACTGGGGAGGGGCTGCAGAACAAATAGAAATAACACATGAAAAAAAAAAGAGTTTAAATGAGAGGTCAAGGCAAGCAGCTAAACTTACAGCTAAGAATGTACATTGGAAGTGTTGTATTTGTAATATAATTGTAGTTTTGTTCAGCTAGTTTTTATATCTCTATATATAGCCAGCACCAGGGTCGTCTTTAAGGCAGGGCAAAAGGGGTAGCTGCGCAAGGCCATTGTTGTGGGGCCAAAAGCAGCTGCCTCATACTTGCCAACTATCCCAGTTTAAATTCTCTCGTCTCTTGAAGTTTTAGTCATGCGCTGTTTCCAGATATCTCAGTGTGAAGTTCTTTTACGAATGCTGCCCAGCTCTGCCCTATTGCCGTGTACAGAGGACTCACCTGCAGACCCTTGTAAATAACTTGCATTGATATGTAAATAGCAGCAGCATTAATATGTAAATAGCCATGGACAGGCGGCATTGATAATGTAAATGGAGGGGGCATTAATATGTATATCATGCCCTCCATAGGTCATATCCACCATCACTTCTGCTGAATGCTGCCCACTGGGGAGGTAAAGGGGCATGCTGGAAAGTTTTGCCTACAACTGTGGTCATTAAGCCTAACATCAGCCTGTTCTGCAAAGGTAAGCAAATTAGAGGTGGAACCCTTTTTCAAAAGAACTTGGTGCCACAGCACCGTGAATTTTGGTGCATGTGAATACCCACATCTCAGCAGATGCATGAGGGTGTCATTGACAATTAATGGCACTGCTGTGTATCTGCTAAAAGGCTGCATGTTTCTGTGGTGTCAGGAAAGCGATTTTGCATGCATTCCCAACACATGCAAATGTGAACGCAGGCTAAATGTCTCAGTTACATTGGTGGTCAGTGTAAGTCTTCTCATTACATTGATGCTTGGTGTACAATCCTTTCATTTAGACTAGTGGCTGGTGTGAAGGCCCCCCTTACATTGGTGGTCAGTGTAAATCCCTCCTTACATTGGTGGTTACTGTGAATGCTCCTATTACATTAGTGGTCAGTGTAAATCCCCATTACATTAGTGGTCAGTGAAAAGCCCCATTACATTAGTGGTCAGTGTAAATCCCCATTACATGGGTGGCCAGTGTAGAAACTCCTCTTTATATTTGTAATCGATAAAAAAATCCAAACTTGCATTTGTGGTCCGTTTTGAATGCTCCCTTACATTGGTGGTCCATGTAGAAGCCCTCTTTAAATTGGTCGTGAGTGTAAATCCCCCCTTACATTGGTTGCCAGTGTAGAAATCCCCCTTTATTGGTTGTTGATGTAAAATCCCCTATTACTTTGGTTGTCAGTGTAAATTCTTCATTAGACTGGTGATCAGTGTACATTTCCCTTTATATTGGTGGTAAGTGCAGAATTGCCCTTACACTGGTTGTCAGTGTAAATCCCCCCTTACATGGAGGTCATTGTATATTCCCCCTTACACTGGTATCCTATTACATTGGTGTCAGTGTAGAAATCCCTCTTTATATTGGTAGGTGGTGTAACAAGGTGGTCAGTGCAAATTCACCCTCACATTGGTGGTCAGTGTAAATCCCCCTTATATTGGTGGTCATTGTAAATTCCTCATTACATTGGTGGTCAGTGTAGAATCCCCCACGATATACTTGCCAAAGATTTCTAGCTTTGCTCTACATGATTCAGAATTTGCCACAGTGTACTGCCTCCTAACTAAAACATACAGATCGCTGTACTAACACATCCAATGTTAGTGCAATGATCTCCCCCAGCTTCTGTTGGACGAGGAGCTGTACATACATGATAAAAAACTTCTGTTTTCAGCTGATTTTCGGCCCTTGTGTACCCAGCTTTAAGTACACTGAAATCTTTTAGAAATCAAGGACAATTACTTGAAGACTAGAACTTCTGAGGGTCTAATTTTCTATTTGATGACTAGTCATCACCCCATCCCCTCATTTTTGCATCTCCCTCTCCCTTTTTTTTTTTCTTTTGCCTCTCTGCTTACTCTATCACTGTCCTTTTATACTAGCCCATTCTACTACACGTACCTGGTTCACAACCAAGTTTTGACCAGTGTGCCACCCCATGTTAGGCATGCACACCTTTCTCCTGTACCACTTTTCAACAGTCAGTGGAAAGCTACAATTACAGTGCCTTGCGAAAGTATTCGGCCCCCTTGAACTTTTCAACCTTTTGCCACATTTCAGGCTTCAAACATAAAGATATAAAATTTTATTTTTTTGTGAAGAATCACCAACAAGTGGGACACAATTGTGAAGTGGAACGAAATCTATTGGATTGTTGAAACTTTTTTAACTAATAAAAAAATGAAAAGTGGGGCGTGCAAAATTATTCGGCCCCCTTGCGTTAATACTTTGTAGAGCCACCTTTTGCTGCGATTACAGCTGCAAGTCGCTTGGAGTATGTCTCTATCAGTTTTGCACATCGAGAGACTGAAATTCTTGCCCATTCTTCCTTGCAAAACAGCTCGAGCTCAGTGAGGTTGGATGGAGAGCGTTTGTGAACAGCAGTTTTCAGCTCTTTCCACAGATTCTCGATTGGATTCAGGTCTGGACTTTGACTTGGCCATTCTAACACCTGGATACGTTTATTTGGGAACCATTCCTTTGTAGATGTTTGGGATCATTGTCTTGTTGGAAGATAAATCTCCGTCCCACTTTCAGGTCTTTTGCAGACTCCAACAGGTTTTCATCCAGAATGGTCCTGTATTTGGCTGCATCCATCTTCCCCTCAATTTTAACCATGTTACCTGTCCCTGCTGAAGAAAAGCAGGCCCAAACCATGATGCTGCCACCACCATGTTTGACAGTGGGGATGGTGTGTTGAGGGTGTTTGTGGCCAAAAAGTTCGATTTTGGTTTCATCGGACCAGAGCACCTTCTTCCACATGTGTGGTGTGTCTCCCAGGTGGCTTGTGGCAAACTTTAGACAAGACTTTTTATGGATATCTTTGAGAAATGGCTTTCTTCTTGCCACTCTTCCATAAAGGCCAGATTTGTGCAGTGTACGACTGATTGTTGTCCTATGGACAGACTCTCCCACCTCAGCTGTAGTTCTCTGCAGTTCATCCAGAGTGATCATGGGCCTCTTGGCTGCATCTCTGATTAGTCTTCTCCTTGTCTGAGCTGAAAGTTTAGAGGGACAGCCAGGTCTTGGTAGATTTGCAGTGGTCTGATATTCCTTACATTTCAAAATGATCGCTTGCACAGTGCTCCTTGGGATGTTTAAAGCTTGGGAAATCTTTTTGTATCCAAATCCGGCTTTAAACTTCTCCACAACAGTATTACGGACCTGCCTGGTGTGTTCCTTGGTCTTCATGATGCTCTCTGCGCTTTCAACAGAACCCTGAGACTATCACAGAGCAGGTGCATTTATACAGAGACTTGATTACACACAGGTGGATTCTATTTATCACCATCAGTCATTTAGGACAACATTGGATCAAAGGGGCCGAATAATTTTGCACGCACCACTTTTCAGTTTTTTATTTGCCAAAAAAGTTTAAAATATCCAATAGATTTCGTTCCACTTCACAATTGTGTCCCACTTGTTGGTGATTCTTCACAAAAAATTAAAATGTTATATCTTTATGTTTGAAGCCTGAAATGTGGCAAAAGGTTGAAAAGTTCAAGGGGGCCGAATACTTTTGCAAGGCACTGTATTTAGCCTGGGACATAGAAAATTTAGTCACCAATTTTCCACCAACACTATATGCATAATACCTAATGCTGAGATCACAGCACTGGGTATGTTCATACTATATATAATATGCTTACTTATTGTTACTGGATGTACTCAAGTCTGTGTGTACTGATAAATGTAAAACCTAAATGCATCAAACGAGTATAATAATATAAAAATTGATAACAACTTTATTCATACAATATTGCTTTTCATTTTGTATGAATAAAGTTAAAAATAGGATAATATCAGCTAGGAGACGACAACTTACATCCACATCCAA
Source organism: Lithobates sylvaticus (assembly GCA_028564925.1). Lineage (NCBI taxonomy): Eukaryota > Metazoa > Chordata > Amphibia > Anura > Ranidae > Lithobates > Lithobates sylvaticus. The sequence goes on along the minus strand of CM053030.1, from coordinate 380,712,743 downwards.
AAATAACTTACAAGGGAAATAAAGGGAAAATTAGGGCACATAAAGCTTCCCACTAACATGTATAGGTTTTCATAGTTGCGGCAGTGTGAACTGGGGCTAAGTGTAATTAAATTTACAGCAGACTTGTCTCACACTGTTTAAAATATATGGTTTCCTGAGTCTAGGTCTGCTTTAAAGGCATCCATTGGCTTTTTCCAAAAGAAAAAAAAAATGCTTAAGAGGCCACAAAGTGAAAATCATATACTAAAATCAAGTAAAGCTTTACTCCAAATGAGTAAAAAACAAGTACCAGGCCAAAATGACCACACAACATTAAAAATGTCACAATGTGCATATAAGAGAAAACTCAATTGATAATATGCATAAAGTTGAAGATTCTGGATATTGATTCCAGCGCGTTTCGCAGAGTTGGTCTGTTTCCTCAGGGAATATCAATATCCATCATCTGTAACAGTACATTGACAGTGACCAATTGCTGCAGCACCAGAGGAACAGAAGGAACATCACGGTCGTGGATCTGCAAAGACCCCAGCCACATTGCAGGGGGCGGTCTGTCAGACACTTGACTATTCAGAACAAGTGATCAACCTTATGTCTTATGCCGCGTACACACGGTCGGAATTTCCGATGGAAGCAGTCCGATGGGAGCTTTTCATCGGATTTTCCGACCGTGTGTATGCCCATCTGTCTTTTTCTGTCGGAATCGGAATTTCTGTTCTTAATTTTTCCGACGGAAAACCTTTCTATCGGATTTTCCGATTGTGTGTAGGCAATTCCGACGCATGCTCCAAAACAATTTGACGCTTGCTCAGAAGCATTAAACTTCCCTTTTATAGTGCAGTCAAACGTTTTTTAAAGCGTGGTGTTATTGACCATCGGAATTTGGTGTGACCGTGTGTAGGCAAGACAGTTTGAGCGAAATTCCGTCGGAATTCCGACGGGAAAACCATCAGAGCTTTTTCCGACGAGAATTCCGATCGTGTGTACGCGACATTAGTGTCTCAATCACTGAATATTACAAGATGTCTGCCCATTAGGGCAGTCGCCACAGCAATGCCCTGATTGGCAGACATCTTGTAATATTCACCCACTTTAGGTACATTTTTTGACTAATGGTTTTGTTACTTTGGGTTTGATATAGCTCCATTAATCTACAGTATCTAAACACAAATATGAAACAGATATGCGTACATCTCGTGAATATACTACACAGGTGACAACAAATCCAGATGTTATCAGTACTTTGTAAAACATGCGCAATTGAACAACCCTATGTAGCGCATCTCCAACAAAAGTTTTTGGAGGGGCTCAAACTTTTATTTGCTTAGAGATCATATTTTATTTCCTCACATTACAGTGTACAACAACCACATAAATAGCAATGTTCGATGTTCACTGTGCAGAAAAAAGGTGATATATGGAAAATCTGAAGAAGTCTGCATTTGTTTCACACCCAGCTGATACTTCAGGAAGACAATGGGATTTCTCTGCACCTCCCACACACCATCTTTTTTTTGTTTATATATTAAAAAATAAAAAAACAAGTGGTGATTAAATATCACAAGAAAGCTCTATTTGTGTGAAAAAAACGATATTGTGCCAAATAGCAAAAGATGGCCTGATCATGAAGGAGGTAAAAGCTTTCCGGAGGGCAAGTGGTTAATCTATTTTACCTGGTTGGGTAGCTAAAATGCAGCCCAGGTCCTAAAATATTTAGTTTTATTTATGTTTTGCTACAGGCCCTAGCGGCTGATCATGGTACATATGCGGCTTTAAGGCCCCTTTCACACATGCCGTACATTAGATCAGTTCAGTCACGTTTTTTTATCATCAGTTGTTGTCAGTAAACATCAGTTTTCCGATTATGTCCGTTTTTCATCAGTTTTTTATCCGTTTATGTCCATTTTTTTTTTTTATCCGTTTTTTTTTTTTATTTTTATTTTTTAACATTTTTTCATGAATTATGGGAATTTTTTTGATGAAAAACGGATGTCAGCGGATCGGATGTGAACGGATCGTCCGCTAACGTCCGTTTTACGTCCGTTCCGTTTTTGTACGGAAGACAAAATAGGGTCTTCTTCCGTTCAGAAAAACGGACCTTAACGGAGACGGATGTTAACGGACGTTAGCGGATGATCATCTGCTAACGTCCACTATCCCATAGACAAGCATTAATGTCCGTTTTCATCCGTAAACGGACGTATGAAAAAACGGACGAACGGTCCGCATGTGTGAAAGGGGCCTAAGGGCTCTTTCACACGGACGGACCGTATGTCCGTTTTTCATCCATCCGTTTTCGGATGAAAAACGGACATACATGTATCCCTATGGGATAGCGGGTGTCAGCGGATGAGCATCCGCTGACACCTGATCTCGTCCGTGCCCGCTCTGCTCCGTTTCTGCAGACGGAGGAAAACCCCATTTTTTCATCTGTCTGCAGAGTGGATAGGATGACGACGGGCTCTACGGTCCGTCGTCACCCGATCTCCCATAGGGGAGAGCGGCGCTCTGACAGGTCTCTCCCTGCACAGTGTGCAGAGACGGACCTGTCATCTTCCTGCTCAGCGGAGATCGCTCCGGCGATCCCCACTGAGCAAGCGGATATACACGGAGCGGATCAGCACTGATCCGCCTCGTGTGAAAGAGCCCTAAGAGAGGAAGGAGGGATAGTCCTGTCCTATACCTGCAAAATGTTACAAAAACTGTTTGAAGGTTTACTATCCTTTACTTGCTCTTTAGAGGCATTCATACAGTACATCAGAATAGTCACCAAAGGAATCTGATAAATCAATATGCAGTTAAATCTGGGAAGATAAAGAAAGATGAGAAAGATTCATTAGATTCATTGCGGATTATGCAAAAGTTTGTTTTGAATGTGCAATGTATAAGACTGAGCTGGATTACAGTATGTGCATTGTGACAGTACTTAAAGCAGAACTACCACTAGAAGAAAAGCTTTTTAAATCCCGGATGGGATCCCTGGGCACATAGCACGTGTCCCCGTGTCTATCTGAGCAGGAGTTGCTGAGCTGTGGAGTTAGATAGCTAGGCCTGCTCACCCTGGGTGACAGCTCAGGAGGGCAGGGAGCGTGACAGGCGGTGCCCACAGAGCCCGCACAGCCTCCACTCCCTAATCTGCCAGACAGAATATCATTCTCCTATGCAGTGCTGTGTCTTCATCCCTCCTGTTTATTCCCCACAGAGTTTGGATCTGCTCTGTAGCCTGCATTTCAGGAGCACTGAGAGAATGGAAACTGTCAGCTTGTTGCGAATGATTGCAAAATGATCCTATATAATCCTATATATAATGATCCCTGTAAGTCAACACTAACTCATGTCCTATCAAAGAAATAGAAAGAAAAAGTGTTTTGTTGCGCTGTCATCAGAATAAGAGTTATTGTACATGCATAAAGCCCCCGTTCACATTGACTGCGGCTTTGAAATCGTGCGACTTCATCTGAAATCAAAGCCGCATGTCAGTTGCGACTGCGGATACGACTTGGAAGACACCTGTGCGGCTTCATGCACCGATGTCCATTCAAGTCGCACCCGAAATCGGCAAAAGTAGTGCAGGAACGACTTTTATCAAATCGGTGCGGCACCGCAAAGTCAGCATCACACCGATTTGAATAGAGCGATTGCCGGCAATAGGCTGCGACTTGTCATGCGATTTGACCTGTCAAATCGCATGACAAGTCGCTCCGATGTGAACAGGGGCAAAGTCTCTTACACCACAATGTGACATGAAAGAGAAAATAAATAAGCAAAATTCTATAGGATTCAAAGATAATCAAAAACAGGAATTCCGTGCAATCATGCAAGAGAATGTGTAAAAGTCTAAAGAAGAAGTATAAAAATCCCAAAATGTATTCAAATCGTGCACATCTTCAATTGGTAAATAAAAAATTTATGCGCTTATCCTAAAAACAAAGTAAATAATGTATGAAATAACAATTCATCAAAGTGCAATTCAGTGCAAACATATTCTATAGGTAATACCAATACAGTATATTAAAACAAGAACTCCTATGCAAAGAAGTTCATATGTATAGCATAAATGTAAATCCGTGCTAATATAGAAAAAAGTCCCATAAAACAATATAGTGTGCTCAAAGGTAAAGTCCCGAGAGCCACTCTAAATGTATGATTCATTCCAGACAGGGTCACACTCAGAATTACCACAATGTGCTCCACTACAAGCAATAGAGGATTCACCTTCTACCAGAATGAGATAAACAGCTCAATCTCATAATTTGCGGATGATACAATGTTAAGCAGGGCAATAACTTCTGTGGGGGATGTGGAAACCTTACAAGAAGACCTAAATAAAATAATGGGGTGGGCAACTACATAGCAAATGAGGTTTAATGTTGAAAAATGTAAAGTAATGCATTTGGGTGCTAAAAATATGAAAGTTACTCACTGGAAGAACCCCTGGGGGAATGCCAAGCTGCTGCATGCATTAACCACTTCAATACCAGGCACTTAGACACCTTCCTGCCCAGGCCAATTTTCAGCTTTCAGCGCTGTCGCAATTTGAATGACAATTGCGCGGAATACAACACTGTACTCAAACTAATTTTTTATCATTTTGTTCCCACAAATAGAGCTTTCTTTTGGTGGTATTTGATCACTTGGGCATTCATAGATGGCACTGATGGGCACTCATAGGCAGCACTGATGGGTACTTATGGGTGGCACTGATGGGTGGCACGGATGGGCACTGATAGGTGGGCACTGATGGGGGCACTGATAGGTGGCACTTCTGGACACTGATGGGTGGCACTGATGACACTGATGGGTGGCATTGCTGGGCATCACTTATTTTATTTTGGTACATGATGGTGCCAGTCAATGCCCATTTGTGGGCACTGACTGGCACAGATTGGGCATCATTTGCACATGTGGATGGCCATGGGGTACATACCTGGCCGTCCACATGTTGCCCACTTCCCTGGTGGTCTAGTGTGGGCATCTGAGGGGGGGCTGCGCTGATAAACAATCAGCGCAGACCCCCCTGTCAGGAGAGCCGCTGATTGGCTCTCTTCTACTCGCGTCTGTCAGACGCGAGTGAGGAAAAGCCGATCACGGTCTTTTCCTGTTTACATCGTGATCAGCCTCAGCCGGAGGCTCTTTACCGAGATCGGTGTAGTGGTGTGTCAGACTGACACAACGCTCCACCGATCGCCACGATGCGTGCCCCCACGGGCGTGCAGCAGCATGTTATCATGAAGGACGTCATATGACGCCCAGTCAGGATAACAGAACCACTTCCCGGACGTCAATCTGCTATTAACTGGGCAGTAAGTGGTTAAAAAGGGGATTCACTCAAGAGATAAATCGATAACTCTCCCACTCTACAAGACTCTGGTCTGGCCGCACCTGGAGTATGCCATCCAGTTCTAGGCACCAGTCCTCAGGAGGGATGTGCTGGAACTGGAGAGAGTCCCAGGCCTCCTTTGATTCAATGAGAACCTCCAGGGGCAGAGATAGCTGACATCCTTCTGTGTATCGTGGGTTGCATGGCATAGTGGGTGTAATGCAAGGTAGATTGATTGGGCGCCAGATACTTCTTGGATACAAAAGAGATTTTATTTCTCTTAACAGAACCTTGGGAGAGAGAGTTAGGGCTAGGGCACCCTTAGGTAGTTGCAAGATTAATTGATTAATTGGCAGACTCCGAGACTTCAACAGGACGACAGCCATGTAGGGAAAGGCATCCAGCAAGACACCACATCTGCATGTATAGGAATGCTGTCTCCTATGGCAACCATCTATAACAGTTCCTAACACAAAGTGTAACATTTCCTTTGCTTCCACTACAATCACTTCTTGGAGTTCTTCAGCCCACTGAGCTCCCAGTTTCTCACTAGACTAGATGATTCACTGCCACTGAATCCCTTGAGCTCCAATCTTCACGGTGGTATCTTCCTCAAGCGTCACCCCTGCTTCTCTGCTGGGTCCCTAGCTTGCTGCAGACATATTACAGGAGATGGTCAGAGACTGCAGACATAATACAAGAGATGGTCAGAGACTGCAGACACATTACAAGAGATGGTCAGAGACTGCAGACCCATTACAAGAGATGGTCAGAGACTGCAGACCCATTACAAGAGATGGTCAGAGACTGCAGACATACTAAAGGAGACGGTCAGAGACGGCAGACATGATACAAGAGATGGCCAGAGACTGCAGACATAATAAAAAAAATGGTAAGAGACTGCAGACATAATACAAGAGATGGTCATAGACTGCAGACACATTACAAGAGATGGTCAGAGACTGCAGACCCATTACAAGAGATGGTCAGAGACTGTAGACACATTACAAGAGATGGTCAGAGACTGTAGACACATTACAGGAGACGGTCAGAGACTGCAGACATAATACAGGAGACGGTCAGAGACTGCAGACATGATACAAGAGATGGTCAGAGACTGCAGACATGTTACAAGAGATGGTCAGAGACTGCAGACATGTTACAAGAGATAGTCAGAGACTGCAGACATGTTACAAGAGATGGTCAGAAACTGCATACATGATACAAGAGATGGTCAGAGACTGCAGACATGATACAAGAGATGGTCAGAGACTGCAGACATGATACAAGAGATGGTCAGAAACTGCATACATAATACAAGAGATGGTCAGAGACTGCAGACATGATACAAGAGATGGTCAGAGACTGCATACATAATACAAGAGATGGTCAGAGACTGCAGACATGTTACAAGAGATGGTCAGAGACTGTAGACATGTTACAAGAGATGGTCAGAGACTGCAGACATGTTACAAGAGATGGTCAGAGACTGCAGTTACTGTGGACATTAGAAGATAATGGCTGATCGGCCCTCTCACCTGACCCAGCGATACAGCAACAACGGTTTCTCTGATCAGGAGTCTGCTCACTCTGAATTGCCCATGGCGACTCCACTGGGTAGAGCCCAGATCTGTATTCTGGCAATGACTAGATTCCTTTCTCCGCCAGGGATGGCACCAGGCTGTGTGGCTTTCCCTCTGGTGGTACATGAAGTACAGCAGCACGCGCGAGGAGAGGGGAAATAAGAGCCCGCGGCTGCAGTGGCGTCACTAGGGTTGGTGTCACCCGGTGTGATAAAACATGGTCTCACCCCCTCCACCAACTATAGGCGCCCCTCAGTACAGACCCCCCTCCACTAAGTATAGACCCCCCCTCCATCAGTGCAGACCCCCCACTAAGTATAAACCCCTCCCTCAGTACAGACCCCCAGGACAAAACACCCCCCTCCATTAGTATTCACCCCCCAGGACAAACCCCCCCTCCATTAGTATAGACCCCCAGGACAAACCCCCCCCCCCTTCATTAGTATAGACCCCCCAGGACAAACCCCCCCTCCATTAGTATAGACCCCCCCAGGACAAACCACCCCCCTACATTAGTACAGACCCCCCCAGGACAAACTCTCCCCCTCCATTAGTATAGACCCCCCCAGGACAAACTCTCCCCCTCCATTAGTATAGACCCCCCCAGGACAAACCACCCCCCCTACATTAGTACAGACCCCCCAGGACAAACCCTCCCCCTCCATTAGTATAGACCCCCCCAGGACAAACCACCCCCTACATTAGCACAGACCCCCCAGGACAAACCCCCCTCCATTAGTATAGACCCCCCAGGACAAACCCCCCCCTCCATTAGTATAGACCCCCAGGACAAACCCCCCCTCCATTAGTATAGACCCCCCGGACAAAACCCCCCCCCAATAGTATAGACCCCCTGGACAACCCCCCCTCCATTAGTATAGACCCCCCAGGACAAACCCCCCTCCATTAGTATAGACCCCCCAGGACAAACCCCCCTCCATTAGTATAGACCCCCAGGACAAACCCCCCTCCATTAGTATAGACCCCCAGGACAAACCCCCCCTTCATTAGTATAGGCCCCCCAGGACAAACCCCCATTAGTATAGACCCCCGACAAACCACCCCCCCCTCCATTAGTATAGACCCCCAGGACAAACCCCCCTTCATTAGTATAGACCCCCCAGGACAAACCCCCCCATTAGTATAGACCCCCCCAGGACAAACCACCCCTCCATTAGTATAGACCCCCAGGACAAACGCCCCCTCCATTAGTATAGACCCCCCCCAGGACAACCCCCCCTCCATTAGTATAGACCTCCCCAGGACAACCCCCCCTCCATTAGTATAGACCTCCCCAGGACAACCCCCCCTCCATTAGTATAGACCTCCGACATACCACCCCCCTCCATTAGTATTCACCCCCCCAGGATGAACCCCCTCCATTAGTATAGACCCCCCCAGGACAACCCCCCTCCATTAGTATAGACCCCCCCAGGACAACCCCCCCCTCCATTAGTATAGACCCCCCAGGACAAACCCCCCCCCTCCTCCATTAGTATAGACCCCCCAGGACAACCCCCCCCCTCCATTAGTATAGACCCCCCCAGGACAACCCCCCTTCCATTAGTATAGACCCCCCCAGGACAACCCCCCCCTCCATTTGTATAGACCACCCAGGACAAACCACCCCCATCCCTCCATTAAGCTAATTAAAAGACACCCGGGCGGCAACTGGAGATGAGAGGACAGTGTGCCCGGGTGGAGAAGAGAGCATGTGAGGCTTGGGCAGCAGAAGGGAGGAGGAGGACCGGAACACGCCGGGCACGGAACGCCCCCCCCCCAGTAACGTCACTGCACGGCTGGTCTCTCTGCACACAGAGACACAGCCGCTGCGATCTCCGGCAGATTTCCACTCTCCTCCTCTGACAGGAGGAGGGGGGGGGGATGGGCTCCGCTTCGGCAATAAACATAGCGGCGGCCGCGGTGACAGGCGGAGAGAGCAGCCTACGCTTCAGCGCCCCCCCCCCTCCCAGTAACGTCACTGCACGGCTGGTCTCTCTGCACACAGAGACACAGCCGCTGCGATCTCCGGCAGATTTCCGCTCTCCTCCTCTGACAGGAGGAGGGGGGGGGATGGGCTCCCTTGCTTGACACTCAAGATACTTATCAAGCTTCACCCCACTGGCCTGCTCGGTCCCTGGCTTGACACACAAGGCTGCTCTGCAAACGTCACCTCCGCTGGCTGGGTCCCTGGCTTGATACTCATTGAAGTTTCCTGATTCTTCATCATCCCCGGTTGGTGAGAATACTGCTCCGGTACTTGTTTCAGCTACTCACTGTGGTCCCTGGTAATAAGGTGGATGGTCCCTTAGTGGCGACAGCTTCGCCTCTACCTCTGACCATGACAGGTTCTCCGGCCAGCAGAACCATCACTTCTGATTGGACTGCAAGCCGCAATCCCAACCCTGCGCTGCTCTCTTGCTTCTGGATAGGCCCTCAGACAGCCTAGCAGCCAGATGTGCCCAGGATAGGCCCAAACTCTGGCCTAGCACCCTGGACAATACAACACACATCCACCCAGACAGCCATCCAGGTGGCACAGAACCCAGATCAACTGACTCCACCCAAATATATAGGTTCTCCCAGCAGGCCCAGGGATTTAAGAAAACCCCTGCCCCTGCCCATTGGCCCATTGGCTCAGATACCCCATATACCCATAATATGACCTTGCATTGCCCTTCTCATATCTAATGCCACCAAGAACCCGGCCACCTAGTGGCAAAAGAGAGAAGTGCAGAAATTACAGACATAGACTGAAATCAATTGACCCTCAACAATTAGCCAAGCCTGGCAGGTACATTTAGGAGCAACCCTGCCCTGCCTGCCCAGGGTGCTACAATTAAAACTGGAGAGTGCAAAATTGGTTTCTATGCAGAGCTGCACCACATCCCCTTCCAGGTTTTATTGTCAAAGTTGAATTGAACAAGCTGAAGTTAGAAACTGATTGGCTACCATGCAGAGCTGCACCAGATTTTGCACTCTCCAGTTTTAGTAAATCAAACCCTTTGCCCTTATTACTGAAAGTGATATATTCTCTGCAGATAGTTTATTGGATTAATTTAATTAAAATATTACATTACAACCAACAATCTTTTAATATGGTAATTAGTAACACCACTGCACATATTTATTTGTTCAAAGGCACTTTATTTTTACTAACGTTGATCATTATAAACTTATGGGTGCTCTGACTTTGGCAGGTTTAAAATTGCTTTTACGGTATACTTCAGATACAGAATACAAGTAGGTAGTAACTGGAAATAATTCCTCTGCAATGAAAGTCACAGAATCCCATTCTTGTTTCATATTATGCATGCTGTTGTATATTGTAAAGAACACATGCTTTATGGCTTTTGTCTTTTTTTATATAGATCACCTTAGTGCCCAGCGACAAGCTGTTGTGCAATTCTATCATTTTTCTTATTTTAGAATGTCACTAGTTTATTGTGTTTGCTACTGCTACTTGGTTTATCCATTTCATTTCTAGATAAATCTGCCACTTGGTCCCAATATAACAATTTTACCGCCTGCTGTTTGATTTATAAATCCAAAAATCGATCCAATGCATAAAAATAATCTGTCCCTTTCTTCTTTAAGAAGGTTTTTGCCTCCGCAGGGTCCTAAACGTAAAACTAACCCTGTAGTGACAACTCATTAAGTAACACTGAAATATTATAGCAGGAATCCAAATGTGCCTGTTTATACCTGTAGAGAGCAAAACGGCTTCCCAGTTTGCTGTTGGAACCCTTTAGCACTCTATAAACATACCAACAGTCAGTATTTGCTTAGGCCTAGACAGCTCACCTCTTGCTTCCCATGCCAAACTGACTGGACTTGGCAACAAGGTAATTTGTGTCTGCATTAGGAAGATACAGTGATACCTGAAAACTCACTGCTCACTTTCATTCAAAGTCATGCCCCCAACATGTTTCACCCACAGCAGGGCTTAATCATGTATCCCTATGATTAAGCCCTGCTGTGGGTGAAATAGGTTGGGGTGGGAGTGAACAGTGTGCTGTCATTCCAATAAACCTTGGCTGGAGCTAAAAATTATTGTAAAGTATTTTTTCTTTTGTTAACATATTATACTTACCTACTCTGTGCAGTGGATTTGCACACAGCAGCCTGGATCCTCCTCTTCTCTGGTCCAACTCTGGTGCTCCTGACCCCTCCCTCCTGTTGAGTTTGCTATGGGGGCACCTGAGCCCTGCTGAAGCTCTGTGTGTCCATTCTGTGTGTCCATGGTTCGGCCCCCGACCCCCACTCTCTCCTGATTGGCTAACTGACTTTGATTGACAGCAGCGGGAGCCAATGCTGTGTCTCAGCCAATTAGAAGGGAGACAGCCTAGGGACTCGTGGACTTCACTGGATAGAGATGGGGCTCAGGTAAGTATTAGAGGGGCTGCTGCACACAGAAGGCTTTTTATCTTAATGCATAGAATGCATTAAGATAAAAAACCTTCTGACTTTACAACCCCTTTAAATATCTTTGGTTTGCCGCCTATTATTTGGATGGTGGATTATAGTGGAACAAGAGCAGACTTCAGGACCTTAATACCCAGCTGATTGCAGGGTATCAAGGAGAATAAAGGCTGGTCTGTGAGCAGTGAAAGGGTTCATTTAAAACTTGCCACCACGTCCAGACAGGAATGTAACAGACATTTAAAATATGGTAGCCTTCAGAGGCAAAGGTTCTTTAATTCTAACCATCATTCAGATATTTAGCTTTTTTTTTATTGTTTAAAAAAAAAAAGAAAAATTGTGCGAGAAAATATTTACAGAAAAAGAGTATTACAAACTAGGCAAAAACTGCAGCAAAATAAATGGTTATAGAAGTGTAAAGTACTTAGCAATGTTTGCTTGGTCTTGGATCCAGTGAAGATTAATTCATTTTCAGAGTAGTCCGATCTGATGCCAAAGGGCCGAGTGGCGAACACAGGGGGAAGGGGCCTGGTCATCGGCAAGGACAGGAAAGGTGGATCCAACCAATCACTACACCGGATTGCCACCCATCCCACAAGTTAGTACAGGCGGCCCACTGGTTTAGGAGAAGGAAAGGGGCAACACCACAAGGAAAGAGACTGGTGTGCTCGAGATCAGATTGACACCACGTGATGAAAACATGTCGAGGGAAGGGAGACAGGCGCAGCACAAAAGCGCAGAACAGGTGCTGACTGGAGGACTGGACCCCCTCAGCATCCTGGGTGTCCGTATGATCGCAAATGCGCCTACCACCCCAGGGGATCCCGCAGAAATGTTTATTTATATTATTTCTAATTTGAACTCATTTGCTTCGTTCACCATGTTTTGTGGGTTACCGATATGTGGTTACTGATCCCACATTTTTTCAGGACTATGACATCTCTTGCCCTCATTGGGGGCCCTGGTTTGCGGGTTACATATCTCAGATCCATTTTTGTATTATGCAATACCCTTTTTTTGTTTTCTTTTTACTTTTTTGTCAAGACATAATTAATTTTGTGATATCCCTCATATCAGTTCTTTATGACAGAGTGAGACATTAGTCCTATGTTCCTTCTGCACTGATCCATTAAAATCCAAAAAAGTTAAAAAAATTACACATCCCCTTTGTCCCTAGTGGTCTGTCCAGTGCCCTGCATGTCCTTTTATATAATAAATAGATTTTTTTCTGCCTGAAAACTGGAGATTGTCCATAGCAACCAAAAAGTGTCCCTTTATGTCAAAAGTGGTTTTAGACCAGCTAGAAAACAACGATAATAAATTAGAATCACAATTTATCATAAAACACTAAATTTAATGACAGCGACTATTCTGCAACTGAGCAAATTTCGGTGTTTTTGATTTGATTACATTATTGAATAATTTTTATATATATTTTTATAATATTATAATTTATGATTTTGTGTTTCAAACTTTATCATACCCGGGATGTCTACTAGACTCTGGTTCGGACAGATTTAAGTGAGTTATTCATAAGAATTGCATGCCTACAATATAAAAACGCCAAATTTCCATGCAAAATAATTGTACCGCTTTCAGCACAAAATTCCAGACAGAATCATACCACCAGGGAGGTTAATTGACAGATATCTGACTATTCTAAATTCCTTGAATTTATTACATGCAATATAACTAATTATCATATGACATTTTTTCATAATCCTTTAAAATGAAAAGAATATGTAAATTTTTAACTAAGTTACCTTTATGGTAAATGCTAGGAGTTTGACTCCATTTACAGTAAACAACATCCCCTCCTTCATTTCAGTAATTGCCCCCTTATGCCCAGATTACTAGTGCTTTTAAGTTAGTATCCTATTTGGGAATCTCCCCTATAATAATTAAGGCTTATCCTTTATGCACCTCCGTACTATCGGCATTTTGATGCGATTTTCCATTCTGATATAAATCACACATATTTAGGATTCATCTTGTTTTCTTCCTGTTAGCCTGGTCGTTGTGTGCTAGTAGTATTTTTTGTTTCTGTATAGTTCTTCTGGTAACTTTTGGTTGATTCGTATATCCCCTAATGAAGCCATAAGGCGAAACATGTCAGGATAATATACGACTACTCAATCTTTGTTCAACTGGAACTGTCAGGAACGGTGCTATTACCTGGATCGCCTGCTGGTGTCACTGTTTCCTTCAGCATCAAATGGTGCAGTTCTGGTGGCCACCAGCAGGGGTCTCCCAGCCGATGGACATTGTCAGGAATGGTGTTATTACCTGGATCGCCTGGTGGTGTCACTGCTTCCTTCGGCATCAAAGGGTGCAGTTCTGGTGGCCACCAGCGGGGGTCTCCCAGCAGACGGACATGCCAGTAATCAAGCTGCACCTGTTGAACTGCTGAGACTATATAAGCCTGTCCTTCACTGAAGCTCAGTGCTTCAGTACTCCTTCCTGTAGCCTTGTCCTTGCCTGTTCTGAAACCTGATCCTGATACCTGATACCTGTAACCTGACCCCTGATCCGCTTCCTTCCCTGTCCTGAATGTTGTCCCCCTTACCTGGTTCCTGAGACCCGTCCCCTGATTCCTGCCTTGATTTTCCCTTGCTTCCTGTTTCCCCTTGGTCTCTTCTCCCAGCCTTGTATATATATTTATGTTCCATTTTCTTGAGTGTATTGTTAGTTAGTTAGATTAGGGCTTTGGGGTTTGCTGTGTTATTTGCGTTCTTGCTTGTTTGTGGTTGCTGTGTTCATGTGTGTCTTTATTATTTAATAAATATATATCTTTATCACTACCTTTGGAGCCTGATTCCTTTAGTGCAGCCCATTGATCTGTTCACTTGTGCCGGATGCCAAAAATGCATCTGGAAGATATTTTGTACCTCTCGCTCCTAGCAACGGATATGAATCAGGTTGTATCCCTAGTATGGCTTCTTGAAGATGATCCCGACGACTTTTGTGAGCACTACTCTGGCTGTTCCCCACAGGTGATTTCTGAATGCATTGTGTCTGCTCAGTCTTTTATTAGACAGGGAAACTTGAAACCACAATTTGTACAACCCATACTTTCAGCATGGTCTGGCATGATGCAATTAGCCCCAGCCAAACAAACCATTTCTGCCATCAGACACCAGCCTACCCGAATGTATGTTTCCCCATCACCCATACCAAACCCAGTTTCCACCCAGTATACACTGCTCCCAACCAAATACTCATATCCAGTTTCTACTCCCTGTACCTATCCTGCATTTAACCCCCCTGCCTCTTCTCAGTTGCCTACAAATTCACAAAAACTTCCCCCAGCTACTGTTTCCTCTTCTCTGCCATATTCCAATCCTCCTTTCCTGTCTGCTGCACCCCCCACCTACAAAGCTTCAGCGACCAAGTCAAAGAAAAAAACGAAAGTTCTTCCCAACCAAAACGATCCTGCCAGTAATCCAGTCTGCCTCCACACCCACTAATCTGTCCCAGCCTGAAGCGCCAGAGTTCCAGCCGGAGGTGCCAGCAATCCAGCCTGACGTTCCAGCCTTCCAGTCCGATGTCCTAGCCTTCCAGCCTGATGTCCCAGCCTTCAAGCCTGACGTCCCAGCCTTCCAGTCTGATGTCCCGTTGCCGGCCTTCCAACCTGATGTCCCAGCCTTCCAGTCTGATGTCCTGGTGCCAGCCTTCCAGCCTGATGTTCCAGCCCTCAAGCCTGATGTCCCAGCCTTCCAGTCTGATGTTCTGGTGCCAGCCCTCCAGCCTGACGTTCCAGCCTTCCAGTCTGATGTCCTAGCCTTCCAGCCTGATGTCCCAGCCTTCCAGTCTGATGTCCTGTTGCCGGCCTTCCAGCCTGATGTCCCAGCCTTCCAGTCTGATGTCCTGGTGCCAGCCTTCCAGCCTGATGTCCCAGCCTTCCAGTCTGATGTCCTGGTGCCGGCCTTCCAGCCTGATGTCTCAGCTTTCCAGTCTGATGTCCTGGTGCCAGCCCTCCAGCCTGACGTTCCAGCCTTCCAGTCTGATGTCCTAGCCCTCCAGCCAGACGTCCCAGCCTTCCAGTCTTATGTCCTGGTGCCGGCCTTCCAACCTGATGTTCCAGCCTTCCAGCCTGACGTCCCAGCCTTCCAGTCTGATGTCCTGGTGCCAGTTATCCAGTCTGATGACCCGCTGCCAGTTTTCCAGTCTGATGACCCGCTGCCAGTTTTCCAGTCTGATGACCCGCTGCCAGTTTTTCCAGTCTGATGACCCGCTGCCAGTTTTCCAGTCTGATGACCCGCTGCCAGTTCTCCAGTCTGATGACCCGCTGCCAGTTCTCCAGTCTGATGACCCGCTGCCAGTTCTCCAGTCTGATGACCCGCTGCCAGTTCTCCAGTCTGATGACCCGCTGCCTGCCTTCCATTCTGATGACCCACTGCCTGCTGCCCAGTCTGATGTGCCCATGCCTGCTGCCCAGCCTGATGTGCCCGTGCCTGCTGCCCAGCCTGATGTGCCCGTGCCTGCTGCCCAGCTTGATGTGCCCGTGCCTGCTGCCCAGCTTGATGTGCCCATGCCTGCTGCCCAGCTTGATGTGCCCGTGCCTGCTACCCAGCTTGATGTGCCCATGCCTGCTACCCAGCTTGATGTGCCCGTGCCTGTTGTCCAGCTTGATGTGCCTGCTGCCCAGCTTGATGTGCCTGCTGCCCAGCTTGATGTGCCCGTGCCTGCTGCCCAGCCTGATGTGCCCGTGCCTGCTGCCCAGCTTGATGTGCCCGTGCCTGCTGCCCAGCTTGATGTGCCCGTGCCTGCTGCCCAGCTTGATGTGCCCGTGCCTGCTGCCCAGCTTGATGTGCCCGTGCCTGCTGCCCAGCTTGATGTTACCATGTCTGCTGCCCTGCCCGATGTGCCCGTGTCTGCTGCCCAGCCTGATGAGTTCCTGCCTGATGACCCGGTGCCCGCTGCCCAGCCTGATGAGTTCCTGTCCGCTGCCCAGCCTGATGAGTTCCTGTCCGCTGCCCAGCCTGATGAGTTCCTGTCCGCTGCCCAGCCTGATGAGTTCCTGTCTGCTGCCCAGCCTGATGAGCCACTGTCTGCTGCCCAGCCTGATGAGCCACTGTCTGCTGCCCAGCCTGATGACCCGAAGCTCGCTGCCCAGCCTGATGACCTGGTGCCTGCTGCCCTGTCTGTTTTTATTTCCAGATCTAAACTTCCAGACCCTGGTGGTGGGGTACATGTCCCATTGTCGGACTCGGGTGGCACGCCTCCTAGTAGGTTAAGAGACTCTGGCCGGAGAGCGCAAAGAAGTCTGCAGCCACAGAGGAGACTTTTTGGGACTCTTCCACTTTTACACGCACTGCCAGATCTACGGCAGTATGGAGTGTCCGGAGGCCACTCCTTAGGGGGGGGGGAACTGTCAGGAACGGTGCTATTACCTGGATCGCCTGCTGGTGTCACTGTTTCCTTCAGCATCAAATGGTGCAGTTCTGGTGGCCACCAGCAGGGGTCTCCCAGCCGATGGACATTGTCAGGAATGGTGTTATTACCTGGATCGCCTGGTGGTGTCACTGCTTCCTTCGGCATCAAAGAGTGCAGTTCTGGTGGCCACCAGCGGGAGTCTCCCAGCAGATGGACATGCCAGTAATCAAGCTGCACCTGTTGAACTGCTGAGACTATATAAGCCTGTCCTTCACTGAAGCTCAGTGCTTCAGTACTCCTTCCTGTAGCCTTGTCCTTGCTTGTTCTGAAACCTGATCCTGATACCTGTAACCTGAAACCTGACCCCTGATCCGCTTCCTGCCCTGTCCTGGATGTTGTCCCCCTTACCTGGTTCCTGAGACCCGTCCCCTGATTCCTGCCTTGATTTTCCCTTGCTTCCTGTTTTCCCCCTTGGTCTCTTCTCCCAGCCTTGTATATATATTTATGTTCCATTTTCTTGAGTGTATTGTTAGTTAGTTAGATTAGGGCTTTGGGGTTTGCTGTGTTATTTGCGTTCTTGCTTGTTTGTGGTTGCTGTGTTCACATGTGTCTTTATTATTTAATAAATATATATCTTTATCACTACCTTTGGAGCCTGATTCCTTTAGTGCAGCCCATTGATCTGTTCACTTGTGCCGGATGCCTGTGTTTAGGCTCCTCTCCTGACAGGAACCCTCTATATTTGACCACCATAATGGAGATGTTCAACAACAAAAACTCAACAAACTGCCATGTTTTGTTTATGGTTTTAATCATGTTTCTAATAAAACTTTATTATATTTTTATATATATATATATATATATATATATTTGTATGGTTTCCATTATTATTTGTGAGCACCGGTATAATCCCTTCCCAAACTTTCCCCTTTTTGAATAATCGATTTCTTCGGATAAGGTGCTAAACTCTAGGTGTTTATCCATAACCCGACACAACTCTACAAATTCCAAAGGTATGTTTCTCCTAGGAGGTCCAATGTCCCCCATCAGGCTCCTGGACCTGTTATTACAGGCTTATTTGGTGTCTACCAGTTTGTTATTTTGTTACATCTTAGCATAATCACTTTCTAAAGTGTCTAATTCCATCAAAACAGGAACCTATGTCTGTGTAGAAAACCAGACTTGCGTCCATGTATTGCAGAGTGACATATCAGACATTTACAACATGACTGTATTAGAAGACTTGGGCTTAATGGAGGGTTACAACATTTTTCTTATAGAGTTTAATGCCACTGCTGCATTCTCTTAGCTGCCTGTGCCCTGTCAAAGGTACTTTAAGCTTTTAATCTGTCTGTTTTTGTTGCTGACCTTTGGATTTTTGAGAAATTAGGGGAACACGCTGTTAAGTAGAACTTCTCCACTCTTCCCATTCAATTTTGGGTTTGTCAAATCTCATTATTATCTCAGTTAGTAGTTAGTACAAGCAGGGCCCGCTGATAAGGCAGTACAACCAGTCCTACTGTACCGAGCCCGGGCCCCATCAGGGGGCCTGGGCAGCTTTATATTTCCTCTCTATATGCTTGGGGGGTGTATAATTACATTCTGGGTCCCATCAGGTCAACAGAGAGGCCCAGGAGGTGAGAGCAGAGGAGGACATTTTTTTTTCTATTTTGGGGGGCAGGTAAAAAATTCTGTGCTGCATGAGGTATTTCAGGCTGGCTGCCCACTGCATTCCCTGGCGGAAAGATTTTGTGTACATGCTCCGCTCTACAACCTCAGGTGCCGAAACTGATGGGAAGCAGGTAACAGCAGGAAGCAGCATGTTTAATGTCGGAAGCAACGGCGGGTGGAGTGGCTGCGTTGTGAGTTATACTGATATCTGCTAAGAGTTCCCAGATTCCTCACTGTGCTTATTTTATTTTATCAGAATCATGGTAATCACACAGCAGGTGCTGTAAGGCTCTGTCATGGCTGTTGTTTTTTATTTGTATTGACTTATGGTTGTACTGTGTGCCCCTTTAACTCCAGTGTGAAAGCCGGCAGCTTTCACACTGGAGCGGTGCACAGACCAACTAGCAGCATCTTTGGAGCGGTATAGGAGCGGTGTGTGCTCCTATACCGCTCCTTCCCATTGATTAGAATGCGCTAAAACCGCGGCAATACCGCCGCAAAGCACCTGCTGTGCGATGTTAAAACGACGGTAAAGCAGCGCTAAATTAGCGCTGCTTTACCGCCGCCCCAGTGTGAAAGGGGCCTTATGGTTGTACTGTGTGTTACATTTTCCGACCTGCTGTGCGGAAATGTTTAATGTGCGTTTGTTGTCGGAAAGTCCAACCGTGTGTATGCTCCATCAAACATTTGCTGTTGGAATTTCCGCCAAACAAATGTTTGATAGCAGGTTCTCAAATTTTCCACCAACAAAACTTGTTGTCGGAATGTCCCATCGTGTGTACACAAGTCCATCACACAAAAGTTCACGCATGCTCTGAATCAAGCAGAAGGAGCCGCACTGCCTATTGAACTTCCCTTTTCTCAGCTCGTTGTACGTGTTGCACGTCACTGCATTCTTACGTTCGGAATTTTTGGCCAACATTTGTGTGACCTTGTGTATATGCAAGACAAGTTTGGGCCAACATCCTTCAGTAAAAAATCCACGGTTTTGTTGTCAGAATATGCGATCGTGTGTACGCGGCATTAGAAACTACTTTACACTTGTGTTTGGGGGGCAGTACAAATGTGCAGCTGAGATGCTTTTTACTGCCCCAACCACTCCTCTTTAACCCCTTTACACCCCAGTAACCCATATGTGCAGTGGCAAAAAGCTGGGCTTTAACGGCCATATATGTCACTGGGCAAACCATGTTTATGCACTGGGAGCGCTCTCCCAGCACAAAGACTGAGTTGCAAAAACAGCTCTTGGTCCCAAGAAAACATCAGTAGTCAGCAGGATTGGGTCAGGGGCGGGCCATGGGTGGGGGTAGAAGGGGCCCTCGTCAGGTAGGCTGTACGGGACCCCGTGATTTTTAACAGCGGCCCTGAGTACAAGGTTATTTTAATCACTTGTGGACTTAATCACTTGAGGTCTTACACAAGAAAGTGTACAGAAGGATGCAGGCCACTCTGCGATGAAGATGTCTTCACTGGCGTGGTTGCTCTATATCCGACGTACATCCCAGCAGCTGGCCCACTTTCTAAAAGCATGCATTTCCGAGCTGCTGTGCATGCTCAGGGTTGCAGGAGGCCTGGGATAGATTTTCTGGTTCTCGTGTGAGTCGGATTTAGGAGGAAAAGCCGATGTGGACAGATACATGTAATCAACTTGTTGCTGGTGTATATAGGGGTATATTAGAAACAGGCTACAGAGTATAGGATGAAATAATAGAGCCCCTTGAAATCGTCATGACCATAATGGGAATAAATATATGAGCCGTAAAAATATGAGTGGGAATTTGACATAGTAAATGAAATAAAAACAGAAAACTCATGAACAAGCATTTGGCTTGTTCCCTACCTACGCATGCGCAATCTACTCTCTTACACACTTGCAGAATGCTGAGCTAAGAGAGAGCAGACTGTGCATGTATGGGTAGGGAACAAAGCTCAGTGCTCATTTATGAGTTTCTGGGATTGCCCAACCAATGCTGGGTTTGTCCTGTCATCTGCAGGATGGAGAGGGGAGGACAGTTAGATGAGTATCAAAAAATACAAGAATTTTTTTTTTTTTACAAAACGGGGCACAGAATGTTAATGTATTATGGACACGGTAATGCATAGGGAGGTTTTTGGGAAAAGTGAATAAAGGTAGACTAACCCTTTAAAGTGGAACTTCACTCTCTTAATCAACAATGCCTATCTGTAATCCTCATGCTGCTAGCATTAGTAAATATATAGGAAAGTATATTATATTTGCTTGTTTTAGACTTTTTTACATTTCTTCAGTTACTTCCTGGTTTCCATGCCTAGGCAAATGATGTCATACACCCCAGGAGTCTTCAGGAGGGGAGGAACGGTTTTCTCAGCTTAGCACAGCCTTCTGCCTGCATGCCTGAGCTAAGAGCAGATAGATTCCTGGAAGTAAATGCTACATAAATCATTTGCCTTTACTCAAGATGGCCGGAAATGTTAGGGGGTGTTTTTCAAAGTGATTTGTCAGCAAAATAAAGCATGGAGACGTGGATGGATGGTGAATTTGTTTGAATATTAACTCCTGACCATATGCACACGTGTGGCCTCGGCTTGAAGGGGTTATACCGAGGTCATGCCTGCAGCACCATTTT
This sequence comes from Lithobates sylvaticus, assembly GCA_028564925.1. Lineage (NCBI taxonomy): Eukaryota > Metazoa > Chordata > Amphibia > Anura > Ranidae > Lithobates > Lithobates sylvaticus. Next base: position 380,691,765 of record CM053030.1, on the reverse strand, counting down.
TTAGAGCAGGTGGTCAGCTCTTTAGGGATAACAACTGATGCGGCTGAAAGCCACTTGGCTATTATCCTAAAGGAGCGGGAGAGGACGTCCCCCCCTCCTGCCACCTTCCGCCACTCTTCCCAGGCGGGAGACCCGATCCCCGATCTGGCACTTCTGCCGGCTAGGCTGGAACAAAACTGAAAATGGCTTCATTACAGTCTCAGATGTAAAAATACGGAAGGGACATCACAATGTCACTTCTGGTTTACTCGGCTGCCAATGGCACAGATTTTTTAAAAAATGACAGTATTCAGAATCGTCTATTTTGGTGATCTGAATACTTTGAAGTGCAAAGGAGGGATGTGGGGTCCCTCCATAAAGAGTACCTGTCACCACCTATTACTGTCACAAAGGATGTTTACATTCCTTATGACAGCAATAAAAGGGATAATAATATTATTTTTTTAAGTGACAATGTAAAAAAAAAATATATATATATTTTTTTTAAAGCGCCCCCATCCCCCGCTAACTTGCACAGCAAAGAAACCACATGTTTAAGTCGCGCCCGCATATGTAAACAGTGTTCACATGTAAGGTAGCGTCGCGATCGTTAGAGCAAGAGCAATAATTCTCGATCGTTAGAGCAAGAGCAATCATTCTCATAAAAGACATCCTCTGTAACTCTAACCTGGTAACCGCTAAAAAAAAAAATATATATTAACATTTTTTAAATCCTTGCCAATGGGGATTTTTAGGTACCATAGTTTGTGGCCGTTCCACTGAATCAGATTCCAAGCTGGTCACCAGGGGCCATTTCAAAGCATGACATGTTAGGTATCTATTTACTCGGCGTAGCATCTTCTTTCACATTATAAAAATTGCCCTAACTTTAATTGCATTTGAAAGACCGCTGCGCAAATACCGTGTGACATAAAATATTGCAATTATCACCATTTTATTCATTAGGGTCTCTGCTAAAAAAATATATATATATATACAGAAGTTATGAAGTTGTGGGTTTTTCTTTGCATCCCAAACAAATTTCCTGGCAGTTGTGGCTGAAATTTTAGTTGGTCTACCTGAATGTGTTTTGGTTTCAACAGAACCCCTCATTGATTGGCATTCTCAATTCCTTTGATATCTTTTTATATCCCTTTCCTGTTTTATACAGTTCAACAACCTTTTCCCACGGATCCTTTGACAATTCTTTTGCTTTCCCCATGACTCATAATCCAGAAACGTCAGTCCAGCACTGGATGAAAGATGCAAGGGTCTGTCAAGAGTCCAGAAACTCATTGACCTTTTATCATTCATATTCTCTGAAAAATGGCCAAGAAATCATAAATTCTGCCAGGGTATGTAAAATTATGAGCACAACTGTATATTGTGACAGTGAGATGCCCTGTCACTATGAGAATATAGGAAAATGTGACACAGGATTCGCATTAAGGGTCAATGCGACATTCCAGACTATGGTTTCTAAACAGAGAAAGCTGTTTTTGGCATTCATCGGATCCTGTAGTTCTGGACTAGAACTCTCAGGCTAAATTTACACTTCTGCGGGTGTGGGAATTGCAGCGATTCCCACACCCGCAATCACCTGCAGTGAAAACGCACTGCTCTGCAAAAACGCGGGAACCCCAGGGAAAACACATGGTCAAAAAGACCATGCGATTTTTCTGCTGCCGTATTTTTGAAAAGGTGCATGCACCTTTTGTTTTGCGTAAACGCAGGCATGGCAGCCCATTCATTTGAATGGGCTGCAGTGCCCGCACAAACGCGGCATGCAAAAATGCATAGGTGTTAACCTAGCATAAATCCCATGTCCGGAGTTTTGAGTACACAGGTGTGCAGGGTCATTATATACTCTGAGGATAGCTCAGAGCTTCCAATTTGGAGACCACTTCCAGTGTAGGAGACGGTGTTGGAAGAACAACAGCATGTAATGTAAAGTACTGTGTACTAAACACTGTATGCATTATACTTATCTATGCAGCAGGTGACGCTACAGCGCCAGCTACAATATTATAGTATTATTCTTCAAAAGCATTATTTTAATACCCTGCTAACATACGGAAGGTCTCACCCAGTGGTCAGAGGGCCCCAGCCAGGAACCAAGAGACAGAGGGTCTCACTGAGGGGACAGAGGTGCCCAGCCAGAAGCCAAGAGACCGAGTGACTCACAGAGGGGTGAGAGGGCCCCAGTCAGAGGCACCAGGTCTCGTTCCAGGAGTCAGGTTGGCTCCTATCAGGGTGTCAGGAGAACCCCATTCCATAGGCCAGAGGAGGGCCGTGCAGCAGGGTGCTGCGACTAAAGGCTAGAGAGCCAAGTATCCAGGAGACCTGGACTGCACAGTCAGAGAGACTGATAAGAGGTGCAGCATGGTACTGCAGTTGAAGCTGAAGCATAGGATTATAGCATTAAGGTGAGAAAACACGAGGGTTTACAACCCCTTTCATTTTAAATGCCAATCTACTTGCTATAAAGCAGTGACAGGTTTCTTTTAATCCAAACAGCTCAGTTTACACAAGTACTAATGGAAGTGTCAGTTTCCATTTGCCTTGATGTATATCAAAATGAAATGCTTGTACAAATTAATGTTGCTGAACTAAAGCATTTCTTTGGCGCCATCAGGGAACTTGCTGCCTAGGGAGACATTAACCCTCATTCCAAGACACCAGCATACAACAATCATGTAAGGATCCTAAAACTGGGTTGTGAATCTTAACTTAATTCCGTAAGTAGTCACTGCAAGTTTATCTTTAGGCCGGGTTCTCACCTATGCAGGTTGCAGTTTGCATATTCCAGGTGCATTTTGCGTTTTTCAATACACGTTTTTGATCCATTGAAGACTATGGAACCAAAAAACAGAAAAAGTCCCTGGCCCTTTCAGTAAAATGCACAAATGTGAACGTGACTCATAGGAAACCATGTTAAATGGACTGTAGTGTGCAAAACTGAAAACGCACTAGAAAATGCATAGGTGTGAACCAGGCTCCATTCCACAATGCCATATTTCTACAGAACTATGTACAAGTTAATGGGTATATTTTATTTAACAAAGTCATACATTTTTGATAGCATGGAAGTAATGTACATTGGAAAACAGGAAATGCGCCGATTCTAATAGAAACTGCTTATGGTAAGCAGTCCTTTTAATATGTATGTATAATAATTTCTCTGTATAAAATATAAACCTTTATTTGATATTTTCTTTCATTGAATTAAATTAATTAATTGTGCTGCTATTGTTTTTGACTCACAACAAATAATATCAGCCATGAATCAATCCGTCAATTCACTGTGAATAATCAGGCTCCATGCACACTAGACGTTAAAATAACCTTATAAAAACGCCAGTAGCTTTGCAGTGAGTCTTTCAACTTTTCTGCAATAGTGTTTATTCGTTTCTTTTTTTTTTTCAATGAATCAAAAACGTTAAACGCTGGTGAGCCACGTTTTCAAGCGTTTATGAGCGTTTGGCTTTTTTGTGGTCAGAAAAACGACTCCTGAATGCGATTTTATGGCGCTCAGAAAACAGCCCATAAACTCCACTGCTGATAAACATCCAAAAACGTCCATGTGTGCATGGTCACATAGGATAACATAGAGGGGAGTTTAATGGGCTGTTAAAAAAAATGCCCAAAAACGTCCGTTTATGAGCCAACTGTTCCATTTTTATCTGACTATGGCAGCTTTCTGACACACAAAGCAAAGTCATCTCCTCTAGCTGAAGTATGGGCAAAACTGATTATTGTACATTTGCATGGTAAAAATAAATGACCTCCAATGAAGTGTGCCCCATTTCTGGCTGCTGCAGTGTTTGTTACTTGTACACAGTACTGATGTTTGAAAATCAGTATTCCTGGTCAAAGTTTATTTTCATTTATTTTGTGCGTGTATTTAGTGCGTATGTACTTGCGCGCAGTAAAATAAATTTTAGCTCTCAGAGTGGAAGTTTAACCTCTTCAAATTAACATTTTATTTGTGTATTTGCATCTATTTGTGTACACGCGCGTAAAATACTGACCGCCAACTCTGATATTTTTACGTTTTTTTTTACTTACTGTGCCTTGAAAAAGTATTCATACCCTTGAAATTTTCCACGTTTTGTCATGTTACAAAAAAACGTAAATGTATTTTATTGGGATTTTTTGTGACAGACCAACACAAAGTGACACATAATTGTGAAGTTGAAGGAAAATGATAAATGGTTTTCAAATTTGTTTACAAATAAATAGGTGAAAAGTGTGGTGTGCATTTGTATTCAGACCCTTTTACTTTGATACCCCTAACTAAAATCTAGTGCCTTCAGAAGTCACCTAATTAGTAAATAGAGTCCACCTGTGTGTAATTTAATCTCAGTATAAATACAGCTGTTCTGTGAAGCCCTCGGAGGTTTGTTAGAGAACCTTAGTGAACAAACAGCATCATGAAGACCAAGGGATACACCAGACAGGTCAGGGATACAGTTCTGGAGAAGTTTATAGCAGGGCTAGGTTATTAAAAAAATGTTTCAAGCTTTGAACATCTCATGGAGCACTATTCGATCCATTATACGAAAATGGAAAGAGTATGGCACAACTACCTAGAACCTACCAAGACATGGCCATCCACCTTAAAGTGGAAGTAAACTCCCCTATCGTTTTCAGCCAAGGAAGCTGCCATCTTTGCCTCTGTTTAATCTTCAACTGCCACGGTGCTGCACATGTGATCCGTTATGACACCAGCCATTGGATGGTTTGAGTGTTTGGTTGAGAGCACAGCCAATGTGCAGTTAGCATTCCGGCATGCCTTTTTTTTTTTTAACTGTTAAATCGATGGGTTTACTTCCGCTTTAACTGACATGAGAATCAGAGAAGCAGCCAAAAGGGCCATAGTAACTCTGAAGGAGCTTCAGAGATCCACAGCTCAGGTGGGAGAATCTGTCCACAGGACAACTATTAGTCGTGCACTCCACAAATCTGGCCTTTATTTGGCATGAAGTGGCAAGTGGCAAGAAGAAAGCCATTGTTGAAAGAACGCCATAAGAAGTCCCATTTGCAGACACAGCAAACATGTGAAAGAAGGTGCTCTGGTCAGATGAGACCAAAATTTTACTTTTTGGTATAAAAGCAAAAAGCTATGTGTGGCAGAAAACCAACACTGCACATCACCCTGAACACACCATCCCCACCGTGAAACATGGTGGTGGCAGCATCATGTTGTGGGGATGCTTTTCTTCAGAAGGGACAGGGAAGCTGGTCAGAGTTGATGGGAAGATGGATGGAGCCAAATACAAGGCAATCTTAGAAGAAAACCTGTTAGAGTCTGAAAAAGACTTGAGACTGGGGCGGAGGTTCACCTTCCAGCAGGACAATGACCCTAAACATACAGCTAGAGCTACAATGGAATGGTTTAGGTCAAAGCAAATTCATGTGTTAGAATGGCCCAGTCAAAGTCCAGACCTAAATCCAATTGAGAATCTGTGGCATGACTTGAAAATTGCTGTTCAGACGCTCTCCATCCAATCTGACAGAGCTTGAGCTATTTTGCAAAGAAGAATGGGCAAAAATGTGACTCTCTAGATGTGCAAAGCTGGTAGAGACATCCCCAAAAAGACTTGCAGCTGTAATTGCAGAGAAAGGGGGTTCTACAAAGTATTGACTCAGGAGGGGCTGAATACAAATACACGCCACACTTTTCACATATTTATTTGTAACAAATGTTGAAAACCATCTACAGTGGTGTGAAAAAGTGTTTGCCCCCTTCCTCATTTCCTGTTCCTTTGCATGTTTGTCACACTTAAGTGTTTCGGAACATCAAACCAATTTAAACAATAGTCAAGGACAACACAAGTAAACACAAAATGCAATTTGTAAATGAAGGTGTTTATTATTAAAGGTGAAAAAAAATCCAAACCATCATGGCCCTGTGTGAAAAAGTGATTGCCCCCTAAACCTAATAACTGGTTGGGCCACCCTTAGCAGCAACAACTGCAACCAAGCGTTTGCGATAACGTGCAATGAGGCTTTTACAGCGTCCTGGAGGAATTTTGGCCCACTCATCTTTGCAGAATTGTCCTAATTCAGTTACATTAGAGGGTTTTCGAGCATGAACGGCCTTTTTAAGGTCATACCACAACATCTCAATAGGATTCAGGTCAGGACTTTGGCTAGGCCACTCCAAAGTCTTCATTTTGTTTTTCTTCAGCCATTCGGTGGTGGACTTGCTGGTGTGTTTAGGATCATTGTCCTGCTGCAGAACCCAAGTTCGTTTCAGCTTGAGTACACGAACAGATGGTCGGACATTCTCCTTCAGGATCTCTTGGTAGACAGCAGAATTCATAGTTCCTTTTATCACGGCAAGTCTTCCAGGTCCTGAAGCAGCAAAACAGCCCGTGACCATCACACTACCACCACCATATTTTACTGTTGGTATAATGTTCTTTTTCTGAAATGCAGTGTTCCTTCTACGCCAGATATACTTGGACACACACCTTCCAAAGAGTTCCACTTTTGTCCCATCGGTCCACAGAATGTTGTCCCAAAAGTCTTGGGGATCATCAAGATGTGTTGTGGAGAAATTGAGACGAGCTTTGATGTTCTTTTTGCTCAGCAGTGGTTTTCTCCTTGGAACTCTGCCATGCAGGCCATTTTTGCCCAGTCTTTTCCTGATGGTGGAGGCATGAACGCTGACCTTAACTGAGGCAAGTGAGGCCTGCAGTTCCCTGGACGTTGTTGTGGGGTCTTTTGTGACCTCTTGGATGAGTCGTCGCTGCGCTCTTGGGGTAATTTTGGGCGGCCGGCCACTCCTGGGAAGGTTCACCACTGTTCCATGTCTTCGCCATTTGTGGATAATGGCTCTCACTGTGGTTCGCTGGATTCCCAAAGCTTTGGAAATGGCTTTATAACCCTTTCCAGACTGATAGATCTCAATTACTTTCTTTCTCAATTGTTCCTGAATTTCTTTGGGTCTCGGCATGATGTGTAGCTTTTAAGGATCTTCTGGTGGACCTTACTGTGTCAAGCAGCTCCTATTTAAGTGATGCCTTGATTGTGAACAGGTGTGGCAATAATCAGGCCTGGGTGTGGCTAGAGAAATTGAACTCAGGTGTGGACAACCACAGTTATAGTATGTTTTAACAAGGGGGCAATCACTTTTTCACACAGGGCCATGATGGTTTGGATTTTTTTTCACCTTTAATAATAAACACCTTCATTTACAAATTGCATTTTGTGTTTACTTGTGTTGTCCTTGACTATTGTTTAAATTGGTTTGATGTTCCGAAACACTTAAGTGTGACAAACATGCAAAGGAACAGGAAATGAGGAAGGGGGCAAACACTTTTTCACACCACTGTATCATTTTCCTTCCACTACAAAATTATGTGCCACTTTGTGTGGTCTATCACATAAAATCCCAATAAAATAAATTTACGTTTTTGGGTGTAACATGACAAAATGTGGAAAATGTCAAAAGGTATGAATACTTTTTTAAGGCACTGTATCTATACGCAGCTCATATTGAAAAAAAACAAAATGGGCTGCATTTAGATAAGAGAAAAAAAAAAAAGTCTGTATGCCTTCATGCACACAGCCTTGAAAATTTTACTCATGTTATTACACATGTGTTTTCTAGGAGAAAAGTTTCCGCGTAATGAGCAGTAAAATACTTGCATATACAGTATATCACAAAAGTGAGTACACCCCGCACATTTGTGTAAATATTTTATTATATCTTTTCATGTGACAACACTGAAGAAATGACACTTTGCTACAATGTAAAGTAGTGAGTGTACAGCTTGTATAACAGTGTAAATTTGCTGCCCTCTCAAAATAACTCAACACAGCCAAAGTGTCAATATTTTGTGTGCCCACCATTATGTTCCAGCACTGCCCTAACCCTCTTGGGCATGGAGTTCACCAGAGCTTTACAGGTTGTCACTGGAGTCCTCTTCCACTCCTCCACGATGACATCACGGAGTTGGTGGATGTTGGAGACCTTGCGCTCCTCCACCTTCCGTTTGAAGATGCCCCACAGATGCTCAATAGGGTTGAGGTCTGGAGACATGCTTGGTTAATGGGGACAAGTGCCTTTTCCCCACATCTCTGGCCAAAAGTTGTGGGGGTCTGCGGGCAGGGGGGCTTTTTGGAATTTGGATGTCTCCATTTACAAGGGGGCCCCCTGATCCGGTCCCCCCATATTAATAAGTAAGGTATGTACCCCTACTTATTCGCCCAAATAAAAAAAGGTGTAGTGTAAAAAATGACCGCAGGAAGTTTTTGACAATTCCTTTATTAACCACTTCATTACCGCCTTATAGTCATATGACGCCCACAAGGTGGATCTCCCATCCTGGGTGGGCGTCATATGACGTCCTCTCCTTCCCGGCCGCCTGGGGGGCGCGCGCGCGGCTTCCCTCGGGACCCAGTGCGAGTGCCCGGCGGCCGCGATGTCCGCCGGGCACCCGCGATTGCCCGTTAAAACAACGGGACCGTGCGGGACCATGGAGCTGTGTGTGTAAACACACAGCTCCACGTCCTGTCAGCGGGAGAGGAGACCGATCATGTGATCCCAGTACGGAGGATCACTGATCGGTCTCCTCCCCTTGGGAGTCCCCTCCCCCCACAGTTAGAATCACACATATAGGGAATACATTAACCCCTGCAGCGCCCCCTAGTGTTAACCCCTTCCCTGCCAGTCACATTTACACAGTAATCAATGCAATTTTATAGCAACGATCGCTGTGTAAATGTGAATGGTTCCAAAAATGTGTCAAAAGTGTCCGAAGTGTCCGCCGCAATGTCGCAGTCACAAAAAAAAAAAAAAATCGCAGATCGCCGCCATTACTAGTAAAAAAAAAAAAAAAAATGCAATAAATCTATCCCCTATTTTGTAGACGCTATAACTTTTGCGCAAACCGATCAATATACGCTTATTGCGATTTTTTTTACCAAAAATATGTAGAAGAATACGTATCGGCCTAAACTGAGTAAAAAAATGGGATATTTAATATAGCAAAAAGTTAAAAATATTGTGTTTTTTTTCAAAATTGTCGCTCTTCTTTTGTTTATAGCGCAAAAAATAAAAACCGCAGGGGCGATCATATACCACCAAAAGAAAGCTCTATTTGTGGGAAAAAAAGGACGTCAATTTTGTTTGGGTGTAACATCGCAGGACCGCGCAATTGTTAGTTAAAGCGACGCAGTGCCGAATCGCAAAAAGTGCTCTGGTAAGGAAGGGTGTAAAATGGCCCGGTATTGAAGTGGTTAAACAAAAACAAAGTCCCTCAAAGTAAATCCATCATCAATCACGACACCCGCCAACCCGAAAAAAGAAAAAAAAAGTTCCTCTCCCACGAAGACTTCCACCATCTGCCAGCTCTTCTGTCTGACAGTTCTTAAATAACTAAGAAACGGGGCAACCCCCTGACATCACTGAGTGACCTCCTCCCCCTTGTGATGTTGTTGACCCAGCATGACCCCTGGGGGCCTGGTATGCATTGGGAGGGGACCCCACGGCGTTTATTTCCCAAATTATTTTTATTCTACGCTGATAGCTGATGACTCATTGGTTGTTAAGAAAGCGGTGGCCATGAGCTCCTTAACAACTGGCTATTTACAGTTTGTTAAGAGGATAAAAAAGCAAAATGCATTAAAACTGACCGCCAACAGGCCACGTTTTGTGTATTTCTCTTAGATAAAATAGCTGTCCAAAATACCATGCCATTGACTCAGATTTAAAGTGCCTGTGCAAGATAAAGGAAAACCTGCAAACATGGCCTGTTGAGGGTACTTGAGGACTGAGGTTGAGAACCACTGCTGTACATAGCCTTCTCATACCATCGCAGCACCCTGCCTCAGTATTCCTCTCAAGAACCCTTATCCCTGATCCAAGCAGTAGGTTGTCTCTTGGGAGGAGTTATGCAATTATTAAAATGCCCTGATTGGTGGAAGCAAGTCTGCAGGAGTAGGCATTTCAGGGCAAACTCCTTTTGCATGCAGTCCGCCATAACTTATATCCACACGTGATGTTGGACCTTAATACTGTACTTGAAGAACTGAAATCTTATTATTTAAAAGGGGACGGGATAGGGACGGTACAGTGGGGGAGGAATAGATGAAGCTGGATGTCCTACAGCCAGGAAATGAGGCGTGCCCTATCCGACTTGGAACAGCTTCTAATGCACACTGTGGGAAGCTCAATGTGCACTTAAATCTGAGTAAGCACTTCCAATACAGTAGAGGAACATGTGCTAACATGTAAGACTGAAGATATTGTTGGAGTTCAGCTTTAAAACTTTAGCTTTAGGACACCCCAACCCTACACGTTTTGTAGTGTACCACAAACATTGGTGGAGAAGGGGGTAATATCTATGTAGAGCGTTGTTCATATTTTTATAATAATAGTTTTGATCCATTATGGTTTAAAAGTAATGGAGTATGCGTATTTGTGTGAGGCCAATAATGGAGCTTGGCGGTTCCTAAATTTGGGGGAGAATAATGGATTCAGCGTGTCCATATTTTGTAAAACCTTTCATATTTTTCTTTGGTTGTGAATCCATCATTCTGCTTCCACTTGTATTCAGTATGTTGGGATCAAGCTTTTAGCAGCATTTTGCATATGAGGCAATACCAAAATTTTGTAGGCCTTCACAGTGAGGGAAGTATCATGGGATAAATATTGTAGATAATCTTTAGTGATATGAATTGAGGATATTTTCTCAATCCAAGAAATTACCTCATCAAACAATTTCTACATTTTCGGGTAACACCACCATAAATATATTTTGTCCTTGATGATGCCCTGGAGGAGGGGCGAAACGCGTTGACATACTTTTGGTTTCCTAACCATTGACGCTACTTCCGCCCTCCGTGGAACGCACGCCGATCAGTGGCTGACCCAAATCTCTGCACTGATGCCTGTTTAGTCCAGCTATCTTGTAAGTGGCACCCAGATTGCGTAATTTTCCATATCCAACAGGACTTCACTATCAGTTCATAGTTACATAGTTACATAGGTTGAAAAAAGACACAAGTCCATCCAGTTCAACCACAAATTAAAAAATTAAAAAATAAATAATATCATACAATCCCATATACCCCATTCTATACCCACAGTTGATCCAGAGGAAGGCAAAAAACCCCAGCAGCGCATGCTCCAATTTGCTAAAGCAGGGGAAAAAATTCCTTCCTGATCCCCCGAGAGGCAATCAGATTTTGCCCAGATCAACTTTACCTATAAATGTTGGTACCCAGTTATATTATGTACATTTAGGAAAGTATCCAGGCCTTTCTTAAAGCAATCTACTGAGCTGGCCAGAACCACCTCTGTAGGGAGTCTATTCCACATTTTCACAGCTCTTACTGTGAAGAAACCTTTCCGTATTTGGAGATGAAATCTCTTTTCCTCTAGACGTAAAGAGTGCCCCCTTGTCCTCTGTGTTGACTGTAAAGTGAATAACTCAACACCAAGTTCACTATATGGACCCCTTATAGATTTGTACATGTTGATCATATCCCCCCTTAATCTCCTCTTATCAAGGGTGAGTAAATCCAGTTGCTCTAATCTTTCCTCATAGCTGAGTTCCTCCATGCCTCTTATCAGTTTGGTTGCCCTTCTCTGCACTTTCTCCAGTTCCCCCATATCCTTTTTGAGAACTGGTGCCCAAAACTGAACTGCATATTTCAGATGAGGTCTTACTAATGATTTGAACTGGGGCAAAATGATATCTCTCTCTCTGGAGTCCATACCTCTCTTAATACAAGAAAGGACTTTGCTCGCTTTGGAAACCACAGCTTGGCATTCCTTCTCTTTCCCGTTTTTTGAGCATACTCTGAATGTCCCACAGATTACCTTTGTGGGGAGGCTTCTGAGAATTTGATCCAATCTTCATAATCCAGATCATATAGATCACAGCGCCTTTGACCCCAGGCTGCAAAGCTGAGGGTCCATTCATTTTGGTGAGTGGGGTCACAAGAGGGGAGTGTGGCACACGACACCTGGATTTTTTTTAGCACCTACGCATTTTATTTTGAGCACGTAGCACTTTGAAAGAGACTGTTCATTTGTCTTTATTATGGAAGTTTTTTTGATTGTCAGCACTGTCAATCATTTTATATATATATAATATTTTTTGAGCACATCATTTATTTGCATTAGTAGGTGTGGGTTTGCACACATATCCTGCAAGCGCTGTTAATATATAATCTTTTGTCTTCTGAGGTTCTAGCACCTTTGTGACAGCTGCTGCAGGTCTATTTATTTATCTATTTCACATATTTTGAATATTTATATACCTTTAGCATTTTAGTTCACTTAATGAGAGTGATCTGCCTTGTGTAACAAATCTGCCACAGCATAGATTACTGTCCTGTCCCCGTGTTCCAAAGAACAAAATGTCTTCTCCAGGAACAAACCAGGTATAACCCCCAAGTGAGGTCAGGGGAGAGGTGGAGAAGTGGAGAAAGCAAGATTCAGCATCTTATTGGTTCTGTTCCATACCCCAAGTGTGACAAGTGATAGTGGTGAGGTTCCTATTGAAAGGCTCCTACTTTACTTCACTTTAAAGCCCACATTCAGGCTATTTTCTTTACAAAAGCCCCATCTCCCCCAGCAGTAGTGAAAATAAAAAAAAGCAGCTTTCTGCATTACTTACCTCCTGTTCTACTGTTCTGCACTATCCCCTACAATAATTCTTTACTGCCACTAGCCCAGATAGCAAGCATAACTTGCCACAAATTTAAAGCGGGATTCCGCCGAAATATGCTTTTTTTTATTTTTTTTTCTGTTCATAGTGAAATAAAGACATAAATAACATGTCACTCACCTGCTGCAGTTCTGTTCCCCACCGATCGCCGATTCCGTCCGTTTGGAGAACTTTTAAAATTGCTTGCTGGACGATTCCATTTTGCTTGTGGGCATTAGAAACCCACAAGCATTTACTTCCGGGATGCGGTGAATGCTGTGCTCCCAGCATTCACCGCTCGATCCCGCGCATGCTCAGTTCGCTCAGCGAGCAGCGCCGTACAGTCTCCCGGCCGAAATCTCGAGAGATTTCATGCTGATGGCGTCCCCCGTGGCTTCATGGGAACATTGCAAAAAAGCTCCCAGGGGTCATTGCGGAGCCGGGGGAGAGCCGAAACCACGCCTACTCCCACGGGAGGACAGACCGGAAGCCATAGCAAAAATCAGTACAGTAAGTTAAATAATTTTTATTTATTTTTTCTAATGGTCATTTGTTCATCAGCATTGGTAACTACTTTGAATTAGATGAAGTAGTAATTTAGAGTACCAAACCGCTTTAAGGCAGTGTCGAATTATAAGGCCCCACGCACACGAGACGCTGTTAAACGCGCGTTCAGAGGCAGTTGGACACTTATTTCAACTGCCCCTGAACACATGCAATGTTATCTTGTTTTTATGCAGTTGCGTTTAACCTCGTTTTTCCAGAAGCAAAAAAATGGGTTCAGACACTTTGCTTTTCCACATTTCAGACGTTTGCGTTTATAAGCATTTTTAAAGAAACCCGATTTTTTTTGGACCAGAAAACTCAGAAATATGATGGTAAACCATAAAAAATATTAAAAAAAATGGTTTAAAATGTCCTAATTACTTTAGATAGTTCATAGAGCATATATACTCACTGATGCAATGCCATAAAAAACTCTATTTTTTTAGGTGGCTTAGACAATGAGGAATGCCTCCACTTCTTTGCCCCAACCCTTCATCCAATTTCTAATCTAATCAGTGACTCCACCTAGTCTGACCAAAGCATAGCAATGCACATTTTTACTGGCAAGTTGTAAACTTGCAGAGCACTTGAAGTGTCTAGTTGACACTTTTCCAATTTGTAGCAAATGTGCGTGGCAAGTCTCTAGCAAGAGCAAAGTTGAAGTGGTGGTTCTACAGCGAGAGCTCTGCAAGCCTACAGCATGAAAATTCAGCCACAGTGACCCCTGTGGTGGGATGACTATTGCACAACATAACTGAACCAGAACTTTCAGCAGACTTGCAGAATGTTTGCAAAGAAAGTTGCTCTGGAGTCTTGCAATGCAGACTTGCTGCAATTGTGCAACAAACTTGTGAAGCCAGGACAAGTCTAGGAATGGCTTAGCAGGTCATTTTCAAACTTGCAGCACAATTGCTTGCTATCTGGGAGGTGTCCTGTCTTCGAGGTTGATTGCCAATCAATGTCATTACCTTCAGAAGAGGGCATACTGTGACTGCAGGGCACAATGGACTTTCCATGCTCCGCATCTCATTGTACATCCTGTCATTATCATTTCTGCTCTCTGCATCATTAAGGGCTGCCCAGTGCTGGAGAAAGTGTGAAGAGAAAGAACAGTGTACATTGTGTGACCAGTCTGAATACTTCTTAAAAGGTAAGTATAAAAAATTATGCATTAAAGGGGGCCACTGGGCAGGAAACTCCATCAAAAACTGGGTATTCTGCATCCTTTTGTCAGAATACACAGATATTGATCTGTACCTGTTCTTAGCTATAAATTTAGTAACCTTTGATACACTTTGTGCTATTGACATGCAAAACATGAACACTTTTCCTTTTTTTGCTTCCCTTTCTCTTCCATGTTTATGTATAATGCCCTCTTTATTTTTATATACAGTATATTATGTTCCCTATTTCTGATTGGCTCCTAGTGCTGCCCCTTCCTCTCCCAGTATGAGTGCTGCTCTGTAGAGAATGACAGGAGTCTATTATGAAGACAGATTTAAGTACTTTTATTAGGTGTAATTAAAGCAGAGCTACACATACTGCAGCTGCTGGCTTTTAATAATAGGACACTTACCTGCCCTGGAGTCAAACGATGTCGGCACCACAGATGTTTCCATCAGCTGTCGGGTGCATGCCACCGCCATTGCGGGTAAGGGAACAATGTAGCCTTACGGCCTCACGCCGGGAACCCCTACTGCACGAGGCTCTGCTCCTCTCTCCTACTGGCCCTGCAAAAGGGGAGGAGGAGGGAGCCAAGCGGTGATGTCAATATCTGTGGCTGTGGCTCCCGTAAGTGGGAACAGGATACCTGTCAAAGACAAGTATCCTGTCCCCCCCCTCCCCCCCCGAAAGGTGCCAATTGTGGCACCGGAGGGGTGGAGGAAACAAATGAGCGGAAGTTCCACTTTTGGGTGGAAATACGCTTTAAAAATATACATTTAATAATTTTAAAGGATTACACATCTGAATTAAATGCTGCTTTACTAAATATCCATGAAGTTCAGTTTTAACATTTTAATATAACGATGGGGGTTGGGGGCAGAGTTGCCCAGAGGAGCTTACCATCCAATTCTACAGTCCTTGTCGTTTAGGAGTCATAAAATATACAAAGGAATCCCCACCTATCAGCACCTGTAGTTTAGATCTGACAAGGGGGTTCAATTAGTGCCTCCTGTTGCCTAAATGCCTACAATTTCAGCAGCCAATCATAGACAGGCACAGCAGAAACACTTTTCTCTTTCCTTCCTAAATCAATTGTCCTTCTATTTTTCTTTTTAAAGCGGGAACTAAACGCATTGATTTAACCATACCGAAAATAAAAAAATACATTCCAGGCATGTCAGAAATGTTAACTGTCACATTTGCTTGTGCTCTAAACCAAACTGTCAAGCCATCAAGTGGCTGGGGTCATAACTGATCACATGCAGCACCATGGCAGTTGCAGATCAAACAAAGGCTAAGATGGCATCTTCCTTGACGGAAAAGGATAGGAAGTTTTAATTCCGCTTTAGTTTCTACCTTGTTCACATGACCCTCTTCAATACAGTTGTGTGTAACGCTACACAAACACACATACAGCATAATGCTTTTTATAATGGTGCCTGTATACAGTATAACACCCAAGGGTATAATTGCTATCTGCCATCCTTGGCTTCTTCCATTCTCTTTCTTTTTCTTACTGAACATTCCTTTTTTATTATGCATAGAGTCAGTATTTTTTTATTTTAGACAGCCTGATAAAAAAAGGTCTTTTGTCATCAGTATTATTATGTAAGTTCTATGGAAATGGTACAAAGAACGGAGAAAGCTACCATTGTAGTCCAGTCAGGTGCCAAATAAAATAATTTTTCCTGCATTATTCATAATTACTGCTGGCAACATTCTAAGATTGCTTTGCTGGATTTTGTATTGAATTAGTGCAAACACTTTAGAGAAAAAAAAAATCTACTGGTAGGAACACAACATTTTATGAAATATACAGTACAGTAAAAACCTTGGTTTGAGAGCGTTTTGCAAGACAAGCAACGTTATTAAAATAAACTTTGACTTGATATACAAGCAATGTCTTGATATACAAGTAGCGTCATGTCACAACTGAGTATAAAAGAGAAGAGAGGCGCCTCTAAGTGTAGCAATATGATTACATTTAATGAAGGTACAACATTTAGCAACATATTGCTACACTTAAAGGCGCCTCTCTTCTCTTTTATACTCTGTAGCTCCTGCTGGATTTTTCTTCTAATCCCCTTGTGGAGGCTGCCGATTGTGGATGGACATTTTATGGTTACACAACCTATCACATTGCTATAATCTTTTTATATGGCCTATACAGTGAAGGACCTATGAATAAATGGTTGTGGAACAAATCATTTGATTTTCCATTATTTCTTATGGGGAAATTTGATTTGATATACACAGGGCCGTCTTTATTATTGGTTGGACTCTGGGCAAAACTTTGCTCTCCACCTGCTCTGAGGCATGCAATAAATAGAAGCTAGACTCAAAATCAGTCTACTGAATCAGATCAGGCAGCAATTTGCGATTGGTTGCCAGAGGTTACAGTATATCATTACCGCTCACTGACTGGTTGCTAGAGGTTACAGCACACATTACAGCTCACTGATTAGTTACTAGAGGTTACAGCACATGATTTCTGCTTGTTGATTGGTCACAACAATGACAGGGCCCAGGGCAGCTGCCCCTTTTGCCCTGCCTTAAAAACGGCCCTGGATATACAAGTGCTTTGGATTACAAGCAAGTTTCTGGAATGAATTATGCTTGCAATGCAAGGTTTTACTGTATATATTCCTGTGAAACAAAAGGGAGCATGGCTTGGGGTTGACTGCAGAGGGTTTAAAGCCTTCTTTTTTTTATTTTTTTTTCAAATATCTTTTTATTGATTTACAATGAGCAGAACAAAAAAACAAACAGTTAAACATACATTGGTATTACATGGCAACAATGTGGTCCCTGTGGGGACCTCATTTCAGTTATGTCATATAAAGACAGCAGGCATATAGCATAGATTGCGGTTGTTTGTACAGCAGCACAGTTCCCTGGGTCACAGGATACTGTAGTTAACATTCGTATATGATGGTACAACATCTGATATATTCCTTGTGCACAGTTGGCACCCACTTGAGAGCTATTTTGTGCAGGTTCTACTAAGAGGCCTCCGAAGCAGAGGAGGAATCCACCAACCATTTAGACCAGACTTTGTCATACTTGTTGGGGCAGCCTCTATTGGCGTATGTATCTTTATACAGAGGTAAGCTATTGTTGATGAGTTGTTTCCACAGGGAGAGAGGAGGGGGGGTTGGTTTGCGCCAACTAAGAGCTATGGCTTTGCGGGCATAAAACAGTAGGAGTCCCACAAGCGTGCGTCCCACCACCGTAGGGATTAGTTGCTCAATCAGGCCTAGTATGCAAATTGCCATTGATTTTTGCAATGGTACAGAGGTAATGCGTGATAAAGTCTAAAATCTCCTTCCAGTAACTGGTAATTGCTGGGCAGGTCCAGAAGATATGGGTAAAGTCCCCAGGAATCACACCACATCTCCAGCACCCAGGAGGGGAGTCAGGGTTCATTTTGTGTAGTCTGTGGGGGGGTAAAGTACGCCCGGTGAGCTATCTTGAATTGGATCAGGCGGTCTCTCAGAGAGACCAGGGAGTTAAAAGGGAAATCCCATATGTCGTCCCAGTCGTCGTTGTCAAGATCAGGGATGTCATCGGACCATTTAGTTTTTAGCTTTTCCAACGCCGGGAGAGAGGTGATAATCAAATGTGAGTACAATTGAGAGGTGTTTTTTTTTTTTTGCACAATCTGACCTAAGGAGGTTCTCTAGTGAAGACTGGATCAGTTGAGGAGGGGAGTTGGAGAATTGGCAACCAAAGGCATAGGAGAGTTGATGGTATCGAAAAAAATAGGATCGTGGTACATTGAAGTCAGAATTCAGTTTGGAAAGCGGAACTAGGGATTGGTTGGAGACAATCTGTGACACCGTTTTTATGTTAAATTTGGTCCAGGCATGGGGCTCAGGTAATTTGTAGATGTGCTCTAGGGTTGGGTTTTGCCAAAGGGGGGCATTGGGTGAGATTGCCTGTTTAGGGTATTTTTCGATTTTTAGATGTGCCCCCCATGCACGCAATGTGGTGCGCATGGAGGGTGTCAGTGGGTAGGGGGCCCGGGGGCCTTGAAGGAGTAAAAATTTGAGTGCGTCAAGGGATCCCAGCACTGCCGTCTCAATCTGGGTAGCTGGGTTGGAGATGTCCGGTTTGAACCACCAGGCAGCCGTAACTAGCTGGGTGGCTAAATAATACTTATATAGATCTGGACATGCCAAGTCACCCTGAGAGGTCGGGCGTATCAGTGGGGTCCAGCTGTATCTGGGGGACTGGGATCCCCACAGGAAAGAGGCGAGGAGGCGGTGTAGACGTGTGAAAAAAGATTTAGGTATCCACTGTGGAAAGTGGCGAAATAGGTATGTGAACTTGGGTAATATTTTCATTTTAAACAAATGTATACTTCCCATCAATGAAAGTGGCAATGATTCCCATGCCTTCAGTCGTTGCCGAGCCTCCTGAACTACCGGGGACAGGTTCAGGGGTAAGTAATCGGAGGCCTGTCTAGAGACCACCACCCCCAGGTATTTAAACGTCTTGACCCATTGGAGGGGAATATTACGAGGGGCTGTGACACGGGCCGCTGGGTCTATGGGGAACAGAAGAGATTTTGTCCAGTTGACTCTGAGGCCCGTGACAGTGGAAAAGGAGTTGAGGATCTGTAGGGCTCCCTCAAGCGATGGACCCGCATCATTGAGGAAAAGCAGGAGGTCATCTGCGTAGAGGGCGACCCTCTCCTCCAGCCAGCCAATCGGCAGCCCCTAATGCAGGGGGAGGTGCGGAGGGCCTCTGCAAGTGGCTCCATCGCAATGGCAAACAGGGCCGGGGAGAGAGGGCAGCCCTGTCGCGTACCTCTGGACAGAGGGAAGGACTGTGACAGGCCCCCTCCCAGCTTAATGGCGGAGGTGGGGTCACGGTAAAGGACTTTAATCCACTCAATGAAGACCAGGGGAAATCCCATTCATCGGAGGATCTCCCAAAGAAAAGGCCACTCGACCGTGTCAAAGGCCTTTTCAATGTCGAGAGTGGCCACCACACTGGGCCCTTCATTAAGATGCTGTGCATGTATGTTAGTGAACAGGCGTCTCAAATTTACGTCTGTTGCTCTATTATCCATGAAACCAGTTTGGTCAGTCTCGATGACAGAGGGGAGTAGGGGCTGTAGTCTCATGGTCAATATTTTGGTGAGGATCGTGAAATCCGTATTAAGTAGGGCGATAGGCCTGTAGGAGGCACAGGATGTGGGGTCTTTAGGTGCTTTGTGGATGAGAATGACATGGGCATGACCCATGGAAGGCGGAAGGGCACCATTAGCCAAACAATGGCTAAAAAGTTGAGCTAATTTGGGGGCCAGTAGGTCCCCATGAGTCTTATAGAACTCAATGGGGAGTCCATCCGGGCCTGGAGACTTTCCGGTAGGGAAGGACCCCATCACTTTCAGTACCTCCTCCGGGGTAATCGGCCTCACTAGGGATTCTCTCTCCATCAGAAAGCCAACCAAATGCCAAGGGGTCCAGCCAGGGTGCAAGGTCCCATGGCTGGAAATCCGAGGGTAGTACTGAGGTATAGAGGGAGGTGTAGTATTTGCGGAATGCCTCTAGTACGTCTGGCAGAGAAGAGACCGATTCTCCCGAAGGGGACACCACACTGGGGATCACCGTCAAGGGTTTGTCATGTTGTGTCAGCATCGCCAGGAGGCGACCATTCCGGTCTCCCTGCTCAAAGAACCGTTGCCTGTTCCGGTAAAGGCCCAGTCTAGTTACCTCGGTGAGGTGGAGGTGTAGCTCGTGTTTTACTGCATTAAGGGGGTCATAATGTGCATCTAAGGGTTCGGCAGCATAGATATCTGACTGGGATTGGAGGGTTGAAAGCCTTCTTTAAATTTATATTTATGTTTTAACATAAAAGTGTTTTTTTTCCAACAATTTAATGCATTTTGGTAATATATTGGGGATCACCCATAGGGTTTTGCATTTGCAGTTTACTACTTGTGGGCTTTAGATCTGCTTTGATGATTCAGGGAAAACGCATGCAAATTACATAGAGACTTACCAGCATCCTAGAACTCCCTCCAACCATTAGGAACCGCTTCCTTTACTCCACAGTAAGGCTGAAGTATGGCAAAAAAAAGATTTTTGTACATTTGTAAAAATAGGTTTTAAAGATTTAAAAGTTTATTTTTGTTCATCCCGCACTCCCCTGACAGTGCCTAATGCCCAGAACTGAGATCTGTAGCTCAGGCTGCAGTACAGATATCATAGGAGGTCGATCACTTGGCACCTTCTTTGTTCATAAAAAGCCTTGCATTCTTTTCACTGAATGCAAGGTGTTCTGTAAATGCAGGAGGTCCAAGTGAGTGAGCTCTTGTGATATCTGTACTGCAGCCGAAACCGCAAGTCTCATTGACCGACATTTGTGACAACAGGCTGAATGGCTGAATAAAAGTAATGCCTCTTACACTCTGCTGCCCAAAAACTTAGTGTTTTTAGGCTTCATTCACATGGCCTTGCCCTATGTTTACATCTATGGTGTTGCGATTGATGCGGTTTCCTGGTGCGTTTTGCATTTCAGAACACGCAATTTTGTTGCTTTTTTGCATGCAGTTTTAATGCATTTTGCTTTTTTTTCCTCTTAACAAACTGTAAATAGCCAGTTGTTAAGGAGCGTGTGGCCACCGCTTCCTTAACAACCAATGAGTCATCAGCTATCAGTGTAGAATAAAAAAAATTTGGGAAATAAACGCCGTGGGGTCCCCTCCCAATGCATACCAGGCCCCCAGGGGTCATGCTGGGTCAACAACATCACAAGGGGGCGGAGGTCACCCAGTGATGTCAGGGGGTTGCCCCGTTTCTTAGTTATTTAAGAACTGTCAGACAGAAGAGCTGGCAGATGGTGGAAGTCCTTCGTAGGAGAGGAACTTTTTTTTTCTTTTTTCGGGTTGGCGGGTGTCGTGATTTGTCGTGATCTGCGGGGCATCCTCAAACGGAAGGTGGAGGAGCGCAAGGTCTCTAACATCCACCAGCTCTGTGATGTCGTCATGGAGGAGTGGAAGAGGACTCCAGTGGCAACCTGTAAAGCTCTGGTGAACTCCATGCCCAAGAGGGTTAGGGCAGTGCTGGAACATAATGGTGGCCACACAAAATATTGAGACTTTGGCTGTGTTGAGTTATTTTGAGGGGACAGGAAATTTACACTGTTATACAAGCTGTACACTCACTACTTTACATTGTAGCAAAGTGTAATTTCTTCAGTGTTATCACATGAAAAGATATAATAAAATATTTACACAAATGTGTGGGGTGTACTCACTTTTGTGATATACTGTATATGCAAGTATTTTACTGCTCATTACGCGGAAACTTTTCTCCTAGAAAACACATGTGTAATTACATGAGTAAAATTTTCAAGGCTGTGTGCATGAAGGCATACAGACTTTTTTTTTTTTTCTCTTATCTAAATGCAGCCCATTTTGTTTTTTTTCAATATGAGCTGCGTATAGATACAGTGCCTTAAAAAAGTATTCATACCTTTTGACATTCTCCACATTTTGTCATGTTACACCCAAAAACGTAAATTTATTTTATTGGGATTTTATGTTATAGACCAACACAAAGTGGCACATAATTTTGTAGTGGAAGGAAAATGATAAATGGTTTTCAACATTTGTTACAAATAAATATGTGAAAAGTGTGGCGTGTATTTGTATTCAGCCCTCCTGAGTCAATACTTTGTAGAACCACCTTTGACTGCAATTACAGCTGCAAGTCTTTTTGGGGATGTCTCTACCAGCTTTGCACATCTAGAGAGTGACATTTTTGCCCATTCTTCTTTGCAAAATAGCTCAAGCTCTGTCAGATTGGATGGAGAGCGTCTGAACAGCAATTTTCAAGTCTTGCCACAGATTCTCAATTGGATTTAGGTCTGGACTTTGACTGGGCCATTCTAACACATGAATTTGCTTTGACCTAAACCATTCCATTGTAGCTCTAGCTGTATGTTTAGGGTCATTGTCCTGCTGGAAGGTGAACCTCCGCCCCAGTCTCAAGTCTTTTTCAGACTCTAACAGGTTTTCTTCTGTATTTGGCTCCATCCATCTTCCCATCAACTCTGACCAGCTTCCCTGTCCCTTCTGAAGAAAAGCATCCCCACAACATGATGCTGCCACCACCATGTTTCACGGTGGGGATGGTGTGTTCAGGGTGATGTGCAGTGTTGGTTTTCTGCCACACATAGCTTTTTGCTTTTATACCAAAAAGTAAAATTTTGGTCTCATCGGACCAGAGCACCTTCTTTCACATGTTTGCTGTGTCTGCAAATGGGACTTCTTATGGCGTTCTTTCAACAATGGCTTTCTTCTTGCCACTTGCCACTTCATGCCAAATAAAGGCCAGATTTGTGGAGTGCACGACTAATAGTTGTCCTGTGGACAGATTCTCCCACCTGAGCTGTGGATCTCTGAAGCTCCTTCAGAGTTACTATGGCCCTTTTGGCTGCTTCTCTGATTCTCATGTCAGTTAAAGCGGAAGTAAACCCATCGATTTAACAGTTAAAAAAAAAAAAAGGCATGCCGGGAATGCTGTGCTCTCAACCTGGCTATGCTCTCAACCTGGCTGTGCTCTCAACCAAACACTCAAACCATCCAATGGCTGGTGTCATAACGGATCACATGTGCAGCACCGTGGCAGTTGAAGATTAAACAGAGGCAAAGATGGCAGCTTCCTTGGCTGAAAACGATAGGGGGGGTTTACTTCCACTTTAAGGTGGATGGCCATGTCTTGGTAGGTTCTAGGTAGTTGTGCCATACTCTTTCCATTTTCGTATAATGGATCGAATAGTGCTCCATGAGATGTTCAAAGCTTGAAACATTTTTTTAATAACCTAGCCCTGCTTTAAACTTCTCCAGAACTTTATCCCTGACCTGTCTGGTGTATCCCTTGGTCTTCATGATGCTGTTTGTTCACTAAGGTTCTCTAACAAACCTCCGAGGGCTTCACAGAACAGCTGTATTTATACTGAGATTAAATTACACACAGGTGGACTCTATTTACTAATTAGGTGACTTCTGAAGGCACTAGATTTTAGTTAGGGGTATCAAAGTAAAAGGGTCTGAATACAAATGCACACCACACTTTTCACCTATTTATTTGTAAACAAATTTGAAAACCATTTATCATTTTCCTTCAACTTCACAATTATGTGTCACTTTGTGTTGGTCTGTCACAAAAAATCCCAATAAAATACATTTACGTTTTTTTGTAACATGACAAAATGTGGAAAATTTCAAGGGGTATGAATACTTTTTCAAGGCACTGTAAGTAAAAAAAACGTACAAATATCAGAGTTGCCGGTCAGTATTTTACGTGCGTGTACACAAATAGATGCAAATACACAAATAAAATGTTAATTTGAAGAGGTTAAACTTCCACTCTGAGAGCTAAAATGTATTTTACTGCGCGCAAGTACATATGCAAATACGCACTAAATACACGCACAAAATAAATGAAAAGAAACTTTGACCAGGAATACTGATTTTCAAACATCAGTACTGTGTACAAGTAACAAACACTGCAGCAGCCAGAAATGGGGCACACTTCATTGGAGGTCATTTATTTTTACAATGCAAATGTACAATAATCAGTTTTGCCCATACTTCAGCTAGAGGAGATGACTTTGCTTTGTGTGTCAGAAAGCTGCCATAGTCAGATAAAAATGGAACAGTTGGCTCATAAACGGACGTTTTTGGGCATTGGAGTTTATGGGCTGTTTTCTGAACGCCATAAAATCGCATTCAGGAGTCGTTTTTCTGACCACAAAAAACGCCAAACGCTCATAAACGCTTGAAAACGTGGCTCACCAGCGTTTAACGTTTTTCATCCATTGGAAAAAAAAAAAAAAAAAAACGAATAAACGCTATTGCAAAAAAGTTGAAAGACTCACTGCAAAGCTACTGGCGTTTTTATAACGTTAATTTTAACGTCTAGTGTGCATGGAGCCTGATTATTCACAGTGAATTGACGGATTGATTCATGGCTGATATTATTTGTTGTGAGTCAAAAACAATAGCAGCACAATTAATTAATTTAATTCAATGAAAGAAAATATCAAATAAAGGTTTATATTTTATACAGAGAAATTATTATACATACAGTGGTGTGAAAAAGTGTTTGCCCCCTTCCTCATTTCCTGTTCCTTTGCATGTTTGTCACACTTAAGTGTTTCGGAACATCAAACCAATTTAAACAATAGTCAAGGACAACACAAGTAAACACAAAATGCAATTTGTAAATGAAGGTGTTTATTATTAAAGGTGAAAAAAAATCCAAACCATCATGGCCCTGTGTGAAAAAGTGATTGCCCCCTAAACCTAATAACTGGTTGGGCCACCCTTAGCAGCAACAACTGCAACCAAGCGTTTGCGATAACGTGCAATGAGGCTTTTACAGCGTCCTGGAGGAATTTTGGCCCACTCATCTTTGCAGAATTGTCCTAATTCAGTTACATTAGAGGGTTTTCGAGCATGAACGGCCTTTTTAAGGTCATACCACAACATCTCAATAGGATTCAGGTCTGGACTTTGGCTAGGCCACTCCAAAGACTTCATTTTGTTTTTCTTCAGCCATTCGGTGGTGGACTTGTTGGTGTGTTTAGGATCATTGTCCTGCTGCAGAACCCAAGTTCGTTTCAGCTTGAGTACACGAACAGATGGTCGGACATTCTCCTTCAGGATCTCTTGGTAGACAGCAGAATTCATAGTTCCTTTTATCACGGCAAGTCTTCCAGGTCCTGAAGCAGCAAAACAGCCCCAGACCATCACACTACCACCACCATATTTTACTGTTGGTATAATGTTCTTTTTCTGAAATGCAGTGTTCCTTCTACGCCAGATATACTTGGACACACACCTTCCAAAGAGTTCCACTTTTGTCTCATCGGTCCACAGAATGTTGTCCCAAAAGTCTTGGGGATCATCAAGATGTGTTGTGGAGAAATTGAGACGAGCTTTGATGTTCTTTTTGCTCAGCAGTGGTTTTCCTCCTTGGAACTCTGCCATGCAGGCCATTTTTGCCCAGTCTTTTCCTGATGGTGGAGGCATGAACACTGACCTTAACTGAGGCAAGTGAGGCCTGCAGTTCCTTGGACGTTGTTGTGGGGTCTTTTGTGACCTCTTGGATGAGTCGTCGCTGCGCTCTTGGGGTAATTTTGGGCGGCCGGCCACTCCTGGGAAGGTTCACCACTGTTCCATGTCTTCGCCATTTGTGGATAATGGCTCTCACTGTGGTTCGCTGGATTCCCAAAGCTTTGGAAATGGCTTTATAACCCTTTCCAGACTGATAGATCTCAATTACTTTCTTTCTCAATTGTTCCTGAATTTCTTTGGGTCTGGGCATGATGTGTAGCTTTTAAGGATCTTCTGGTGGACCTTACTGTGTCAAGCAGCTCCTATTTAAGTGATGCCTTGATTGTGAACAGGTGTGGCAATAATCAGGCCTGGGTGTGGCTAGAGAAATTGAACTCAGGTGTGGACAACCACAGTTATAGTATGTTTTAACAAGGGGGGCAATCACTTTTTCACACAGGGCCATGATGGTTTGGATTTTTTTTCACCTTTAATAATAAACACCTTCATTTACAAATTGCATTTTGTGTTTACTTGTGTTGTCCTTGACTATTGTTTAAATTGGTTTGATGTTCCGAAACACTTAAGTGTGACAAACATGCAAAGGAACAAGAAATGAGGAAGAGGGCAAACACTTTTTCACACCACTGTACATATTAAAAGGACTGCTTACCATAAGCAGTTTCTATTAGAATCGGCGCATTTCCTGTTTTCCAATGTACATTACTTCCATGCTATCAAAAATGTATGACTTTGTTAAATAAAATATACCCATTAACTTGTACATAGTTCTGTAGAAATATGGCATTGTGGAATGGAGCCTGGTTCACACCTATGCATTTTCTAGTGCGTTTTCAGTTTTGCAGAAACACACTACAGTCCATTTAACATGGTTTCCTATGAGTCACGTTCACATTTGTGCATTTTACTGAAAGGGCCAGGGACTTTTGTCTGGTTTTTGGTTCCATAGTCTTCAATGGATCAAAAACGTGTATTGAAAAACGCAAAATGCACCTGGAATATGCAAACTGCAACCTGCATAGGTGAGAACCCGGCCTAAAGATAAACTTGCAGTGACTACTTACGGAATTAAGTTAAGATTCACAGCCCAGTTTTAGGATCCTTACATGATTGTTGTATGCTGGTGTCTTGGAATGAGGGTTAATGTGTCCCTAGGCAGCAAGTTCCCTGATGGCGCCAAAGAAATGCTTTAGTTCAGCAACATTAATTTGTACATGCATTTCATTTTGATATACATCAAGGCAAATGGAAACTGACACTTCCATTAGTACTTGTGTAAACTGAGCTGTTTGGATTAAAAGAAACCTGTCACTGCTTTATAGCAAGTAGATTGGCATTTAAAATTAAAGGGGTTGTAAACCCTCATGTTTTCTCACCTTAATGCATCCTATGCTTCAGCTTCAACTGCAGTACCATGCTGCACCTCTTATCAGTCTCTCTGACTGTGCTGTCCAGCAGAATGGGGTACTCCTGACACCCTGATAGGAGCCAACCTGACTCCTGGAACGAGACCTGGTGCCCCTGGCTGGGGCCCTCTCACCCCTCTGTGAGTCACTCGGTCTCTTGGCTTCTAGCTGGGCACCTCTGACCCCTCAGTGAGACCCTCTGTCTCTTGGCTCCTGGCTGGGGCCCTCTGACCACTGGGTGAGACCTTCCGTATGTTAGCAGGGTATTCAAATAATGCTTTTGAAGAATTCATACTATAACACTATAATACTGTAGCTGGCGCTGTAGCGTCACCTTCTGCATAGATAAGTATAATGCATACAGTGTTTAGTACACAGTACTTTACATTACATGCTGTTGTTCTTCCAACACTGTCTCCCACACTGGAAGTGGTCTCCAAATTGGAAACTCTGAGCTATCCTCAGAGTATATAATGACCCTGCACAACTGTGTACTCAGACAGATTGCAAGCACCTGATAAACTCCGGACATGGGATTTATGCTAGGTTAACACCTATGCATTTTTGCATGCCGCGTTTGTGCGGGCACTGCAGCCCATTCAAATGAATGGGCTGCCATGCCTGCGTCTACGCAAAACAAAAGGTGCATGCACCTTTTCAAAAATGCGGCAGCAGAAAAATAGCATGGTCTTTTTGACCATGTGTTTTCCCTGTGGTTCCCGCACACGCATTGTGATTTTACATGCGTGGGGGTGCCATTCAGAATGAATGGCAGCCCGATGCATTTTTGCAGAGCAATTCCCACACCCGCAGAAGTGTGAATTTAGCCTGAGAGTTCTGATCCAGAACTACAGGATCTGTTGAATGCCAAAAACAGCTTTGACCCTTAATGGAATAGTCGCATTGACCCTTAATGCGAATCCTGTGTCACATTTTCCTATATTCTCATAGTGACAGGGCATCTCACTGTCACAATATACAGTTGTGCTCATAAGTTTACATACCCTGGCAGAATTTATGATTTCTTGGCCATTTTTCGGAGAATATGAATGATAAAAGGTCAATGAGTTTCTGGACTTCTGACAGACCCTTGCATCTTTCATCCAGTGCTGGACTGACGTTTCTGGATTATGAGTCATGGGGAAAGCAAAAGAATTGTCAAAGGATCTGTGGGAAAAGGTTGTTGAACTGTATAAAACAGGAAAGGGATATAAAAAGATATCAAAGGAATTGAGAATGCCAATCAATGAGGGGTTCTGTTGAAACCAAACCACATTCAGGTAGACCAACTAAAAATTTCAGCCACAACTGCCAGGAAAATTGTTTGGGATGCAAAGAAAAACCCACAAATAACTTCTGGTGAAATACAGGACTCTCTGAAAACATGTGGTGTGGCTGTTTCAAGATGCACAATAAGGAGGCACTTTAAGAAAGATGTGCTGCATGGTCGAGTCGACAGAAGAAAGCCATTACTACGCAAATGCAACAAATTATCCCGCCTACAATAAGCCAAACAGCACAGAGACAAGCCTCAAGCCCCACAACCAAAAACACTACATTTGAAGAGAAGTCAACAAGGCCTATTATGAAAGGTACACCATTCCTACTGTGAAACACGGAGGTGGATCGCTGATGTTTTGGGGATGTGTGAGCTACAAAGACAGGAAATTTGGTCAACATTGATGGCAAGATGAATGCAGTATGTTATCAAAAAATACTGGAGGAACATTTGCATTCATCAGTCAGGAAGCTGCGCATGGGATGCACTTGAACATTCCAACATGACAATGATCCAAAACAAAAGGCCAAGTCGACCTGTCATTGGCTACAGCAGAATAAAGTGAAGGCTCTGGAGTGGCCATCTCAGTCTCCTGACCTCATTATCATTGAGCCACTCTGGGGAGATCTCAAACGTGCAATTCATGCAAGACAGTCCAAGAATTTACAGGAACTGGAGGCTTTTTGCCAAGAGGAATGGGCAGCTTTACCATCTGAGAAGATAAAGAGCCTCACCCACAAATACCACAAAAGACTTCAAAGCTGTCATTGACGTTAAAGGGGTCAATACACGGTATTAAGAACTGGGGTATGTAAAACTTTTGATCAGGGTCTTTTGGGTAGTTTGTGTTGTCATTATGATTTAAAAAGGGTAAACACAGTTGATTGATAATAAATGGCTTCATCCAAACACTGACCATGAGTGAAAGAAAGGTTTTTGTGTTATCATTCATATTCTCTGAAAAATGGTCAAGAAATCATAAATTCTGCCAGGGTATGTAAACTTATGAGCACAACTGTGTGTGTGTGTGTGTGTGTGTATATATATATATATATATATATATATATATATATATATATATATATATATATATATATAAACATGCAGTCTTATCAGTAGCATTCTGTAACTAGATATAATCCAGCTGTCTTCCTAATACCACTCTGCAGTCATTCAGTCTATAAAGCATTTCAAATTATGAATTTAAACATTATAACATTGTTACAAAATGCTTCCTATCTACAGTATGTATGATTTGGTTGCTATGTAATACATAAACTAAAATGATCTTACATTGCTGAGACGTGGTATAAACCTGTAACAACACAGGAACATGGGTGGCAGATGTAGCAACTGCTGCCATGGCCCCTGGTGACCAGCTTGGAATCTGATTCAGGAATGTTTATTTCCCCCTCATTGCATCAATAAAACCATAACCATGATGATTTTGCTTTGACTTTTACTGCATGCTTAGTCTTGGTCAGTGAAAGCTTAAAGTGGAACTACACTAGATCTGAGTACCACAAACCAAAAACACTATTTAATTCATTTTTATTCCTTTCATGCCTAAGCCTATTTCTGACATTTGTTGCTTACAAGTTAAACTATATTATTTTCTAGAAAATTACTTAGAACCCCAAACATTATATATATATATATATATATATATATATATATATATATATATATATATATATATATGTATATATATATATATTTTTTTTTTAGCAGAGACCCTAATGAATAAAATGGTGATAATTGCAATATTTTATGTCACACGGTATTTGCGCAGCGGTCTTTAAAATGCAATTAAAGTTAGGGCAATTTTTATAATGTGAAAGAAGATGCTACGCCGAGTAAATAGATACCTAACATGTCATGCTTTGAAATCGTGCACACTCGTGGAACGGCCACAAACTATGGTACCTAAAAATCCCCATTGGCAAGGATTTA
The DNA here is from genome assembly GCA_028564925.1 of Lithobates sylvaticus. Lineage (NCBI taxonomy): Eukaryota > Metazoa > Chordata > Amphibia > Anura > Ranidae > Lithobates > Lithobates sylvaticus. The sequence goes on along the minus strand of CM053030.1, from coordinate 380,661,669 downwards.
AAAAATGTTAACGGTTACCAGGTTAGAGTTACAGAGGATGTCTTTTATGAGAATTATTGCTCTTGCTCTAACGATCGCGACGCTACCTTACATGTGAACACTGTTTACATATGCGGGCGCGACTTAAACATGTGGTTTCTTTGCTGTGCAAGTTAGCGGGGGATGGGGGCGCTTTAAAAAAAATATATATATTTTTTTTTTTACATTGTCACTTAAAAAAAAAATATTATTATCCCTTTTATTGCTGTCATAAGGAATGTAAACATCCTTTGTGACAGTAATAGGTGGTGACAGGTACTCTTTATGGAGGGACCCCACATCCCTCCTTTGCACTTCAAAGTATTCAGATCACCAAAATAGACGATTCTGAATACTGTCATTTTTTTAAAAATCTGTGCCATTGGCAGCCGAGTAAACCAGAAGTGACATTGTGATGTCCCTTCCCTATTTTTACATCTGAGACTGTAATGAAGCCATTTTCAGTTTTGTTCCAGCCTAGCCGGCAGAAGTGCCAGATCGGGGATCGGATCTCCCGCCTGGGAAGAGTGGCGGAAGGTGGCAGGAGGGGGGGACGTCCTCTCCCGCTCCTTTAGGATAATAGCCAAGTGGCTTTCAGCCGCATCAGTTGTTATCCCTAAAGAGCTGACCACCTGCTCTAAAAAATGGTGCCGCAGGCATCACCCCGGTATAACCCCTTCAAGCCGAGGCCACACGTGTGCGTACGGTCAGGAGTTAATATTCAAAACAAATTCACCATCCATCCACGTCTCCATGCTTTATTTTGCTGAGAAATCACTTTGAAAAACACCCCCTAACATTTCCGGCAGTGGCCATCTTGAGTAAAGGCAAATGATTTATGTAGCATTTACTTCCAGGAATCTATCTGCTCTTAGCTCAGGCATGCAGGCAGAAGGCTGTGCTAAGCTGAGAAAACCGTTCCTCCCCTCCTGAAGACTCCTGGGGTGTATGACATCATTTGCCTAGGCATGGAAACCAGGAAGTAACTGAAGAAATGTAAAAAAGTCTAAAACAAGCAAATATAATATACTTTCCTATATATTTACTAATGCTAGCAGCATGAGGATTACAGATAGGCATTGTTGATTAAGAGAGTGAAGTTCCACTTTAAAGGGTTAGTCTACCTTTATTTACTTTTCCCAAAAACCTCCCTATGCATTACCGTGTCCATAATACATTAACATTCTGTGCCCCGAAAAAATTCTTGTATTTTTGATACTCATCTAACTGTCCTCCCCTCTCCATCCTGCAGATAACAGGACAAACCCAGTATTGGTTGTGCAATCCCAGCGAGCACTGAGCTTCGTTCCCTACCCATACATGCACAGTCTGCTCTCTCTTAGCTCAGCATTCTGCAAGTGTGTAAGAGAGTAGATTGCGCATGCGTAGGTAGGGAACAAAGCCAAATGCTTGTTTATGAGTTTTCTGTTTTTATTTAATTTACTATGTCAAATTCCCACTCATATTTTTACGGCTCATATTTTTACAACTATTTTTATTCCCATTATGGTCATGATGATTTCAAGGGGCTCTTGCACCCATTCATATTCTCCTTTTTTATATTTGTTTTTTTTATTTTACATTACTTTTTATGGTATAAACCACCTGATTTAAATTCCTTTTGTTAAAATTTTCCATAATTGTATTGCCTATATTCTCCTCAGTTTTGTTTATTTCATCCTATACTCTGTAGCCTGTTTCTAATATACCCCTATATACATCAGCAACAAGTTCATTACATGATTCTGTCCACATCGGCTTTTCCTCCTAAATCTGACTCACACACGAGAACCAGAAAATCTATCCCAGGCCTCCTGCAACCCTGAGCATGCACAGCAGCTCGGAAATGCATGCTTTTCGAAAGTGGGCCAGCTGCTGGGATGTACGTCGGATATAGAGCAACCACGCCAGTGAAGACATCTTCATCGCAGAGTGGCCTGCATCCTTCTGTACACTTTCTTATGTATGACCCCAAGTGATTAAGTCCACAAGTGATTAAAATAACCTTGTACTCAGGGCCACTGTTAGAAATCACGGGGTCCCGTACAGCCTACCTGACGAGGGCCCCTTCTACCCCCACCCATGGCCCGCCCCTGACCCAATCCTGCTGACTACTGATGTTTTCTTGGGACCAAGAGCTGTTTTTGCAACTCAGTCTTTGTGCTGGGAGAGCGCTCCCAGTGCATAAACATGGTCTGCCCAGCGACATATATGGCCGCTAAAGCCCAGCTTTTTGCCACTGCACATATGGGTTACTGGGGTGTAAAGGGGTTAAAGAGGAGTGGTTGGGGCAGTAAAAAGCATCTCAGCTGCACATTTGTACTGCCCCCCAAACACAAGTGTAAAGTAGTTTCTAATGCCGCGTACACACGATCGCATATTCTGACAACAAAACCGTGGATTTTTTTCTGAAGGATGTTGGCTCAAACTTGTCTTGCATATACACAAGGTTATACAAATGTTGGCCAAAAATTCCGAAGGTAAGAATGCAGTGACGTGCAACACATACAACGAGCTGAGAAAAGGGAAGTTCAATAGGCAGTGCGGCTCCTTCTGCTTGATTCAGAGCATGCATGAACTTTTGTGTGACGGACTTGTGTACACAGGATCGGACATTCCGACAACAAGTTTTGTTGGTGGAAAATTTGAGAACCTGCTATCAAACATTTGTTGGCGGAAATTCCGACAGCAAATGTTTGATGGAGCATACACACGGTTGGACTTTCCGACAACCAATGCACATCGAACATTTCCCATCGGAAAATCCGACCATGTGTACGTGGCATTACTGTGTTTGTCATCGCACAGCAGGTGCTGTGAGGCATGGTCACAGTGTCCATGGCAGTTGGGTGCTGACTGTACTGTAACACACAGTACAACCATAAGGCCCCTTTCACACTGGGGCGGGGAGCCGCGGTGACGGTAAAGCAGCGCTATATTTAGCGCTGCTTTACCGTCGTTTTAACCGCGGTATTCGGCCACTCGCGGTGCGGTTTTACCCCCCGCGAGCGCCGAAAAAGGGTTAAACACCCCCGCAGAGCGCCGCCGTAGCGGCGCTTTGCGGCGGTATTGCCGCGGTTTTACCGCGGTGTCCCATTCTAATCAATGGGAAGGAGCGGTATAGGAGCAGTGAACACACCGCTCCTATACCGCTCCAAAGATGCTGCTAGCAGGACTTTTTTTGTCATCCTGCTAGCGCACCGCTCCAGTGTGAAAGCCCGCCGGCTTTCACACTGGAGTTAAAGGGGCCGGATTTTTTCATGCGGTGAACAGGCGCTATTTTTAGCGCTGCACCGCATTAAAAAACGCCCCGGTGTGAAAGGGGCCTAAGTCAATACAAAAAAACACAACAGCCATGACAGAGCCTTACAGCACCTGCTGTATGATTACCATGATTCTGATGATCATAAAATAAGCACAGTGAGGAATCTGGGAACTCTTAGCAGATATCAGTATAACTCACAGCGCAGCCACTCCACCCGCCGTTGCTTCCGACATTAAACATTCTGCTTCCTGCTGTTACCTGCTTCCCATCAGTTTCAGCACCTGAGGTTGTAGAGCGAAACATGTACACAAAATCTTTCCGCCAGGGAATGCAGTGTGCAGCCAGCCTGAAATACATCATGCAGCACAGAATTTTTTACCTGCGCCCCAAAATAGAAAAAAAAATGTCCTCCTCTGCTCTCACCTCCTGGGTCTCTCTGTTGACCTGATGGGACCCAGAATGTAATTATACACCCCCCAAGCATATAGAGAGGAAATATAAAGCTGCCCAGGCCCCCTGATGGGGCCCGGGCTCGGTACAGTAGGACTGGTTGTACTGCCTTATCAGCGGGCCCTGCTTGTACTAACTATTAACTGAGATAATAATGAGATTTGACAAACCCAAAACTGAATGGGAAGAGTGGAGAAGTTCTACTTAACAGCGTGTTCCCCTCATTTCTCAAAAATCCAAAGGTCAGCAACAAAAACAGACAGATTAAAAGCTTAAAGTACCTTTGACAGGGCACAGGCAGCTAAGAGAATGCAGCAGTGGCATTAAACTCTATAAGAAAAATGTTGTAACCCTCCATTAAGCCCAAGTCTTCTAATACAGTCATGTTGTAAATGTCTGATATGTCACTCTGCAATACATGGACGCAAGTCTGGTTTTCTACACAGACATAGGTTCCTGTTTTGATGGAATTAGACTCATAGAAAGTGATTATGCTAAGATGTAAGAAAATAACAAACTGGTAGACACCAAATAAGCCTGTAATAACAGGTCCAGGAGCCTGATGGGGGACATTGGACCTCCTAGGAGAAACATACCTTTGGAATTTGTAGAGTTGTGTCCGGTTATGGATAAACACCTAGAGTTTAGCACCTTATCCGAAGAAATCGATTATTCAAAAAGGGGAAAGTTTGGGAAGGGATTATACCGGTTCTTACAAATAATAATGGAAACCATATATATATATATATATATATATATATATATATATATAATAAAGTTTTATTAGAAACATGATTAAAACCATAAACAAAACATGGCAGTTTGTTGAGTTTTGTTGAACATCTCCATTATGGTGGTCAAATATAGAGGGTTCCAGTTGAACAAAGTTTGAGTAGTCGTATATTATCCTGACATGTTTCGCCTTATGGCTTCATCAGGGGATATACGAATCAACCAAAAGTTACCAGGAGAACTATACAGAAACAAAAAATACTACATAAGAAAATACATCAAAATAAACATATCACATTACACAGAGAGAACAAGAAATCATTTGTCAAAAGTTCACCAAAAACAGGCGCTTACCACCTCAGAGCCCCCAAGAGGGTCACCCACAAAGGAAGGACCACCACAGAGAGGAGGCACTACGCGGCCACAGAGAGCAAACAACGACCAGGCTAACAGGAAGAAAACAAGATGAATCCTAAATATGTGTGATTTATATCAGAATGGAAAATCGCACCAAAATGCCGCTAGTACGGAGGTGCATAAAGGATAAGCCTTAATTAATATTGGGGAGATTCCCAAATAGGATACTAACTTAAAAGCACTAGTAATCAGGGCATAAGGGGGAGGGCAGTTACTGAAATGAAGGAGGGGATGTTATTTACCGTAAATGGAGTCAAACTCCTAGCATTTACCATAAAGGTAACTCAGGTAAAAATCTACATATTCTTTTCATTTTAAAGGATTATGAAAAAATGTCATATGATAATTAGTTATATTGCATGTAATAAATTCAAGGAATTTAGAATAGTCAGATATCCGTCAATTAAATGGATTTTAATGGATCAGTGCAGAAGGAACATAGGACTAATGTCTCACTCTGTCATAAAGAACTGTTATGAGGTATATCACAAAATGAATTATGTCTTGACAAAAAAGTAAAAAGAAAACAAAAAAAGGGCATTGCATAATACAAAAATGGATCTGAGATATGTAACCCGCAGATCAGGGCCCCCAATGAGGGCAAGAGATGTCATAGTCTTGAAAAAATGTGGGACCAGTAACCACATATCGGTAACCCACAAAACATGGTGAACGAAGCAAATGAGTTCAAATTAGAAATAATATAAATAAACATTTCTGCGGGATCCCCTGGGGTGGTAGGCGCATTTGCGACCATACGGACACCCAGGGTGCTGAGGGGGTCCAGTCCTCCAGTCAGCACCTGTTCTGCGCTTTTGTGCTGCGCCTGTCTCCCTTCCCTCGACATGTTTTCATCACGTGGTGTCAATCTGATCTCGAGCACACCAGTCTCTTTCCTTGTGGTGTTGCCCCTTTCCTTCTCCTAAACCAGTGGGCCGCCTGGACTAACTTGTGGGATGGGTGGTAATCCGGTGTAGTGATTGGTTGGATCCACCTTTCCTGTCCTTGCCGATGACCATGCCCCTTCCCCCTGTGTTCGCCACTCGGCCCTCTGGCATCAGATCGGACTACTCTGAAAATGAATTAATCTGCACTGGATCCAAGACCAAGCAACCATTGCTAAGTACTTTACACTTCTATAACCATTTAGTTTGCTGCAGTTTTGCCGGGTTTGTAATACTCTTTTTCTGTAAATATTTTCTCGCACAATTTTTCTTTTTTTTTTAAACAATAAAAAAAAAAGCTAAATATCTGAATGATGGTTAGAATTAAAGAACCTTTGCCTCTGAAGGCTACCATATTTTAAATGTCTGTTACATTCCTGTCTGGACGTGGTGGCAAGTTTTAAATGAACCCTTTCACTGCTCACAGACCAGCCTTTATTCTCCTTGATACCCTGCAATCAGCTGGGTATTAAGGTCCTAGAGTCTGCTCTTGTTCCACTATAATCCACCATCCAAATAATAGGCGGCACACCAAAGATATTTAAAGGGGTTGTAAAGTCAGAAGGTTTTTTATCTTAATGCATTCTATGCATTAAGATAAAAAGCCTTCTGTGTGCAGCAGCCCCTCTAATACTTACCTGAGCCCCATCTCTATCCAGTGAAGTCCACGAGTCCCTAGGCTGTCTCCCTCCTAATTGTCTGAGACACAGCAACGGCGCCATTGGCTCCCGCTGCTGTCAATCAAAGTCAGTTAGCCAATCAGGAGAGAGTGGGGGCCGGGGGCCGAACCATGGACACACAGAATGGACACACAGAGCTGCAGCAGGGCTCAGGTACCCCCAAAGAAAACTCCCCGCTGTGGGGGCACTCAACAGGAGGGAGGGGTCAGGAGCACCAGAGTGGGACCAGAGAAGAGGAGGATCCAGGCTGCTGTGTGCAAATCCACTGCACAGAGTAGGTAAGTATAACATGTTAACAAAAGAAAAAATACTTTACAATAATTTTTTGCTCCAGCCAAGGTTTATTGGAATTACAGCACACTGTTCACTCCCACCCCAACCTATTTCACCCCCAGCAGGGCTTAATTATAGGGATACATGATTAAGCCCTGCTGTGGGTGAAACATGTTGGGGGCATGACTTTGAATGAAAGTGAGCAGTGAGTTTTCAGGTATCACTGTATCTTCCTAATGCAGACACAAATGCCTGATTACCCTGTTGCCAAGTCCAGTCACTTTGGCATGGGAAGCAAGAGGTGAGCTGTCTAGGCCTAAGCAAATACTGACTTTTGGAATGTTGGTATGTTTATAGGAGTGCTAAAGGGTTCCAACAGCAAACTGGGAAGCCGTTTTGCTCTCTACAGGTATAAACAGGCACATTTGGATTCCTGCTATAATATTTCAGTGTTACTTAATGAGTTGTCACTACAGGGTTAGGACCCTGCGAAGGCAAAAACCTTCTTAAAGAAGCAAGGGACAGATTATTTGTATGCATTTGATCGATTTTTGGATTTATAAATCAAACAGCAGGCGGTAAAATTGTTATATTGGGACCAAGTGGCAGATTTATCTAGAAATTAAATGGATAAACCAAGTAGCAGTAGCAAACACAATAAACTAGTGACATTCTAAAATAAGAAAAATGATAGAACTGCCCAACAGCTTGTCGCTGGGCACTAAGGTGATCTATATAAAAAAGACAAAAGCCATAAAGCATGTGTTCTTTACAATATACAACAGCATGCATAATATGAAACAAGAATGGGATTCTGTGACTTTCATTGCAGAGGAATTATTACCAGTTACTACCTACTTCAGGAGTTGTATTCTGTATCTGAAGTATACCGTAAAAGCAATTTTAAACCTGCCAAAGTCAGAGCACCCATAAGTTTATAATGATCAACGTTAGTAAAAATAAAGTGCCTTTGAACAAATAAATATGTGCAGTGGTGTTACTAATTACCATATTAAAAGATTGTTGGTTGTAATGTAATATTTTAATTGAATCCAATAAACTATCTGCAGAGAATATATCACTTTCAGTAATAAGGGCAAAGGGTTTGATTTACTAAAACTGGAGAGTGCAAAATCTGGTGCAGCTCTGCATGGTAGCCAATCAGTTTCTAACTTCAGCTTGTTCAATTCAACTTTGACAATAAAACCTGGAAGGGGATGTGATGCAGCTCTGCATAGAAACCAATTTTGCACTCTCCAGTTTTAATTGTAGCACCCTGGGCAGGCAGGGCAGGGTTGCTCCTAAATGTACCTGCCAGGCTTGGCTAATTGTTGAGGGTCAATTGATTTCAGTCTATGTCTGTAATTTCTGCACTTCTCTCTTTTGCCACTAGGTGGCCGGGTTCTTGGTGGCATTAGATATGAGAAGGGCAATGCAAGGTCATATTATGGGTATATGGGGTATCTGAGCCAATGGGCCAATGGGCAGGGGCAGGGGTTTTCTTAAATCCCTGGGCCTGCTGGGAGAACCTATATATTTGGGTGGAGTCAGTTGATCTGGGTTCTGTGCCACCTGGATGGCTGTCTGGGTGGATGTGTGTTGTATTGTCCAGGGTGCTAGGCCAGAGTTTGGGCCTATCCTGGGCACATCTGGCTGCTAGGCTGTCTGAGGGCCTATCCAGAAGCAAGAGAGCAGCGCAGGGTTGGGATTGCGGCTTGCAGTCCAATCAGAAGTGATGGTTCTGCTGGCCGGAGAACCTGTCATGGTCAGAGGTAGAGGCGAAGCTGTCGCCACTAAGGGACCATCCACCTTATTACCAGGGACCACAGTGAGTAGCTGAAACAAGTACCGGAGCAGTATTCTCACCAACCGGGGATGATGAAGAATCAGGAAACTTCAATGAGTATCAAGCCAGGGACCCAGCCAGCGGAGGTGACGTTTGCAGAGCAGCCTTGTGTGTCAAGCCAGGGACCGAGCAGGCCAGTGGGGGTGAAGCTTGATAAGTATCTTGAGTGTCAAGCTAGGGACCCAGCAGAGAAGCAGGGGTGACGCTTGAGGAAGATACCACCGTGAAGATTGGAGCTCAAGGGATTCAGTGGCAGTGAATCATCTAGTCTAGTGAGAAACTGGGAGCTCAGTGGGCTGAAGAACTCCAAGAAGTGATTGTAGTGGAAGCAAAGGAAATGTTACACTTTGTGTTAGGAACTGTTAAAGATGGTTGCCATAGGAGACAGCATTCCTATACATGCAGATGTGGTGTCTTGCTGGATGCCTTTCCCTACATGGCTGTCGTCCTGTTGAAGTCTCGGAGTCTGCCAATTAATCAATTAATCTTGCAACTACCTAAGGGTGCCCTAGCCCTAACTCTCTCTCCCAAGGTTCTGTTAAGAGAAATAAAATCTCTTTTGCATCCAAGAAGTATCTGGCGCCCAATCAATCTACCTTGCATTACACCCACTATGCCATGCAACCCACGATACACAGAAGGATGTCAGCTATCTCTGCCCCTGGAGGTTCTCATTGAATCAAAGGAGGCCTGGGACTCTCTCCAGTTCCAGCACATCCCTCCTGAGGACTGGTGCCTAGAACTGGACGGCATACTCCAGGTGCGGCCAGACCAGAGTCTTGTAGAGTGGGAGAGTTATCGATTTATCTCTTGAGTGAATCCCCTTTTTAACCACTTACCGCCCAGTTAATAGCAGATTGACGTCCGGGAAGTGGTTCTGTTATCCTGACTGGGCGTCATATGACGTCCTTCATAATAACATGCTGATGCACGCCCGTGGGGGCACGCATCGTGGCGATCGGTGGAGCGTTGTGTCAGTCTGACACACCACTACACCGATCTCGGTAAAGAGCCTCCGGCTGAGGCTGATCACGATGTAAACAGGAAAAGACCGTGATCGGCTTTTCCTCACTCGCGTCTGACAGACGCGAGTAGAAGAGAGGGGGGTTACGTTCCGGACCCACCCGCGAAAAGTGAAAAACCGCGAAATAGAAAGACCCTATTTAAATACACCCTAGGCATGTTTTGTTAACTTTTTAATAGCATTTAAAGGTCTTTAAACACACTTTTAAGCAATATGAACACATAAAAGATATAGAGAGAGAGAGATCACACAAAAATATTGTGTTAACAGTACAGTATACTGTAAAGTAAAATATAGAGTACAGTATTGTATGTACAGTACAGTACTGAGATGACTACAGTACTGTATACTGTAAGCAGCAAATAATCTAATAAGAGCAGCTACTGTTCTTCTGAAGGTGCAGGTTCAGCAGGAGCTTCTTCAGGTGTAGGTGGGTTGTCTTCTTGCTGCTCCAGAACCTCCAATTCTACATCAGAGGTGGCCGTGGAGGTACTTGGGGTGGATGCGGCCTTCTTCTGTTTTGGGAAGAACATAGTTATAGACAGTTGCTGGGCATGTTTCTTCTTTTGGGCGAGGAGGTTCTTGTACACCTGGATGGCTCCATCAATGCTGTTTTGGAACTGCAGTGAACGAACCATGTCAGGATCCCACTCAGCTAACATCTGTTTCAGGTCATTGGCTGTACGCACGACCCTGCCAAGGCGCTCAATTGACAAGCCTTCATCTTCTTCCTCCTCCTCCTGTTCCTCCACTTCCTCCTCACTCGCTGACTTGGTGAGTTCTGTCAGATCCTCATCGGTTAGTGGAGCTGAATGTGTTTCAATTAGGTCATTGACGTCGTCCTGGGTCATATCCTGAAAACCTTCACCTCCTAGCAACCTGGCCAGCCTAATTGCCTTGTCCACAGCTGAATGATGAACTTCGTCAGGAGAGAACCCTTCATAATTGTGAATAATGTCTGGCCAAAGCTTCTTCCAACAGGCATGCACAGTCTCCTTCTTCATCTCCTTGAGGGCCTTTTGTATGTTCTCCAGACAGGTTGCAATGGTGTAATTACGCCAGTAGTCCTTCAAATTGAAATTTTCATCATTCTTCATGGATTCGACAAGATGATTCAAGGAGTTGCGAGTGTACAGCGCCTTGAATGCTCGTATCACCCCCTGGTCCATGGGCTGAATTAAAGACGTGGTGTTGGGTGGAAGGAACTCAACTTGCACTCCTTCGTATGATAGATCCATGGCGTGGCCTCCTGCATTATCCATCAGCAGAAGCACCTTAAAAGCAATGCCAAGTTGGGCAAGGTAGACCTTGACGGCTGGGATGAAACAATTATGGAACCACTCAGTTGTGAGGACTTTAGTCATCCAAGCCTTACTGTTATGCATCCAATGGACTGGTAGCTGGTTCTTGTTTTTATTCTTCAGTGCTCTGGGATTCTTGGCCTTGTAGATCAGGGCTGGCTTGATCATAAACCCAGCAGCATTTCCACACATAACCAAGGTTACTCTGTCCTTATAAGCCTTGAATCCAGGTGCTCGGGCTTCCTCCTTCATGATGTAGGTCCGTTTGGGCATTCTTTTCCAGAACAAGCCGGTCTCATCCATATTAAAGACTTGCACTGGTTGGTACCCACCCTCCTCAATGATACTCTTGAAGGTCTCATTGGTGTACCTTGCAGCAGCTTCTTTGTCGGCAGATGCAGCTTCACCTTGCAATGAAACGCTCTTCAACTGATAGCGTTTCTGGAAGCGGTCAAACCATCCCTTGCTGGCAGAAAAACCTCCTGATGTACTAGAAGGCTGATCAAGATTGTCGCTGTCTGACTGTTCAGCTGCAGCAGAGCCTCCTTCAGAGCCTCCTTGATTGGCAAAAGTGTCATACAGCTTCTTTGCCTGGGTCCTGATGGTGTTACCATCCAATGTGATGCTTTTTTTTTCTGCAATCTTGGATCCAAATGGCCAAGGCAGTTTCCATCCTAACAATGTTTTTATTGCGGGAAGAAACAACTCTTTTTGCAGCTTGGTTGATGGACACTGCAGCAGTTGCCCTGATATTCTTCTCATCCTTCTTGATGTAGCGAATCGTTGACTCATTCATACCATAATGGCGGGCTACAGCAGCATAACTCTGTCCTTCCTTTACCATGTCAAGAAGTTTCACCTTCTCCATTATTGTTAGGAACTTCCTCTTCTTTTGTGGCTCACCAGAAGCCGCAGCCTTAGATGATCGGCGTTTGGGTGGCATGATTTCAGCTACTGTACAGTATCCTTGTTTGTGGTTGGCACAAGTACAGTACAAGCACAGTTACCGCCCCCTCTAACGTCAACACGCTCGGTGCGTTCCACCGCTGCCTCGATATGATTCGCCGCTACATAACCGCGAAATGGCGAAATATTACCGCGATATCGGAATAACGGGTCCTAATTATAATAGCGCGATATACCGGGACCGCAAAAACTGAACCGCGATATAGCGGGGGTTTACTGTATATGGTTAGAGAGCAAAATTTATAATTCACTCTGAGAATAACAGACAGAAGAGATATACAGTATATACCATTAGAGGAGATATACTGTATATACTATTAGAGGAGAAATATACTGTATAAACTATTAGAGGATATATACTATTAAAGGGTGAATCTGGTAAATATCAGACTCAGAGATCACATTTTTTTATTTAAAAAACAAACAAACAAACAAAATGTAATTTTAGGAAAGTTTGTTGAATTTTCTAATCGTTAGTGGGGTCAAACCGACGTTCATTTTCAACCACAGTGACAAATGGGAAATAGAAAACTTCTTGGTCAAAGGAATTTTCAGACAGTGTATGTGGTTTTCATTCAGAAATTACAATCATTTTAAAAACAGAATGTTAAAAACAAGTGAAAATTTCAAACAACATTCTTTCATTCAGCGAAAAACTAAAATTAGCCCTTTTATAGTACAAAAAAAGCAGATAATCACTACTGTAGGGGGTTCATTTTTTACTGTAGAACTGTGAAAGTAATATTTACAGTAGCGATTATTTGCTCTTTGTACTGTAAAGGGCTCATTTTATTTATTTTTTAAGCCCATTATATTACTGGCCGATTAATCGATTATGAAAATAGTAATCGATTTATTTCATAATCGATTAGTTGTCGATTAATCGATTAGTTGTTTCAGCCCTAGCTAGGATCCTAGACCGCTAGAGTAGGGGAGGAGAATAAGCTATTGGGACCGGTCTAGCTGTGGGCAGGAGTGGAGGATCAGGTAAATAAATCTTCTTTTTTGTTCCCCTAGACCAGGGATCTCCAAACTACGGCCCTCCAGCAGTTACGGAACTACACATCCCATGAGGTGTTGTAAAACTCTGACATTCACAGACATGACTAAACATGATGGGAATTGTAGTTCCTGAACAACTGGAGGGCCATAGTTTGGAGACCCTTGCCCTAGACCAAAATGACCAATTCACCCTAGCAGTGCGGGCACAGCCCCACTATAAGGGATAGTTTTTTTAGTTGCCCAAAGCTGGGTTTTAAACTGGACCTAAAGATAAAAGCTGGCTTTAGGTCCCCCAAATCTTATACCTTGTGTTAGAAATTCTGTATACAGCCCTACAGAACAGACAGCCCACATAAGCTTTGCTGCTTAACTGCAGACAGGAAAAAGAAACGTTATTATAGAAAAAAGACAGAGCATACCATAAATGCAGCTACAAACTTATAAACACTGCCATCTACTGGTTGAAGAAAATATCTCGACTACATTCCGATGTACAGTAGTTGTTGCACAAAATACAATTCTGTATTCCAACACCTTGCCTTATTGAAATAAGAAAAGAAAAGTTACACCCCCCCCCCAAAAAAAACAAAAACAACAACAAAAAACACTTCTGCTGCAGGATCTCTGCCAGACAGGCCACTGCTTTAATGGCACCAACTGCTTGGTACCTTGGGCAGACTCCATCCTCAACAGCAATGCCAGGTCATGTGGTGAACCTAAAGTACATTCCTGACTCTAGACCATATTTAAAGGGAAGGGCCAGCCGGGAAAAAAAAATTAAAAGTCAGCAGCTACAAACACTGTAGCTGCTGACTTTTAATAAGCAGACTTACCTGTCCTGGGTGCCTGCGATGTCGGCCGCTCGAGACCGATCGTCCTTCGGGTCTCGGTTCCCGGCGCCGCCATTTCAACTAAGGGAAACGGGCAGCGTAGCCTTGCTGGCTTCACTGCCCGTTTCCTACTGCGCATGCGCGAGTCGCGCAGAGCTTTGTCAATGGGGAACGCGTTGTGTTGCGGAACACACAGTTCCCATAACACACCGTGCCCCATTCACTAGAAGACGACGCTAGGAGCAGAAGACCGAACAACTCCACGGAACAAGAAGAGGCAGATTAGGACGATCTGCCTAGCAACAGCCATTTCTGGTAAGTAAATGGCTTTTAATAATTTTTATTAACATTTTCATGAAGTTTTTTTTGTCAGGGTGGCCCTCCACTTTAAGTATGTGTATGTAAAATAACTAATGCGGCGTACTAATGCGGCGTGTGTATGCCCAACGGTCTTTTTCTGTCTGAATTTCCGACGGACTTTGAATTGAGAACCTGATCTCAATTTTTCTGACGGAAAACCTTTCTATCGGATTTTCCGATCGTGTGTATGCAATTCCGACACGCAAAATTTCGACGCATGCTCGGAAACAATTCGATGCATGCTCGGAAGCATTAAACTTCCCTTTTATAGTGCTGTTGAACGTGTTTTATGCCGCTGTGTTATTGACCGTAGGAATTTGGTATGATCGTGTGTAGGCAACACAGCTTGAGCGAAATTCCGTTGGAAAAACCGTCAGAGTTTTTTCCGACGAGAATTCCGATCGTGTGTACGCAGCATAAGACTAATTGTTTTTAATAAAAGAAATCAAACTTTATTCTTATTTATTTATCTTATTCTTTCTGAATGCCGTGGGCAAGATTAGGCCTACCAATAGAGGACTTGTTATAGCACATCATGGTAGTGAGAACACAGCATACATTACTATTGCTGGAGGGCAAAAGAGTTTTCCAAAATATATATGGCAGCCGCATACATCTCTATCACTCTGAACAAAATCACCTGGCAGAGGAGTGCTTTCAGGATTCAGGATCAAATCTCCAATGTGCTCTGTGAGTGTACAATGGGCCCTCTCCTGTTTGGGGTCTGTGTGCACTGTACATATAAGGGACACACCAGTGAAGTTTATGTGATGAAAAAAAAAACAGCACAACAAATTATGCAAGCAAACAGGTAAACACAGCAATGGTAGAGCAAACCATGAAAACAACAAGGTCAACATTAAGATACAAGGAATAAGCAATGGAAACAAGGTTAACCAATTACCACCGCTAATAGGCAACTAATCCGCTGTCAAAAACTCTATAATGGATATATACAGTATGTACAAAAGGTCAACTCCAAGGACATACCGCTAGGTTAATTGACTCTTGTAAAAAAATTGGCACTAGTATGTGTATGCATGTATGTGAGAAAAGCACCGTAGATTGTACGCTCCTTGACTGCAAGAACTAATGTGAATATACAATATGTACAGTGCCTTGAAAAAGTATTCATACCCCTTGAAATTTTCCACATTTTGTCATGTTACAACCAAAAACTTAATTGTATTTTATTGGGATTTTATGTGATAGACCTGGCACATAATTCAAGTCAAGTGTAGGAAAAAAATTATAAATGTTTTTCCAAATTTTTAATAAATAAATATCTGAAAAGTGTGGCGTGCATTTGTATTCAGCCCCCTTTACTCAGATACCCCAAAATAAAATCTAGTGGAACCAACTGCCTTCAGAAGTCACCTAATTAGTTAATAGATTTAATCTCAGTAGAAATACAGCTGTTCTGTGAAGCCCGCAGAGGTTTGTTGGAGAGCCTTAGTGAACAAACAGCATCATAAAGGCCAAGGAACACACCAGACAGGTCAGGGATAAAGTTGTGGAGAAGTTTAAAGCAGGGTTAGGTTATAAAAAAGATCCCAAGCTTTGAACATCTCACGGAGCACTGTTCAATCCTTCATCGAAAAATGGAAAGAGTATGGCACAACTGCAAACCTACCAAGACATGGCCGTCCACCTAAACTGACAGGCCGGGCAAGGAGAGCATTAATCAGAGAAGCAGCCAAGAGGCCCATGGTAACTCTGGAGGATCTGCAGAGATCCACAGCTCAGGTGGGAAAATCTGTCCATAGGAAAACTATTAGTCGTGCACTCCACAAATCTGGCCTTTATGGAAGAGTGGTAAAAAGAAAGCCATAAGAAGTCCTGTTTGCAGTTAAGAGAAACCATGTGGGGGGACACAGCAAACGTGTGAAATAAGGTGCTCTGGTCAGAAGAGACAATAATTTAACTTTTTGACCTAAAAGCAAAACGCTATGCATGGCAGAAAACTGCACATCAACCTGAACACACCATCCCCACCGTGAAACATGGTGGTGGCAGCATCATGTTGTGGGAATGCTTTTCTTCAGCAGGGACAGGGAAGTTGGTCAGAGTTGAAGGGAAGATAGATGGAGCCTAATACAGGGCAATCTTAGAGGAAAACCTGTTGGAGTCCGCAAAAGACTTGAGAGAGATTCACCTTCCAGCAAGACAATGACCCTAAACATACAGCCAGAATTACAATGGAATGGTTTAGATCAAAGCATATTCATGTGTTAGAATGGCCCAGTCAAAGTCCAGACCTAAATCAATTGAGAATCTGTGGCAAGACTTGAAAATTGCTGTTCACATATGCTCTCCATCCAATCTGACAGAGCTTGAGCTATTTTGCAAAGAAGAATGGACAAAAATGTCACTCTCTAGATGTACAAAGCTGGTAGAGACATCCCAAAAAAGACTTGCAGCTGTAAGTACAGCGGAAGGTGGTTCTACAAAGTATTTTCTCAGGAGGGCTGAATACAAATGCATGCCACACTTTTCACATAGTTATTTGTAAAAAATTTGGAAAACCATTTATCATTTTCCTCCCACTTCACAATTATGTGCCCCTTTGTGTTGTCACATAAAATCCCAATAAAATATATTTAAATTTTTGGCTGTAACATGACAAAATGTGGGTATGAATACTTTTTCAAGGCACTGTAAATTGGCAGTGCTATATATTGTATTTATTGGCGTATAACACTCACTTTTTCACCATGAAAATCGGGTGCAAATAGGATGTGCGTGTTATACGCCAATACTTCAATTTTAGATGCCTTGTAGGGGACAGGGAGGGGCGCAGCATTGATGGCAATAGTGTGGCTGCTGCATTGATGGCAATGGTGAGGCTGCATTGATGTGGACTGATGAGGCTGCATTGATGGCAATGGTGAGGCTGCAGATGGGCACTGACCCTTATATTGCTTCAAAGTTCCTTATTTCAAATTAAATTTGTTTTCCTGAAACTTCCCTCTTCAAATAAATGTGCGTGTTATACGCCTGTGCGTGTTATACGCCTGTGCGTGTTATACGCCGATAAATACGGTAAATCCTTTTAATAAATAATAATAGCAATAAATAAGGTGGAGAGAATAGAGTGTGGCAAGGCCAGCAACAGGATATAATGCTGAATTACAAAAAAGAGGGCAAAGCACAACTGGGATTAGACAGACCAACAGATTGCTGAGGCACATGGCATACCAAATGCTGGTAGTGACTAATTAGAGAATAGGGGCTACAGGGGGACAACAGATGGTGGCCAGTAAAAGGAAGCTGAGCAACCACCTGCAGGTGAAAACTACCGCCATTTACATATAAATCAAACAACATAGAAAAGTGAATTTTAGACTGTAAAATAAGAATATCAAGTCCTTAAACAGTATATTAAATGTGTACAGCAAGCAGGAAACAGCTGTGATTGCATGCTTTGGAAAAATCAACCCCCCCAGAGCCATTGAGGTAATACGGCCAGCTTTTAGTCAGTTTTCCTACCTCGGCTGACTGGGAGTATATCAAAGCAGTCAGACTTCTACAAGAGATATCCCTGGAGATAGACACCATATCCTGCTTGTGAAATCCGACAAGAATAAATAAATAAATCTATCCAGCTTGAAGCCCATTTTATCAACGTTCACAGGAGACCTACGCATAGGCCTTCCAAGGCCATCAGGACATTGGAGGCACCTGACCGGCACTCATAATTCTCTACTTTTTTTTTGGAGGACGTCATGTGCTGCTTACTACTTCAGGAGAAGAGAGACCTCTAGAAAATCTGTCCAAAAAATATACACAGTGAGATTTATGCAAAATGAAAATGCTGTGGTTCATCAAGCCATCTTGATTGAAATATCTGTGCATGACTTGCCTTATAATGAAAGTGCTGACAGCTTCTACTGATGCCATATGGCTTCTCAGCACCCCCATAGGACAGCGATGTGTATGGTACTGCATATCATTTCCCAATACACATTCCATGAGGTGAAACGTGCAATCTGCTTTCATATTACACAACAATCCCGAAGATTCCAAGCTATTTTTGCAGAGTGGGATATTTAGTTTATGTACACTAGAAGCCAATTTATCTGTATAATAACTATATGCCTGCTAAAACATTTCTAATAACTTTATTCTCAGAGCAATTAACATTAGATATGCAAGCTGAGACACAATGGGCTAATTCAAACATGTACAAAGCAGCAAGATCTACATTTAGGCTGGGTTCACACTAATGCGAGGCATCGCATGGGATTCGCACCACGTTACCGTACACATCACATGCGGGAACCCACACAGGAATTGCACCAGTGTGAACCAAGAGCTCTGGTTCACATTGATGCAATTTGACATGTTAAATCGCATTCCAAATCCACGGCTATTGCCCTCAATGTAACGATCAGAATTGGTGCAACGCCGACTTTGTGGCGCTGCACCGATTTCCGAAAGTAGTTTTTGTACTACTTTTGGTGATCTCAGGTGCGATTTCAACAGACATCTGTGCAGGAAACCGCAGAGATGTCTCTGAAATCGTCAGACTGACATGAGGGAATAAAAACTTGCAAGTTTAGCTGAACTCACACGATTTCAATCCTGCATCAATGTGAACCAAGGCTAAAAGCAGTTATTAAACCCAAAACAAACATTAATTATATTGCAACTTACAAATTCTTAGATGTGATGGTTGCATTACTTTTCTTTTTTAGGCTTTCTTTGCTTATTTTCAGCTGCTGATCTGGCAAGTAAATCTGCTGTTTTTCAAAAGATGCAGATGTATAAGTTACAGGGATTAGACAAACCATTTGACACTGACAGTGGTGCTTACAGCGATCAGCTTTTATTTATTTTTGTAAAACCTTTACTCCATATGAAAAAAAAAAAACTGGTGCTGTAACTACTTATAAAGTGTGAGTGTTGAGTTTGGCTTCAATTTGTTGCGTGTCTGGCGGCAACCAGGTGAGGAGTACAAAGACAAGTGTGTCTTGCCTACAGCCAAGCATGGTGGTGGGAGTGTCATGGTCTGGGGTTGCATGAGTGCTGCCGGCACTGGGGAGCTACAGTTCATTGAGGGAACCATGAATGCCAACACGTACTGTGACATACTGAAGCAGAGCATGACCCCCTCCCTTTGGAGACTGGGCTGCAGGGCAGTATTCCAACATGATAATGACCCCAAACACACCATCAAGACAACCACTGCCTTGCTAAAGAAGCTGAGGGTAAAGGTGATGGACTGGCCAAGAATGACTCATGATCCTAAACTCTATGGAGCATCTGTGGGGCATCCTCAAAACGGAAGGTGGAGGAGTGCAAGGTCTCTAACATCCACCAGCTCTGTGATGTCATCATGGAGGAGTGGAAGAGGACTCCAGTGGCAACGTGTGAAGCTCTGGTGAACTCCATGCCCAAGAGGGTTAAAGCAGTTCTGGAAAATAATGGTGGCCACACAAAATATTGCCACTTTGGGCCCAATTTGGACATTTTCACTTAGGGGTGTACTCTTTTTTTGTTGCCAGCGGTTTAGACATTAATAGCTGTGTGTTGAGTTATTTTGAGGGGACAGCAAATTTACACTGGTATACAAGCTGTACACTCACTACTTTACATTGTAGAAAAGTGTCATTTCTTCAGTGTTGTCACATGAAAAGATAGAATAAAATATTTACAAAAATGTGAGGGGTGTACTCACTTTTGTGAGATACTGTATAAAAAAACATGAGAAGTCGAACACTACCACCCTTGGATCTACATCCACTGTCCACATAAATATGTAAAACAAAATATAGAGGTTGTTCTAGCCCAGGGGTCTTCAAACTACAGCCTGCCGGCCACATCTGGCACGCTAAAAGATTTTATCCAGCCCATAGCTAACAGCGGCGCGCTCAGTGCACCTGCGCGCCGCTGTCTTTGGCAAATATCTCCTAAACCGTATAAGGTTTAGGAGATATTTCTTGGACCTACAGGTAAGCCTTAATCTAGGCTTACCTGTAGGTCAAAGTGGTTTGTAAGGGTTTACAACCACTTTAAGGGAGTAAGCTCTCTATGCATATTTCGCATGAGCCATCAAAAATAATGTAAGGGCCCTTTCACACGGGCTTGACCGTTTGATGGACTCTGCTTTGCTCAGGGGGGCATCGATCCGCTAATCCACGCTGAGCAGGTGGATGACAGGTCCGTCTCTGCTCACTGTGCAGAGACGGCACTGTCAGAGTCCCGCCCTCCTCTATGGGGAGATCGGATGAAAACAGACCGCCTGTCCATTTTCATTCGATCCGATCTGCCAGACGGATGGAAAATAGGGTCAACATCCATCTGGATTTGGCAGACAGGATTGCAGCGGGTGTCAGCGGACATATCACAGCTGACATCCGCTGCCCCATAGGGGTGAATGGAACACCTGATCAGCTCTGCCTGAAAAACTGACAGATGGAACTGATTGGAAAGTCCGTGTGAAAGGGCCCTAAAGCAAAATATTGTTTCCCAAACTTAATTTGATTAATAGTAACTCATGTTTTAATTATTACATTTTTTTGTAAAGAAGAGGAGCTCCTTATTTATCCAATACGTCATGCTATGACAATCAAACAGAAGTAAGTGCATAACCAGGGTGTTAAAAGTAAGGGTAAGATCTATCTGATGTCATATGTCCCCTATTCTATCTGATGTCATTTTAAGACTCAATTCATTAGCCCCCTTTGAATTAATGTTAGCACACAAAAATGGAGCCATAGCTAAATTCACAAAAGTTTGGCTTGCATGGACATTACATCCTAGAGCTTAAACTTTCTTGAAAGACACCAAGAACTACTATTATTATTATTATTATTATACAGGATTTATATAGCGCTAACAGTTTGTGCAGCGCTTTACAACACGAGGGCAGACAGTACACTTACAATACAGCTCGTTAGAGTTTACAATCTAGAAGGGAGGGTCAAGTGGAAACAAAAGGTAATAACTGTGGGGGGTGAGCTGATGGGTGTGGGTGTGTTAGGTGTGGGTAGGGTAGGCTTCTCTGCAGAGAAGGGTTTTCAGGGATCGTCTAAAAGCTAATAGAGTAGGAGATAAGCGAACAGATTGGGGTAAGGCATTCCATGGGATTGAAGAGGCTTTGGAAAAGTCCTGGAGGCGAGCATGGGAGGAGGTGACGAGGGAGCTAGAGAGCAGGAGGTCTTGAGAGGAACGAAGAGAACGAGTAGGTTGGTATTTAGAGACTAGGCTAGTGATTATAGCTGGGGGCTAAATCGTGGATGGCTTTGTAAGTAGTTGTTAGTATTTTGAATTTAATTCTTTGGCCGAGAGTAAGCCAGTGGAGGGATTGACAGAGAGGTGTAGCAGAGACAGAGCGATTGGTAAGGTGGATGAGTCTGGCAGCAGCATTCATGATGGATTGAAGGGGAAATAGACTATGTAGAGGTAAGCCAATGAGAAGGGAGTTGCAGTAGTCGAGGCGAGAGATGAACAGTGAGTGCATTAAGAGCTTTGTACTAACCTTGTGTTTCCAATAGCTAGTAGAATAACACTACATTGTTGGCTGCATTTAGTCAAGAACAAATCAAAAAAAGATACTGGTAATGTATTTTGTTCGCTTACAGAAGTCTCATATCTCTTTATGGTGACATTATCGAACACAAAATGTTAATGTACTATTTTTGTTAAATATCTAAAAAATCCAAGAAAAATCTTTGAATTAAAAAAAATATATATAAGGGTAAGAGATTCATATCAGGGACTAAAGCTATAATTTTATAGAGCTTAGCGGTTATTATTCTTTTAGTATTTTCTTTGTCTTAAAGATTGCAGTTTGTAGCACAGGTCAATACTTATGTATGGGACTGAATGAGGAGCAATGGTTAAAGAGCTTTTTGTAATGTTCTTCACTATCCTAATAGACTTGCTCACACCTTTAAAATATTTAAACGATCCTTTATCATTCCCCTCTTTCAAATTTGCTGATCCATCTTCCTCTCTACTCTAATCAATTTTCCAATGTAAACCTCTCTCATTGCCTTTAGCTGCTACCAAGTGAATTTACCCAGTTTATTGCTCAATGAAACTATATATTATTTACAGAGTGTTACTGCAGCCATTAACCTCTTGCACACTTCAGCTAGAAAAAGCTCAGTGCAGCTTTTTTTTTTTTTTTTTAATGAGCAAAATTACAGCCCATGAATTGTAATGTGCCTATGCACACAGGCGCGTAAACGAGCGTTGTGCATTCTTCAGTAAAAAAAAAATAGAAAAAAAGAAAAATCTGCATTGTTGGTCAGTAATTTACACCTCATGCGCACAAATAGCCATTTACATACAACAGAAATGCGATAATACGTTTTCGCCTGTGCGAATTTGCGTGAAAATTGCATGATCGCATGTGTGCAAAAATACACACAATTACATACAAAAAAGTCTGCAAAAGTAGATGCTCAAACAGGAGTATCCTGTGCAAGAGGCCTAATGCCGCGTACACACGAAGGGACTATCCTGCGGGATTATCCGCTGGACCGAAGTCGAGCGGATAATCCCCTCGTGTGTGGGCGCCGGCGGACTTTTTTTGGCCAAAGTACGGCGGACTAAAGTTTTAAGTTTTGTTTTAAAATTATCCGCTGGACTTGGCAGTCCAGCGGACAATCCGGCCGTGTGAAGTATGGTCCGGCGGACCAAAAAGGACGCATGCTCAGTAACAAGTATTTTTCTAGTATTTTTCGTTTGCTAGTCCCGTCGTACGTGCTGTACGTCATCGCGTGAACCGTCGGACTTTTTGCGTGATCGTGTGTGGACAAGTCCGTTCGCTTTTTAGTCCAGCGGACCCAGCTGGAAAGTCCAGCGGATTGTCCGCTGGACTTAGGTCCGCCGGGAAAAGTCCCTTCGTGTGTACGCGGCATTAAAGTTCACTCTTTGGACATATGCAGTACGTCCAAGGAGCTGAACTAGTTAAAAAACATACAATAAGGCCTTATGCACACTGGACATTTTTTTTCACCTGCTCCTAGGGGCATCTGGTATTTTTTTCCTGACTATAAATACCCCTAGATGTTAGCCTGGGTGTCCAAGCATACTGGCCTATGGGCCCCACTCTGTTTAAGGGCCCCCGAACAACAGATCAAAATAATATTGATTGGTTCTTGAAATAAAATTACAATAAATCTTTCTTATACCACATACACACGAGCAGACTTTTCGACGGACTAGGTCCGACGGTCTTTCCGACGGACTTTCGATGGAGTTCCGACGAACTTTCCGAATGAACGGACTTGGCAACACACAATCACACTAAAGTCCAACGGATTCGAACGTGATGACATACGACCGGACTAGAATAAGGACGTTCGTAGCCAGTAGCCAATAGCTGCCCTAGCGTCGTTGTTTGTCCGTCGGACTAGCACACAGGCGAGCGGATTTTTCCATAGGAACTGGGTCCGGCAGAGTTCCGGTGAAAAAATTTGAAGCATGTTCTATTTCTAAAGTCTGTCATTTTTCGACAGCAAAAGTCTGATGGAGCCCACACACGATCAAATTGTCCGACGGATTAGTTCCGTCTGACTTTTGCTGACGAAAAGTCCGGTCGTGTGTACACGGCATTAGTGGACGACTACAGCGTGGGCTTACTTTGACAGAAGGGCATACATGGACGACCTCCATTGATTGCGCTGCCCCCTGCGGAGGGCAGGCGGCGCGCTCTGTGATTGCTGAGTCCTGCAGACCCAGCTGATCACAGTTTGGGGTAAAGGGCCAATCACAGCGGCTCTTTACCACGTGATCAGCTGTGTCCAATGACAGTTGATCACGGATGTAAACACAAGCCAGTAATCGGCTTTTCTTTCCTCACGCTGACAGTGTGAGAAGAGAGGCGATAACTGGCTTGTGTTAAAGGGACATCTACATTGATAATCAGGGCACTGATTATCAGTGTCCTGATTGTTAGTGTAGTCCCAACAGAGCCCACCAGTGCTGCCAATCAGTGCCCATCAGTGCTGCCTATCAGTGCCCCCTAGCAGAGTCCATCAGTGCCACCTATCTGTGCCCATCAGTGCAGCCTCATCAGTGCCTTCTCCTCAGTGCCACCAGTGCCGCCTCATCAGTGGCCATCAATGCCACATATCAGTGCCGCCACATCAGTGCCACCTCATCAGCACACATCAGTGAAGCAGAAAAATTACTTGTTTGCAAAATTTTATTTCAAACTGTGAAAACGTATTTTGTTTTTTTGGCCTGGGCAGGAATAGGGTAAAAGTGCCCAATAGGCAAGTGGTTAAAGTCCATAAACCATAGACCTCAGGTTCACATTACAGTTTATCTCCTAATGCCGCATACACGCGGTCGGAATTTCTGATGGAAACAGTCCGATGGGAGCTTTTCAACGGATTTTCCGACCGTGTGTATGCCCATCGGTCTTTTTCTGTCTGAATTTCCGACGGACTTTGAATTGACAACCTGTTCTCAATTTTTCCGACGGAAAACCTTTCTATCAGATTTTCCGATCTTGTGTATGCAATTCTGACACGCAAAATTCCGACGCATGCTCGGAAACAATTTGACGCATGCTCGGAAGCATTAAACTTCCCTTCTATAGTGCTGTCGAACGTGTTTTATGCCGCTGTGTTACAGACCGTCGGAATTTGGTGTGACCGTGTGGAGGCAAGACAGTTTGAGCGAAATTCCGTCGGAATTCCGACGGGAAAACCATCAGAGCTTTTTCCGACGAGAATTCCAACCGTGTGTACGCGGCATAAAAGCTCATTTTCTTTCAGCTGTTTGTTTGTAAAAACAAATGTACGTATGTATGTAATGTACAGTGGTTCAATGTTATCCCACTAGAGCACACGCACAAGAAACCTGCAATGGGGGCACCAAGGTTTCAACTGCCTAGGGGTCTCCACAGAGTTTAATCCAGCACTGAACATACCGTGTGCGGCGGCGGCACAGGTCTAATATGTAACTTGTACAGTATAAGGAAATTCTGAATAAAAAGTGAAATAAATGTTTTTAAGCTAAGGGCTCATGCATACATGACGTTTTAAAAACCCCAGCGCTACAGCAGAGCTACATTAGCTTTATTGAGCGGTTTCCCAAATTTTTGCGCAATTTCCATGCGTTTTTTGGCATTAGTGTGTTTGGGCTTTTTTTCATTAAAAACACTCTTTATAATGTAAAAACGCCTAAAAACGTCAAACGCAGGGTGGCACGTTTATAAGCGTTTTTTGTGTTACTGCTCATGGAAGCACAGGTTGTCGTTTTTTTCTACTGCCCCTAAATGCTTAGGCCTCTTGCACACGATACTCCTGTTTGAGCATCTACTTTTTCAGACTTTTTTTATGCATTTGCGCGTATTTTCGTACATTTGCACACATATGTGTTTGCGCAAATCTATTCATACGTTCTTCTGCAGATTGTAAGTAATGGTAAGTAATTGTGCGCAATCGTGCGTATATAGAGTATTTTACTGAACAAAAATGCAGATTTTTTTTTTTTTTTTTCTTACTGAAGAATACACCGTGCTTGTTTAAGCGCCTGTGTGCACAGGCACATTACAATGAATGGGCTGAATTCTAGCTCAGTAAAAAAATAAGCTATACTGAGCTTTTTCAAGCTGCAGTGTGCAAGAGGCCTTATGCCTCCAATTGCCTCTGACAGTTTATGTGAGCATAGACACATAGGCTAAATGTGCTTTTAGAGGCCGTTAAAACGCCCCTAACAGCAGCTGTAAAAACGTCCTGTGTGCATGAGACCTTATTGATACTAATCCCTAATACAAAGATATTTATTGAGACTAAAGGAGCGCGTGGGCTAACCGATTAGAAATACTCATGTGCGGGAGCCCATACACCATACAATCTAGCAAAGTTAGTTTGAGAGAGTAACACATGAATCACAAGGTGTATAAAAAGTTCTCAAATTTAGGGGTAAATACCCCGAGATTATTAAAAAATATCTACAAAATTTCTGAAATTTATACAATAAATCAGATTCATTCAATACAATAGGTTTAAGTAAATATATGAAAAACAAAAGTGCAAGGCATGTTTGTGTGTGATTAACACGCAGTACCTAGGGTGACCACGTGTCCCGGATTTCCCGGGACAGTCCAAAATTTTGCAGGTCTATCCCGGGTACCTTCATTCCAGGACAATACAGTGTCCCGGAATGAAACTGACACAGCCACCCCCCCCGCCCGGCTAATCTGATGGGCCAACACATGACCGCTGTACTAACTGACAGTACTTGTCCTGGCCGGGAATGTCTGGAGGAGCACAATCTCCACCCCCTGCTTGTGATTGGAGAAATTATAAATCCTGCCTCTTGTGTCTAATCACTGTGCTGTGATTCGTTACAGCACAAGCTGATTTTTTGGAAAAGGGGGGGGGGGGGGTGACCTGAATGGCAGTTTGTAAATGTGGTCACCCTAGCAGTACCCCATCAGTGTAGATGTGAACCTAGCCTCAGCCAAGCATGGAACATGATGGCTCATGGGCAAATAATAATTTAACATGGCCACCGAGACAGCAACATATAAGTTCCAGAATAATAGCTGGTAGTACACCAAAGAAATCTGCATGGTCCCAGCAGACCGCGTTATATTGTCTCTATCTCCATTTTTAAAGCCCCCCAAACATAAATCTATATGCTGTTCTGCATCACGACTCTATCTTCCTATATCCCCCTGTGTATTGTTAATGCACCGTGTGACCTGTACTAACAGACTCCATGTTTACAAGACTTAATATCCCAGCGTAATTAAAGACTTTTCTGATGGCCTATACGTGCAAAGGAATTAATGCTTCATGGTTCTCAGGGGATTCCCTTCAGACACACACTATGTGCAAATGATTTCACTGTAGGATACTGAGATAGCAAACATCGGATAATAGTGTGCGTCCATGTATGCATACAGCAATCATGTGACCAATGAATTCCCTTCTATTTGTTTTCCCTGCCAAACCAAACTTGACAATAATTATTTGTGCTTGTTCAGCCATCTGCCATCCTTGCAAAGCCATGGAAAAATTCCAAGAAGTGAATATTGATTGCTTTGCGTGAAAGCTATAGCGTCTTCAAACTATGGTATATATCCTAGAGGTTATCTATATATATTTTTTTATTAGTAATGGTGGTGATCAGCGACTTAGTGGGACTGTGAAAGTGCGGCAGACAATCTGACACTAACTGGCACTGGGTGGGAGGTAGACTAACCAACACTGACATCACCATTGACACTAATACAGTGGTCAGTGATAATACTATACACAAGGGGTAATGAATTAAAATTCATGGAGGTCCGATTAGTAAAAAAAAAATTCCAGGTCCAGGTCCGAATCACATTTTTGTGCAATGATTCTTTACATCACAGCCCAGGTGTGAAGGCATGACAGCCCATTCGCTTGAATGGGCTGCTGTGCCTCCATTTTCTGCTGGGAAAAGGTCTTGGCACCTTTTTAAAAATGTAGCTGCATGGAAACTGCATGGTGCGTTTGTACTATGCTATTTCCATGTGCGGAAACTGCACCTTGTATTTTAGTGCATTTAAGAGTCAATGGTGCCCCACTCATTCTGCTTGCCCCCCTTCACATTTTCCCCACCACAGCACTACCCCCTTCACATATCCCCCACAGCACTGCCCCTTTCACTTCCCCAGCACAGCACTGACCCCTTTTACATCACCCCCCCCCCCCCCACGCACACACACACACAGAACTACCCCTTTCACTTCCCCCCGCACAGCACTCTCCCCCTTTACATCACCACCCCCCACACAGCACTGCCCCTTAACATTTCACCTCAAAGCACTGCCCCCTTCACATCCCCCCCACACATCCCCCCACAGTTCTGCCCCCTTCATATATGCCCCACAGCACTGCCTTTCATATACCACCTACCCAGCACTGCCCCCTTCATATATCCCCCAAACAAAACTGCCCCCTTCACATCCCCCCAAAGCACTGCCCACTTCATACATCCCCCACAGCACTGCCCCCTTCACATATCACCCCCCAGCACTGCCCCCTTCACATCCCCCCACAGCACTACCCCCCTTCACATCCCCCCACAGCACTGCCCCCTTCACATCACCCCCACAGCACTGCCCCCTTCACATCCCCCCACAGTTCTGCCCCCTTCATATATGCCTCACAGCACTGCCCTCTTCATATATCCCCCACACAGCACTGCCCCCTTCATATATCCCCCAAACAAAACTGTCTCCCTTCAGCTATCACCCCCAAAGCACTGCCCCTTTTACATCCCCCTCACAGCACTGCCCCCTTCACATATCTCCCCCAAAGCACTGTCCCCTTCATATATCCCCCCACAGC
This sequence comes from Lithobates sylvaticus, assembly GCA_028564925.1. NCBI lineage: Eukaryota > Metazoa > Chordata > Amphibia > Anura > Ranidae > Lithobates > Lithobates sylvaticus. Next base: position 380,633,264 of record CM053030.1, on the reverse strand, counting down.
ACTGCTTCCTCCATATATCCCCCTACAACACTGTTCCACTTTACATATCACCCCCAAAGCACTGTCCCCTTCATATATCCCCCCACAGCACTGCCCCACTTCACATATCCCCCCACAGCACTGCCCCCTTCACATATACCCCCACAGCACTGCCCCTTCACATATACCCCCACAGCACTGCCCCCTTCATATATCCCCCCACAGCACTGCCCCCTTCACATATACCCCCACAGCACTGCCCCCTTCACATATACCCCCACAGCACTGCCCCTTCACATATCCCCCCACAGCACTGCCCCCTTCATATATCCCCCACAGCACTGTCCCCCTTTACATATTCCCCCCCACAACACTATCCCCCTTCACATATCACCCCAAAAGCACCGCCCCTTCACATCCCCCTCACAGCACTGCCCTCTTCACATATCCCCCCAAAGCACTGCCCCCTTTCACCCCCCCCCCCACAGCCCTGCCCCCCTTTACATCACCCCCCCCCCCCCCCACACACACACACACACACAGCACTGTCCCCTTAACATTTAAAACAACTTAATGAGCAGGTAAAAATACACATAACTATATTAATAAAAGCATTGGGACACCTGCATTTACACACACATGAACTTTAATGGCATCCCAGCCTTAGTCTGTAGGGTTCAATATTGAGTTGGCCCACCCCTTGCAGCTATAACAGCTTCAACTCTTCTGGGAAGGCTGTCCACAAGGTTTGGGAGTGTGTCTATGGGCATTTTGACCAATTTTTTAAAGAGCATTTGTGAGGTCAGGCACTGATGTGGAGGAGAAGGCTTGACTTGCAGTCTCTGTTCTAATTCATCCGAAAGGTGTTCTATTAGGTTAAGGACTTTGGGTCAGGGCTCTGTGTAGGCTAGTCAAGTTCCTCCACCCCAAACTCGCTAATCCATATCTTTATGAATCTTGCTTTGTGCACTGGTCCAAATCATTTGGTGCGGGGGGGATTATGGTGTAGGGGTTATTTTTCAGGGGTTGGGCTTGCCGCCTTAGTTCCAGGGAAAGGAACACTTAAGGCATCAGCATACAGTATCTCCCAAAAGTGAGTACACCTATCACATTTTTGGAAATATTTTATTCTATCTTTTCGTGTGACAACACTGAAGAAATTACACTTTGCTACAATGTAAAGTAGTGAGTGTACAGCTTGTATAACAGTGTAAATTTGCTGCCCCTTCAAAATAACTCAACACACAGCCATTAATGTCTAAACCGCTGGCAACAAAAGTGAAAATGTCCAAATTTCGGCCCAAAGTGTCAATATTTTGCGTGGCCACCATTATTTTCCAGCACTGCCTTCACAGGTTGCCACTGGGGTCCTCATCCACTCCTCAATGACGACATCACAGAGCTGGTGGATGTTGGAGACCTTGCGCTCCTCCACCTTCCGTTTGTGGATGCCCTACAGATGCTCAATAGTGTTTAGGTCTGGAGACATGCTTGGCCAGTCCATCACCTTATAACATCAGCTTCTTTAGCAAGGCAGTAGTCGTCTTGGAGGTGTGTTTGGGGTCGTTATCATATTGGAATACTGCCCTGCGGCCCAGTCTCCAAAGGGAGGGAATCATGCTCTGCTTCAATATGTCACAGTACATGTTGGCATTCAAGGTTCCCTCAATGAACTGTAGCTCCCCAATAGCACTCATGCAGCCCCACACCATGACACTCCCACCACCATGCTTGACTGTAGGCAAGACACACTTGTCTTTGTACTCCTCACCTGGTTGCCACACGCTTGACACCATCTGAATTAAATAAGTTTATCTTGGTCTCAACAGACCACAGGACACGGTTCCAGTAATCCATGTCTTTAGCGTGCTTTACTTCATCAAACAGTTTGCTGGCTTTTTTGTGCATCATCTTTAGAAGAGGCTTCCTTCTGGGACGACAGCCATGCAGACCAATTTGATGCAGTGTGCGGCGTATGGTCTGAGCACTGACAGGCTGACTGCCCACCCCTTCAACCTCTGCAGCAATGCTGGCAGCACTCATACGTCTATTTCCCAAAGACAATATCTGGATATGACGCTGACTCACTCAACTTCTTTGCTCGACCATGGCAAGGCCTGTTCTGAGTGGAACCTGTCCTGTTAAACCGCTGTATGGTCTTGGCCACGGTGCTGTAGCTCAGTTTAGGGTCTTGGCAATCTTCTTATAGCCTAGGCCATCTTTATGTAGAGCAACAATTCTTTTTTTCAGATCATCAGAGAGTTAGTTGTCATGAGGTGCCATGTTGAACTTCCAGTGACCAGTATGAGATAGTGAGAGCGATAACACCAAATTTAATACACCTGCTCCCCATTCACACCGAGACCTTGTAACACTAACAAGTCACATGTGACACCGGTGAGGGGAAATGTCTAATTGGGCCCAATATGGACATTTTCACTTGGGGGTGTACTCAATTTTGTTGCCAGCGGTTTAGACATTAATGGCTGTGTGTTGAGTTCATTTGAGGGGACAGCAAATTTACACTGTTATACAAGCTGTACACTCACTACTTTACATTGTAGCAAAGTGTAATTTCTTCAGTGTTGTCACATGAAAAAAAATAATAAAATAATTACAAAAATGTGAGGGGTGTACTCACTTTTGTGAGATACTGTACCAAGACATTTTGAACAATTTCATGCTCCCAACACAATTGTCCCTAGAGTTGCCACCTCATCCCTTTAAACCCGGACACCCTTGAATTAAATAAAGGTTCTGAGGCTAATTAAATGCAGATAAGGCACCAATTGAGTTAAATTACCACCTTTAATCAGCCACAGAACCTGTGTAATTAATATGTGTTTGGGTTTAAAGGGATGAGGTGGCAACCATAATTGTCCCCCACACAAAATCCTGAGGAGCAACACAAGTTCCCGCTAGGCGAAGGGTGAACATGAACAATGCCTAATGTTTGTGATTGCCACATCCCTGAAACACTGCATAGCTAGGCAAGTGACACCACTTTTAAATTTCATCTTTGCAATTTATTGTGTTACCTGTATGCTTATTGGACAATGAATAAGAATTACACAGCTAATTCACCATCTAAGAACAACCAAATGTATCTTCAGTGGGGAACAGTGTCACCATCCCATTTATGCAGTGTGGCAGGGCCCCCACACACACAGCTGTTTTGCTGCCCACTAATAGAAGGGGGAATGGGCAGGAAACGACAGAGTCCTCTTCAGAAAGCGGCGCCTCGAGGGAGGCAGCACAGTTTCTGATCCTCGGACCGCTCGCCGCTCCTTACATTTGCTGAGGGAAACATACAGGGAGGAGGTGGGTGGAGCTAGCGGAGGGGAGGAAGTTAAATCCTCCTCCACAATGAATGGCGGGCCTCTCTTCTTACGTCACTGGTTGCTAGACACAAGGCAGGCTGTGGCTAGCAACCAATTAGGGCAGGGAAGCAGGGGGCGCTGGTGAGACCCTTGAAGTAACCACCAGTGACAGAGGCGATGCTGTGCAAGGATGACACTGCACGCTAGATGGAGGGAACCTTAGGTCCTCAGGCAGTGCACCCCTGTTGCCCCCCCCCTAAAGTGCCGCCTGGGACCCATGGTCCCACCGGGTCCCATGGTAGGGCTGGCCCTGGGCAGGGGTGCAAGAATCAAAAGAGGCTGAACAGCATTACAAATATTTTGACAGTTAAAACATTCCACATATATACACATATAGTATGTATTTTGCCTACATATAAAGCTGGTTTGCTGAGTACCAAGTTAATGGGGGATTCGTAATTGTGTGTAATGATTTGCCTGCATCAAACCTCCAACAGATCATGGGTTAGTCTGCTGAAGGATGATGTGCTTAGATGTAAGCTTGTGTAATTAGTTTCATGGATCGGCCATAGCCCACACCTGACCCCAGTCAGGCACAAGATTTACACATAGTTCAGGGTACTAAAGAAAGCCATACATGGATCGAAATGTGGCCGGTTCAGTAGGAATCCACCGAGATTTGATCTATATATGGACAGGCTGATTGTACCCAAGTGGGTTCATTGATTGACTTGGGTACAACCGATAAATAATGAACCATATATGGGGGGAATGGGTATTTACTACCCTGTATAATCGATATATAATAATGAACTATGTCTTTGACTTGTGTACAACAAGCCTGATGCCGCGTACACACGAGCGGAATTTCCGTTGGAAAAATCTTTTTTTGTTTTTTTCCGACGGAAATGACGGTGTGTATGCAAGCTTTGCAAGCTAAATTTGAATTTCAATATGAATTAGGTTTGAATTGCCCAGGTCAAAGAGAAGGTTTACACGGACACACAAAAGCTCGCTGAACTTTCGACCGTCAATAACGCGGTGACGTACAACACTACAACGAGCCGAGAAAATTAGGTTCAATGCTTCCGAGCATGCGTCGAATTGTTTCCGAGCAAACGTAGGAATTTTGCGCGTCGGAATCTCTACAGACGATCAGAACTTCCAATCGGAACTTTTTCCGACCGAAAAATTGAGAACATGCTCTCAATCTTTTGCTGGCTGGAAGTCCGATGGAGCATACACACGGTCGTATTTTTGGACTAAAAGCTCTCATCTGCCTTTTGCTGGCGGAATTTCCGCTCGTGTGTACGGGGCATGACAGATTATTTACATGTGATTACTGCTGATGGCTATAGCAGCTAGTAGTAATCATTGTGTTCTGCCAGCCAGGAAGCCCCCCGTCCCTCTCCCCCTCTGCCAGCAAAACACAATAGCACTGCGGGAGCGGCATTCCCCTATCAATACTGATTGTGTTGATGGAGGATTTGAGCGATTGTCTCTCTTTCTGTGTCTCCTAAACCAAAATGAGCAATTTGCAATGCTAGCTTAGCTCCATTGCTAAGAGATGATCAGTTAGTTGTGGCTAGATGCTCCTTTGAAACTGTCCTCCTTCCCTAGTGTAATATCACACCTCCTCCGTGACTTACCTATTACCTGGGCTCCAACTTCTAACCACACCTGGTTACAGCTCGAAACGCTTAACAACTCTAAGCATGTCAATTCTGCTTCGTTACCTTCATTATTTTCTTACATTTCTTCATCTTATTATTTTCATTTTCACATTAGTTCATCTTGGCGGCATTTAATGTGCCCTATGCAGGGCTTGATGTACAAATAAGATAATTATGGTTTAATAAAAGAGCTTGCAGAACACCTGCTGCCGTAGGCCATCTCAGAAAGTGAGATGATACAGAACATAGTATAATTATGTCTCTCTTGCGGGAGTTCTGCCCTAATTGCACTGTTACAGAGAAGCTGATGCAGCATTAGAGGTGATTGCATGATGACTGCATTAATAGCAAGGGAGAGCGCACTTTGCTAACTTCTCAACCAGATATAAGTCAATAACAAAATATGGTTTTGTTTTCAGAAGGATGACTTGCAAGTTTTTGGCTTGAAGTCTGTGAAATATTTTTAACGTGTGATAACCAGCCCCTCTTCCAGACCTTCTGCCCACCCTACCAACTAAACCCAGTAATATGAAAATAGTTCATCTGCAAACAGTGTCCGCAGCTTTAAGTCTCCTTTTTACATTAAAATATTGCCACTATATACCTTTTTGGATGATCTGTATACCACGCTCAGTGGTAAACTGCAAAGTTTCTCCAGTGCTGAGAGTTCAGGAAGGAGGCGATTTTCACTGCATGTGTGATGTCACTATCATGTGACCTGGCTAGCTCCGAGAACAAGAAACTGTTCTCTCCGGCATAAAAGGCACAACTGAGCATGTGCAGGTTGAGGTTGGCTACCTTGCCTGTTCTTTCCAAGGTAGACATCGTAGGAGGGGAGGATCTGTGCATATAGGATAAAACAGCCTTTTTACACAATGCAGAGGATTAACCCCTTAACCACTTCAATACCTGCCCATGTACATATGACGCCCACAAGGTGGATCTCCCATCCTGGGTGGGCGTCATATGACGTCCTCCCATTCCAGGCCGCCTGGGGGGCGCGCGCGCGTCGCTCGGGACCCGGTGCGCGTGCCCGGCGGCCGCGATGTCCGCCGGGCACCTGCGATTGCCTGTTAAAACAGCGGGACCGTGCGGGACACACAGCTGTGTGCGTAAACACACAGCTCCACGTCCTGTCAGTGGCGAGGAGACCGATCATGTGTTCCCAGTACGGAGGAACACCGATCGGTCTCCTCCCCTTGTGAGTCCCCTCCCCCCCACAGTTAGAATCACTACCTTAGGGAACATATTAACCCCTGCAGCGCCCCCTAGTGTTAACCCCTTCCCTGACAGTCACATTTACACAGTAATCAATGCAATTGTATAGCAACGATCGCTGTGTAAATGTGAATGGTCCCAAAAATGTGTCAAAAGTGTCCGAAGTGTCCACCGCAATGTCGCAGTCACGAAAAAAAAAAATCGCAGATCGCCGCCATTACTAGTAAAAAAAAAAAAATGCAATAAATCTATCCCCTATTTTGTAGACGCTATAACTTTTGCGCAAACCGATCAATATATGCTTATTGTGATTTTGTTTACCAAAAATATGTAGAAGAATACGTATCGGCCTAAACGGAGTAAAAAAAAATGTTTTTTTTTTAAAAAAAAATGGGATATTTATTATAGCAAAAAAAAAAAAATATTGTGTTTTTTTTCAAAATTGTCGCTCTTCTTTTGTTTGCGCAAAAAATGAAAACCGCAGAGGTGATCAAATACCACCAAAAGAAAGCTCTATTTGTGGGAAAAAAAGGACGTCAATTTTGACCGCGCAATTGTTAGTTAAAGCGACGCAGTACCGAATCGCAAAAAGTGCTCTGGTAAGGAAGGGGGTAAGATCGCCCGGTGCAGAAGCGGTTAAGTTCCGCAGTGAGTATAACAAGCAGGCTATTCCGCATATACAGGCTGATATTGCTGTTGTGGGTTTAGTAACACTTTAAAGTAGAACTAAAGGCAAACTGAAAGAATCCCTGGTTGTCACCAGAACTAGCGTCCTCAGTGTAAGATATCATGGTTTGAAGGTTGTGCACAATGAAAACCTGTGACTTATGCCGCGTACACACAACCGGAATTCTCGTCGGAAAAGCCTTGGATGTTTTTTCCGACGGAATTCCGCTCAAGCTTGTGTTGCCTACACACGGTCACACCAAATTCCGACCGCCCAGAACGCGGTGACTTACAACACTACAACGAGCCGTGAAAACGAAGTTCAAAGCTTTCGAGCATGTGTCGAATTGTTTCCAAGCATGTGTCGGAATTTTGCATGTCAGAATTGCCACAGACGATCGGAATTTCCGATAGAAACTTTGTACGTCGGAAAAATTGAGAACATGCTCTCAATCTTTTGCTGGCCGAAATTCCGCCAGCAAAAGGCCGGTGGAGCCTACACACAGTCGCATTTTCCGACCAAAAGCTCACATCGGTCTTTTGCTGGCGGAATTTCGGATTGTGTGTACACAGCATTAGGCCCCCTTCACACGGGGTGGATCCGTTCTGCTGATCCCCACTGAGCAGGTGGATGACAGGTCAGTTTCTGCTCACTTTGCAGGGACGGACCTGTCAGAGGAGCCCCGCTGTTCACTATGGTGAGAGAGCGGATGAAAATAGAATGCCTATCTGTTTTCATCCGATCACATCTGAGATAATCTGCTGGACAGATGGCACGCGTATCGCCATCCGTCTGTTTTGAGCAGATCTTGTCAGATCGGATGGCAGGCAGGTGTCAGCGGACACATCTCCACTGACATCCGCCTGCCCAACGGACAGGCGGATCCCAACGGCCCAATCGTGTGAAAGGGGCCTTAGGCTCCAGTCACACTAATGTGTTTTTGATGCATTTTGCAGAAAGGCACGGAGTTTTTTTTTACAATTTTCTTTTTGCTGGCAATTCTTTTTTTTTACATTCAGCTGTCGGCTGGGAAGCCCGCTGACAGCTGATGACTCATCGGTTGTTAAGGATGCCACGTTCAGCTTTCCGGCTGCCTCCTTAGCAACCAGCTATATACAGTGTAAGAAAAACGTGAATCACAAAAAAATCGTGGTAAAAACGCGTGTCCAAAAACGCAGCAAGCACCGCAAAAAGCACTGCAGAAATGCTCAAAAGCAACATGCATATATGTGAATCGAGCCTTAGTGTAACTAAAGAGGCAGCATTCATCCACACGCCAGCTTGTATACAATTTTTGGGCACTTTTTAGGAATTTTGCCAAGGCACCCCTGAAGAAACCTCAAGGCACCCTGGTAAAAATAGGCTGCAATAGATTATTATGATGCAAAAAGAAGAAATGGTACATTATCCTATACAGCAGTCCATTTGTTTGACTCGTTAAGTTATGTCAGTGAGATTCAAAGTGTTTATATGAGGATGTGCCCAGCTGCTAAAGCATTCTCTTGGGTACATGGATGGCACCTCCCTGTATTGAAATGACGACTTCTTGTCACACCATTGCAATTCTAAATTTAGGAAGGGTCCTTGGAGACATCCTGCAAGGCCGTCCTGAAATGAAATGTCATGGTAGGTGCTCTGAGAATATATCATTCAGTTAAAGTAAGAAAACACATAACGAATACTGCAGTTTACTGTATAGACTGTACAATGGAAAGCACATCAAAAAGCCATCTCTACAAAGAAAAATGGTGACCTTTGCTTGAATCTTCAAAAGAGGGTCAGCAAGGTAGCCTCATTTAACTATTAATCATTCATAAATAATTTTTGCAGAGAGCGTAAATCCTTTTTTTTTTATATAACTTACTAATTGGAAAGGTGAACATACTGATTTGGCTTGTGAAAAGGAAAATGGTAACTGCGCCAAACCTATAGTATAATATTAGTGTCGTACCACTATGCAAACAACAGTGCTATTGAAGAAGTAATCATTTTTGTGAACAAAACTCTAGAACAAGTAACTTCCCCTGTGTGCACATTCACATATGCCCAGGGAAATATATCACACACAACAAAACATTAATGAAAAATGTAAAAAATTTAAAATTAACATGTATAAATCATTCAATGTGCTCTTGAAAAGTCCCAGTGAACCTGTTCAAAGGTATTCAATTATATCCTCATATGTGCAAATCCATGCAATAAAGAAGTGGCTGTTAATCCACCAATTTGTGCTACCACCACCAACTTCTGAAGTGGGCACTCACCAGAGCTAGGATGTAAAAACGCCTTTGGTTTATCTTAGGGTTAACCACTCCACACCTAGGAACCAATCTGCCGTTTATCAAGCCGATATGCCAATATTCATCTCATAAATCTCCTTATTAGTAAATTTCAAGATCTCATAAAAAGCAAAGAATCGGTCATTGCGCAATATATGGTAGAACTCTATGACAAAGCTCGCTTAAAGCACCTGCGGCTTTTAAGAGGCTTTAATTCAGCTTTAGCTTAGCTTTATTTTGGAGAAATTGCAGGTGTGAGATATCCACACACACGGGACAACTGTCAAGCTTCAACAAAGCTTCAAAGGAGCATCACTGACGCTTCATCAATGCATCCCCAAAGCTTCATTGAAGTACCACCTAAGCATCAAAAACATCATAAAAGCATGTTGAAGCGGTAGGCGCTATAATGTGTGTTGAAGCCAAAGCAAGTGTAAATGAGCCCTTAGTGATATTAAAGGTATTTTTTTTTAATAACAAACATGTTATCCTTACCTGCTCTGTGCAGCGATTTTGCACAGAGCAGCCACGATCCTCCACTTCTTGGGTCTCCCGCCAGCGCTCCTGGCCCCTCCCTTTTGTTCAGTGCCCTTAGAGCAAGCAGCTTGCAATGGGGGCACCCAAGCAGGCTCACTCCTAAGCCACTACTCTCCAGTCACACACAGACCCATGGCTCAGCCCTGCCCCCTCTCTCTCATTGGCTCACTGGCTTTGATAGTCTCAGCCAATGAGGAGGGTGAGTCCCCGGAGAGCCAAGGCTCTCATGCACATTGCTGGATTGTAATGTGGCTCAGGTCGGTATTAGGGGGGCTGCTGGACAGAGATAGTTTTTTTACCATCATGCATAGAATGCATGAAGGCAAAAAAAACTTGTGCTTTTAGAACCACTGTAATTTACACTGAAAGGGCTCAGGCAGCCTGTGTGCAAGATCCCTTATTATACAGTCTATTACTTGAAGGCAGTCATTTAACCTTTCTCATGTGAATCAGCGTAAAATCGTCAAGTTTAATTAGTTAAAAATAAATAACATATGCACCTACATTAACTCCACAACTGAAAGGCATTAATGGCATGGACCGAGAATCTGCATTCCTATTGGCTGTACAGTGTAGATCTGGCCATCAATTCGATTTCGTGTGCGTGATGACATCACTGGTGTAGGCGCCACCCTACGCGTTTTGTCATAGATGACATTGCCAGGGGGTAAGCGGCTGGCATGTGAGCTTTTCTGGATTGGGTGCACTATACACAGGATTAGCTGTCACACAGAGGTCTTCTGAGAACATGTTTGAAGGAGTGAAGATCACTTGTATCACTTTCATGGACTCATATGGGGACTGTTTCATGTGATATTACCATGGACTATCATTTTTAATTTCGATGTGTCTGTTTATTCCTTGGCACTTTTAAAAAGATATTTATTGAATATACTCTAGCGCTGCGTTTTTCTTCTTATATACATGTTGTAGTTGCCTGCCTATAAACTTTGGTATGGTTTTCAAAATGAATCTCTCTAAAAAATGTCATGTGGATAAGAGAGGTTTGATCTTTGAAATTATAATTGTTCAAAGTCAGTACAATATGCAAAACAGGAGGAGCAGAGGCTCGTTCACATGTGCAGCGACGCTCGCCGCCATCCTGAAAAGCAATCCCCTCCTGCAGGTCGAACAGGTGATCCCGTGCCCACAGGTTAAACAAAATAAAACTATCAGTGTATGGCCAGCTTCTCATGTATTATATGGCTAATGCAAGAAGTAAAAAAAGGGGTTTGTGCATGTATACAATGTAAATATCAAGTATGGATTTTCGCTTGGCAACTCAGCTGCACATGATTTTAGATTTTTTTATATTAACATCAACAAAATAAAGAATTTATGTGTCCAAAGTATTAGCTTGAGCATGAAAAGAAATTGGGAGGTTTGTAAGGAACACTAGTGCCACGTACACACGATCGGAATTCTCGCCGAAAAAAAATGACGTTTTTTCCGACGGAATTCCGCTCAAGCTGTGTTGCCTACACACGTCACACCAAATTCCGACGGTCAATAACACAGCAGCATAACACACGTTCGACAGCACTATAAAAGGGAAGTTTAATGCGTCCGAGCATGCGTCAAATTGTTTCCGAGCATGAGTCGGAATTTTGCGTGTCGGAATTGCCTACACACGATCGGAAAATCGAAAAGGTTTTCCGTCGGAAAAATTGAGAACAGGATCTCAATTCAAAGTCCGTCGGAAATTCTGACAGAAAAAGACCGTTGACCATACACACGGTCGGAAAATCCGATGAAAGGCTCCCATCGGACTGTTTCCATCGGAAATTCCGACCGTGTGTACGCCGCATTACAGTATGTACCTTATATACGTAAAAAGAAAAAAAAAAGCTGGATGTTTTTTTAAATGGACGACCTATTAAAATCAGAATATAAAAAATTGGGAGAGTAGCTTATAATACACTAGATAAACTAGATAACTTTTATATATATATATACACACACACACATAGGGGAATTCTATTGTGTCCTGCGAGCTAAGACTGTTTTTCTGTTTCAGAGCTGCTCAACAATGTCAGAAGAGGAATGGCCACACACGTGAGTTAAAAATTACAACTTCTGCAACGTGGGTGGCGTTTCAGTTTTTACTGCGATCCTTGGTGGGCATGTCCTAATTGTCCTGGTGGTTAATTCAGTGCCTACAACCTTGTGGCTCTATTTCTTCTGTGTTGGTGACTGCTAGTATCGCCAGATTTGTTGTGAGATTTGGTGATATCACTACTGTGCTGCTTGTTGGATAGGATTGTTGGATAGGATACTGGGCAGAATGCATTTTCCTGCTTCTAATTCATCCATCCCACCTCTACCAAGATGGCTACACCTCACACAATTGTTCCTGACACGTGAGAGAAATGCACTGTTGGTGGACCACTTAATTCTCTTACATCCAAAAAGCATTATACATATGGGCAGCACAGCTGCTCAGTGGCTAGTGCTTCTGCCTTGCAGCAACTAGGGTCGTAGTTCTAATCCTGGTCAGAATACTATCTCACTATCTCCATGGAGTTTGCATGTTCTCCCTGGGTTTGCGTGGGTTTCCTCCCACAGTCCAAACACGTGGTAGTAGGTTATTTGGCTTCAGTTTAGGCTGGCCTTAGTATGCAGAGAGAGGGACTTTAGATTGTAGACTTTGCAGATTGTATGTAAAGCTCTTAGTAAATTGATGGTGTTATATAGCATATATAATAAATAAACATGAATAAATACAATATATGGTTGCAAGAAAATTAGTTGATTAAATTAAACTGGTTGTCTTCGATCATTTGCCATACAATGTGATCTGATGTTCATCTAAGTCACAAAAATAGACAAACACAATGGGGGTAATTTGCGAAAGGCAAATCCACAAGTGCAAACTACAAGTGCAAAGTGCACTTGAAATTGCACTGAAAGTGCACTTGGAAGTGCAGTCACTGTAGATCCGAGGGGGACATGCAAGGAAAATAAAAAACAGCATTTAAGCCTGCGCGTGATTGGATGATAAAATCAGGCAGAGCTTCCCCTAATTTCAGATCTACCCCTCAGATTTACAGTGACTGCACTTCCAAGTGCACTTTCAGTGCAATTTCAAGTGCACTTTGCACTTGTAGTTTGCACTTGTAGCGCAAAGTGGATTTGCCTTTTGTAAATAAGCCCCTATGTGCTTAAAGCGGGGTTTCACCTAAAAATTTTTTTAAAAGTCAGCAGCTAAAAAAAAAGTCGCTGCTGACTTTTAAAAAGTACACTTACCCTCCCAGGGCGCCCGCGATGCCGTTCGTGGAGGCCGAGATGTCCCTCGGCGTTCCGGATCCAGCCCCGCCATCCTCAGTAAGGGAAACGGCTTCGCGCGGCCTACTGCACATGCGCGAGTCGGCGCGCGGCCTACTGCGCATGCGCGAGTGGGATTTGTTAAAGGAGAACGCAATGTGTTGTGGGACACCATTCCCATAACACACCGCGCCCCATTCACCTGAAGACGGAAGAAGAGAAGATCACCGCGGCGCTGGAGGAGGCAGATAGGACAATCTGCCTAGCAACAGCCATTTCTGGTAAGTAAAAAAAAAATAAAAATTTCTTTTTTTTTTTACTAACATTTTTCCAAGTTTTCATTTTCAGGGTGTCCCACCACTTTAAGCTGATGACACAAACAATTCTAATTTCTTGTGTCTTTATTATGCTAACATGACCTGTGTGCAAATCTCCTAAAAAAAATACATAAAGGTGAACCAGAGTAAAAAAAAAAAAAAATGTCGTGCAAATGCATGTACGTTACTTAACATTTACTACAATTTTGGCCACGCAGTGAACAAACGCATGTGAATGAGCGCAAGAGCCGCTTGTGCATGCGCACTGCTTACATTGATCTCACGCAATTCTAAACGTACTTGCAGGCACAGCAGGCTTTCTCTGAAAAAGTTACTTTCTCATTCTATTTTGGGCATATTTATTACTTGGGCAGTTGTAAACTTCCTCACATCACCCCATAATATTGGCACCTCCTCCATCTTCTGTCAATATTGAATTGGAGATGCCGTGCACCATGTCCATAGTGGCGCACATATTGCATTCTCCCATGCGCCGAGATTGCTACAGTAAATGGGGGATTTCGTAAATTTGGAAATATGCGTTGCGCCTCGCTGTGCACCTCTACTGATGGCGCATGGCTTTAGTAAATCACCCCCATGTGTCCATGGCAGAACACCATGGGGGAAGCCGCTGCTCTCCAAAAAAAAAAAAACACTGCTGCACGACTGAAGTTTTCCAAAGAGCACCTTGGCAAACCACAACGCTACAGGGAAAATGTTTCATAGACAGATGAAATAAAAGTTGAATTGTTTAGGAAGAATACTTAGCACTATGTAAGGGCACAGCTAAACAACATACCAGAATTCCCACGTTTAACCAAAATATCCTACAGGATAATGTAAGGATGGCTGTCTGCCAGCTGAAGCTTAGCAGAAGTTGGGTGATGCAGCAGCACAAGGGCATAGCTGCCAACTGTCCCTGATTTCAAGGGACTGTCCCTGATTTGGAGCAATGTCCTCTGTCCCTCATTCCTCTTTGTTTGTCCCTCATTTTGGTCTGATCTATACAGTTGTATATAAAGTGCACTTTTCATCTATCAAAAAGGGTTTTCCAGTGCTAAACCTTTCATCTGATTTCTAAATTGCTGCATTTGTAAATTACAAAAGCCAATACAAAGGAATAGTAGTGGTAAAAAAAGCACTTGTGGGTTTAACCAATCTTGTTTTTTGTACAATTCCCCTTTAAGAGGGCGTGGCAAGGGGTGTGTCATATGTCTGCCTACTTTTCTGATAGGTGTCCCTCATTCCCATCTCAAAAAATTGGGAGGTATGCAAGGGCTCTAAGTATCACAAGTAAAACCACCACAGGCTGGCTTCAGAAAAAGAAAATGCGCCTTTTGGTGTGGCTTAGTCACAGCCCAAACCTTAACCCCATAGACATGCTGGGGAGTGACCTGAAAAGAGCCATTCACACTAGACATCCTAAATCTGTGTCTGAGCTGAAGCAGTTTTGTAAAGAGGAATGGTCAAAAACTCCTCACGAACATTGTGCAGGTCTGATTTAGAGCTACTGAAAGTGCTTGTCTGAAGTTATTGCTGCCAAAGGACGTTTGACCAGCTATTAACTATATATTAACTCAAAGGGGTCACTTACTTTTTCCTCCAGCACTGTGAATGTTTAATAGGTGTGTTCAATCAAGAGATTAGAATTGTTTGTATGTTATCAGCTTAAGCACATTGTCTTTGTCTATTGTCGTGACTTAGGCCCCTTTCACACGAGGCGGATCCGCTTGCACGGAGTCCGCCTCTGTCCACCAGCTCAGCGGGAGATCTCTCCGTTGATCTCCGCTGAGCCGGCGGATGACAAGTCCCTCTCTACTCACTGAGCGGGGAGGGGCTTGTCGAGCGCCGCTGGTCTCTATGGAGAGATCGGATGAAAACGGACAGCGTGTCTGTTTTCATCAGATCTCATCCGATCCACCAGCAACGGATCCGGACGTAGGGCCATCCGTCTGCTTTTGGCGGATCGGACCTGGTCGGATGTCAGCGGACAAGTCACCATGACTAGCATGGAGTGCCTGTCAAAACTGACAGTCGTACCCGAACGGTCCGTCAGTGTGAAAGGGACCATAGATGAGGATGACATCACATTTCTGGCAAATTACTGCAGAAAACCAGTTAATTCCAAGGGGTTCACATACTTTCTCTGCCACTGTAGCTCAGTGCAACTATTCTAATTAAAGTTTGTTGATTATAAAAACAAATACAAAATTATATATATATTTATATATATATTAAACATTTTCTGTATCCATATATTGTACACATTTTTTCTCCATTGTGTTTTCCAACCATATAAAAGAGAAATGTGGGTCTCATAAAGAGGAAAACATACCAAAATATTATTTTTCCTCTTTTCAGATCTGCTGCTAAGTAATATTTTTCAAAATTATTTTAATGCAAAGCAGGCCAAGAAGTTCAAAGCTAAAGCTCTTTTTCAATTCCAAAGCAGACATTTATATATATGCCTCACTCTCCTGGGACTAAGAATGTTAAGTCTCTTAGAATTTCAATAACAAAAAAATGCAAATATGAAGGAAAAAGTAACATTCCCAACTTTTAACCTGAATAATGATGGTTGCGTTTAAGCAATCATTACCTACAAAACTTGTCAGTGGTG
Source organism: Lithobates sylvaticus (assembly GCA_028564925.1). NCBI lineage: Eukaryota > Metazoa > Chordata > Amphibia > Anura > Ranidae > Lithobates > Lithobates sylvaticus. The sequence continues at coordinate 380,617,390 of CM053030.1, read as the reverse complement.
CAAGAACACTTTTCCATCATCATCCTATTTATAACTTCCCTTCACTCCAGAGTTTGCTCTCTATCACCTTCTCGTCTTTTCTTCCATGCTCTGAATGTCTCTGACCACCAAGGATCACAAGCAGTAGTCACCTACTGTCTGCTAGGGATGTCTGGACTAAACAACTGCCTCAACAACATTTAAAGTGGATCTTCACCCACCAGCGCCCATTTTTTTTGTTAAAAATAAAAAAAATTGTTAACCTTGTTGTGGGTTCTCCACAGTTGAGATACTCACCCACCCAGCAAACCCAGCATTGTCCTGTTGAGATCCTCTTCTCTGTAGATCTCGTGCCACCATGTTGTGTGACATCATTGGGAGGCGGGTGAGTTAACTGTATTGAGACGCAGGACTGAACCCTTTCCAGGAAAAAAAATGCAATACTGATGTAGACGAGTGAAGGAGGGGTGGAGAGGAAGGAATTTCAATTTTTGAGGGCAAAGATCTGCTTTAATTTTAGGTGACAATTCACGTGTATTTCAATTGTGTTTTTTTATTTTCATTTTTCTAGAGTTTAGTTATGAAATATTCTTGTCTTAGTAGAAGGCACCAGAAAGTACCTCTACACACCCTCCACTTGTGAAATGCACATTTAAGAGACATTGTCAGCAGTCAGTTTTTCCCATTCACTATACACCAGCGGTCCCCAACATTTTGATGCTAGGGAACCGTTTTGTGGCATCCAATTATTACAGGGACCTGGGGGGGGGGGGGGGGGATTTCACAGAGTCGGTCCTTAGTTCCTATTTACAGCATGGACTTCTATACCAAGCAGTAGAGCTAGGGTAATATCTTTGCTTCTTCCCCTTTACAGCATAGTCTCCCCTTTATATCTATATCATTGTCCACAGTCCCCCTTTAGATCACAGTTCCCCCTTTAAAACAGTCCCAGTGTCTTCAGTCAATCTTTACATCACAGCCCTCCTTTACATTAAATGACTCCTGCTCCCTGTCCAGATCTCCAGCTCCAGATCTGGGAGAGGAAACACAGGCTAAGTGGCACGGCTGCACAGCAGGAGGTTAGCGACGATCGTGATCTGTGACAGTCCTGTCCAGACCGCAGTCGCTGCTCGCCTCCTGCCATGCAGACTGGCTATCAACAGGCCACTGGCCCGGTACCGATCCATGGCTCAGGGTTTGGGGACCCCTGCTACACACCTTCCCATTTTTCTTCCTCCATTGGCTCCCCCGTCACAATAATCTGCACTATTACTCCACCAATATTCACCTTTTGGCAGCATTCATACACCTTGGTAAATTGCTTATTCCATCCCCTCTTTCTTTACTCAGCAACTTTGCCTAGATCTTCACTATTGTTACAAATGAATTCTCCTGAATTATCAACGTGTTATTTTTTCATACAATGTTTCTTTTGCTCCATTTACCACCACATCTATCTGCCACATCTATCATTCACAATAGTGCAGTGACTGGCTTGTTTCCACACTAAAAGAAAGCAGGTCACCGCTAGGCAGGGGCATTGCTAGGTCTACAAAAGATCTGGGGCTAGAGCCCATAGTAGCGAAGTAAAGAAAGGCATATAAAAATAAATGCCCCATCAAATGCAGCCACTGTGCCCGTCAAATGCAGCCGCTGTGCCCCATCAATTGCAGCTACTGTGCCCCATCAAATACAGCCACCCTGCCATCAATTGCAACCACTGTGCCCCATCAAATGCAGCCACTATGCCTGTCAAATGAAGCCACTGTGCCCATGAAAAGAAAGAAAATCAGCACCCATTGTATTTTTACATCTATTAGAAAGCATAGTTAATAGCAATTGAACTGAATATTACTTATTTGGTGGGGAGGGGGAGGGAGGGCCTGCCTGACTGCATACAAATTTAAGGTGTTTAGGTTTGACCTCATATTTTTTCTGAATTTTTTTTTATTGCTTTTGCATAGAAGAAAATAAGTAAATTACAAGGTAACACTTTCAGATACGCAGGGCTCAAAAATAAAACTACAGAACACAATGAAGATGAACTTTGTAGAATTTATCAGCCCCTTCCAGGTTTGACCTCATATTATATGGTTTTGGTAAATCTAATGCCACGTACACATGATCGGACTATCCGGCAGACTTAATACAGTGGACAATTGGCCTGGACTCTCCAGCGGAGGTCCGCCGGACTTTCCAATCAAGCGGACTTGCCCACACACGACCGACTATTCTGGCGGACTAGGTACTGCGGACAATCCGCCAGAGTTTTGGCGGAGGTCCGCCGGACTTTTGAAATGAACGGACTTGCCCACACATGGAGTAAAGTCCGTTAATTTTGAACGTGACTCCAGGTAGACGGGACTAGCAAAGGAAGTCACTGCCGCCGCCTAGACCGGCGAGATTGACACCTTGCTACCCCCGTCGCCTGCCATGGATTTAAAGGGGAACCCCTACGCCGAAAAAAAACGGCGTGGGGGTCCCCCCAAGATCCGTATCAGACCCTTATCCGAGCACGCAGCCCGGCCGGTCAGGAAAGGGGGTGGGGACGAGCAAACGCCCCCCCCCCAATCCTGAGCCGTACCAGGCCGCATGCCCTCAACATGGGGGGTTGCTTCTGGGAAAGGGGGCGGCCCCAAAGCACCTTGTCCCCATGTTGATGAGGACAAGGGCCTCTTCCCGTCCACCATGGCCGTTGATTGTCGGGGTCTGCGGGCGGGGGTCTTATCAGAATCCGGGAGCCCCCTTTAATAAGGGGGCCCCCAGATTCCGGCCCCCCACCCCATGTGAATGAGTATGGGGTACCATGTACCCCTACCCATTCACCTGGGGGAAAAAAGTGTACATAAAAAAACACAACACAGGTTTTTAAATTACTTTATTAGACAGCTCCGGGGGTCTTCTCTTCTTCCGACTTCGGGGGTCTTGTCCCGCTCTTCGGTTCTTCTTTCCGGGCCTCCGCTTTCTTCTTCCAGCCCTTTTACTAGCGTTGGCCCGGTCTTCTGTCGCTGTCGCCGCCGCCTTCTACTTCTTCTGCTTCTTCTTCTGCTTCTTCCTATGTTGACACAACGCTTTCTCTGGCCACAATGGCAGGGACACGTTGTGCCGCGACTTATATAGGGAGAAGGGGCGGGGTCACAGTCCCGGAGGATAAATAAATAAAGAAATTTGTATAATGTATGGCCAACCTTATTTTTATTTTTTTATACATAACCCTTAAAGAAGAGGGAGGCTTCCCCAAAAAGAACGCGTTGGCTGTTATTGCTGCTCCTAAGCATTACAAGTTTAAAAAAGTCCTCAAAGTGAGATGAACATTTGTACCAGGCGCTCTTCCTTTACAGACTGAATAATTTCTCCAAGTGGATGCTAGAGCTCTGTATAGGAGCATGTTCTCACTGAATTTAGGATCCTAAACATTCTCAGGATCCCACAACAAGATGCACCAACGTCATCTTGCCTAGGCGGTGTGCGGGGCAGCCACATAAACAAACCTTGTGCCACTCAATAGATCACGCAGGCACCTACACTGCTGTGGGAATGCAAATGAGGTGTGTCTAAAGCCCCATACACACGCGCGGACAATCCGTGGACCAGGTCCGTCGGACCATGTCCGTCATACTTTGTCTGATGTTGGTTTTGCGTACACACGATCGGACAAAGTTGTCGGAAAATCCGATCATTCTGAACGTGGTGACGTTTGTTGCCTACGACGGGACTACGTAGAGGCTAGTAGCCAATAGCTTGGGTCTTGTAATGTGATCTGAGCATGCGTAGCACTTTGTCCGGTCGGACAAGCGTACACACGCTCGGATTTGGTGTGAACGGACCGGGTTGACGGGAAATCTTTCCAGCAGGAGATAAGACTTTGTCCGACGGATAAACCGACGAACACTGTCCGATGGTGCATACACACGGTCTGATTTTTCAACAACCTTGTCCGATCGGACCAAATTGATGAAAAAGTCCGACCGTGTGTATGGGGCTTTAGCTTTAACTTCTAGAGAAGCATTATCTTTTAATGGAGCTTGGGTGTTTTAGTGTGCAAAAATTTGCAGCTTTACAAATTGATGACATATGCTGATCCCTATACCCCTTGCTAATGACATCAAACCTAATGAAAAACAACCGTTAAAGACCCCAAGCTGATGCAAAAATGCTGGCATGCTAAAAACTGCAAAGTATCCTATTTACGTTTAGGTGGATCTTTGCCAAGAGACAGTGAAGTCAGTGAAAAAGAATCTGGCAACTTGAAGATGTTCATTTGTAATTAAAAGAAAAGCTTTTACGATCCAAAATAGCTGACTTTCCTGAATTGTCCAACAATGGGTACAGTATATCTATCAAGCTGCACAGAAATAAACATAAATATATAAGCGCTTTTTCATTGTTGCATATGTGCCTACTGGATCAGGCTCCATTCAAAGGCCAATCTCTATGTAGATTTATTCACATGTCTTTATGTTAACTCTGATCATTTAAGTTTATGATATTTTAAAAAGGTAATAAAAACTCAAAAATAAGGACTGCCTGTAAGGAAAATACTTACCTGTCCTGCCATCCATGCCACCAATCTTTTCTACCTCTTTAAAAGCTCTTTAGCTAAAGAATGTTCAGCATCTGACACACTTCTAGGAGTGTCCAATGCCTGGTCCTCTGCTGAGGACTGTGGTTCAGTCCACAGCCCCATATACCACTACTATGTACTGTAGTGATGTAGGGGTGGGCAGATTGAACCACAAACAGGAACCAGGCATCTGACAGTCCCACTAATGTTGGACACTGAAGATTCTTCAGCCACTGTAGCTCCGTAACAGAGCAAAGACTGGGGTCCCCACCTAGTGAAAAGGTAAGTAATAACTCTTATCTTTAAGGCTGCTTTCACACTGGGGCGGTGTAAAGCAGCGCTATATTTAGCGCTGCTTTACCATCGTTTTACCCGCGGTATGCGGCCGCTAGCGGGGTGGTTTTAACCCCCGCTAGCGGCCGCAAAAGGGTTAAAAACCTCTGCAAAGCGCCGCTGCAGCGGCGGTTTGCGGGCGGTATCCCCGCGGTTTCCCATTAATTTCAATGGGAAGGAGCGGTAAATACACCGCTCCTTCACCGCTCCAAAGATGCTGCTAGCAGGACTTTTGTTGCGGTCCTGCTAGCGCACCGCTCCAGTGTGAAAGCCCGCCGGCTTTCACACTGGAGTGAATGGGGCCGGTTTTTTCAGGCGGTGTACAGGTGCTATTTTTAGCGCTGTACCGCCTGAAAACCGCCCCAGTGTGAAAGCAGCCTTACAGGAGGTTGTAGTGACAGGTTTGCTTTAAATGCATACAACTAGCATACCCCACCCGCTCAGTATTTCAGTTTTCAACCAAAACTTCTGACATGCATTAGTCCACAATTATCTCTTTTGTTGGTAATCTGTTGACAAAGCTCCCAACCATCGGCGGCTGGTCCAAAAGGACCGCCCCCCCCCCCCTTCTCCATGCGCCGCCACACAATCTTCATGTGGGGCGCCGGACTCACAGGTTTCTATGAGATTTTTTTTTTTTGAAGCACATCATTAGAGCCCGATTCTCTAATTGGCTTCAAAAAGGTTGGGCTCGAGCCGCAGAGCACTGTGCCCCCCGAACCCACCAGCTTGTGGCATTAGCAAATCAATATTCACTATTGTCTTCCGGCTTCTCCTCCTGGCCAATCAGGACAGGAGGCGGATCTTAAGACCGGATTAGCCCAGGAGGAGAAGTCAGGGAAGACGCAACCTGGATAGGGTAAGTGCGGACCTGGTGGGGGGGTTTGTTTGTCACCCCCCCAAAAAATGGAGCACCAGCCACCACTGCTCCCAACTGTCCCCGATTTTGAGGAACTGTTCCTCTGTCCATCATTCCTCCTCATTTGACCCTCATTTTGGAATGATCTATAATTATTTATCAAATGTGTTTTACAGTGCTAAACATTTCATGCAATTTCTAAATTGCTGAATTTGCAAATTTTAAAAGCTAGTATAAAGAAATAGTAGTGGTAAAAAAAGCACTTGGGGGGTTTTACCAATCTTTTTTTTAAATAATTCTTCTTTAACCACTTGCTGACCAGCCGCCGCTGATATACAGCGGCAGGTCGCCTCTATTGGGCTAATCGCCGTACCGGTACGTCAGTTTGTGTAATAAATACAGCGGGCGCAGCGCCAATGTGCGTGGTCGGTCGGCCACGATGTCCGCCGGCCACCCGCGATCGCTCCACAGAGAGGCAGAACGAGGATCTGTCAATGTAAACAAACAGATCCCTGTTCTGTCAGGAGAGTAGAGAGGGATCGTCTGTTCCTGGTGATTAGGAACAGCGATCTCTCTCTTCTCCCTGTCAGTACATTCTCGCCACAGTTAGAAACACCTCCCTAGGGAACACTTAACCCCTTGATCGCCCCCCTAGTGTTAACCCCCTTCCTCATGGACTTTATTATAGACTTTATTTTAGTCCTGTCATGCCTCAGTAATTACCCCTATTAACCCTACTCCCCATGATGTATGTCAGACTTGTGCGCTTATATTAGGCTTAATGCAAGCGCCTGCTCATCTATGTGTGTGATAACCCCTTCCCTGCCAGTGTCATTTATACAGTAATCAGTGCATTCTTATAGCACTGATCGCTGTATAAATGTCACTGGTCCCAAAAAAGTGTAAAAAGGGACCGATCTGTCCGCCGCAATGTTGTGGTCCCGCTAAAAAACGCTGATCACCGCCATTACTAGTAAAAAAAAAAAAATAGTAAAAATGCCATAAATATTTCCCGTATTTTTTAAACTCTATAACTATTGTGCAAACCAATCAATATACACTTATAAGCAAAAAGTAAAAAATATTGTTTTTTTCAGAATTGTTCTTTTTTGTTTATAGCGCAAAAAATAAAAACCACAGAGGTGATCAAATACCACCAAAAGAAAGCTCTATTTGTGGGGGAAAAAAGGCAAAAAATTAGTTTGGGTACAACGTCGCGCAATTGTCAGTTAAAGTAACGCAGTGCCATATCACAAAAAATGGCCTGGTCATTAAAACGGACCTTCAGTTATTTTTTCAACTTTCCATCTATTAAATCCTCTGCCCTTGTTGTTTTACCTTTGGGTAGTAATTTTTTTTTTTTCTGCCAATAATTACCTTATACAGCCCACTTCCTGTTTCTTGTCTGGTAAAACGCCTAGGCTTATGACATCATGCACTGCTCTCTCTCTCTCACTCTTCTGAGAGTTTGCCAGGAAGGGAGGGGGGGTGAGTCATAAGAGGGCCAATTAAAGCTGCAGGGCTGCAGGGCTGCAGAGCTGGTGGTATGCCTCTGTGTGTCTGTATAAATCCAAGAAGTGAACAGACAGCAGCTTCAGTTGGCCACAGTTAAGCCCCATACACACGGTCGGACTTTTTCATGGATTCTGTCCGATCGGACAATGTTGTTGAAAAATCAGACCGTGTGTATGCACCATCGGACAGTGTACGTCGGTTTGTCCGACGGACAAAGTCTTATCTCCTGCTGGAAAGATTTGCCGTCAACACGGTCCGATCACACCAAATCCGATCGTGTGTACGGTTGTCCGACCGGACAAAGTGCTACGCATGCTCAGATCACATTACAAGACCAAAGCTATTGGCTACTAGCCTCTACGTAGTCCCGTCGTAGGCAACAAACGTCACCACGTTCAGAATGATCGGATTTTCCGACAACTTTGTCCGACCGTGTGTACGCAAAACCAACATCGGACAAAGTATGACGGACATGGTCCGACGGACCTGGTCCGCGGATTGTCCGACCGTGTGTATGGGGCTTTAAAATGGATACAGCCAGACTCAGTGGAGGGAGATTTCTGCAGCATATTTAGCAAGTACAGAATCACAGTATATATATATATACAGTGGTGTGAAAAAGTGTTTGCCCCCTTCCTCATTTCCTGTTCCTTTGCATGTTTGTCACACTTAAGTGTTTCGGAACATCAAACCAATTTAAACAATAGTCAAGGACAACACAAGTAAACACAAAATGCAATTTGTAAATGAAGGTGTTTATTATTAAAGGTGAAAAAAAATCCAAACCATCATGGCCCTGTGTGAAAAAGTGATTGCCCCCCTTGTTAAAACATACTATAACTGTGGTTGTCCACACCTGAGTTCAATTTCTCTAGCCACACCCAGGCCTGATTATTGCCACACCTGTTCACAATCAAGGCATCACTTAAATAGGAGCTGCTTGACACAGTAAGGTCCACCAGAAGATCCTTAACCACTTCAGCCCCGGACCATTTGGCAGCCAAAGGACCAGAGGTCTTTTTTCAATTTCGCACTGCACTACTTTAACTGGTAATTGCGCGGTCATGCAATTTTGTAACCAAACGAAATTTGCGTCCTTTTCTTCCCACAAATAGAGCTTTCTTTTGATGGTATTTGATTGCCTCTGTGATTTTTATTTTTTGCGATATAAACGGAAAAAGAGCGAAAATTTTGAAAAAAAAAGAGATTTTCTACTTTTTGTTATATAAAAAAAATCTAATAAACTCAATTTTAGTCAAACATTTGGGCCAAAATGTATTCAGCCACATGTCTTTAGTAAAAAAAATGCCAATAAGCGTATATTTATTGGTTTGCGCAAAAGTTATAGCGTCTACAAACTAGAGTACATTTTCTGGAATTTACACCGCTTTTAATTTATGACTGCCTATTTCATTTCTTGAGGTGCTAAAATGGCAGAGAAGTACAAAACCCCCCCAAATGACCCCATTTTGGAAAGTAGACACCCCAAGCTATTTGCTGAGAGGCATGTTGAGCCCATTGAATATTTTTTTTTTTAGTCCCAAGTGATTGAATAAAGACAAAAATAAAAAAGATTTTTTTTTTTTTTTTCAAAAAGTTGTCACTAAATGATATATTGCTCACACATGCCATAGTTATATGTGGAATTGCACCCCAAAATACATTTTGCTGCTTCTCCTGAGTATGGGGATACCACATGTGTGGGACTTTTTGGGAGCCTAGCCGCGTACGGGGCCCCGAAACCCAAGCACCGCCTTCAGGATTTCTAAGGGTGCAAATTTTTGATTTCACTCCTCACTACCTATCACAGTTTCGAAGGCCATAAAATGCCGAAATAGCACAAAACCCCCCCAAATGACCCCATTTTGGAAAGTAGACACCCCAAGCTATTTGTTGAGAGGCATGGTGAGTATTTTACAGCTCTCATTTGTTTTTGAAAATGAAGAAAAAAAAATTTTTTTTTTCTTTTTTCAATTTTCAAAACTTTGTGACAAAAAGCGACATCTGCAAATACTCACAATACCTCTCAGCAAATAGCTTGGGGTGTCTACTTTCCAAAATGGGGTCATTTTGGGGGGTTTTATGCCATCTGGGCATTCCATGGCCTCCGAAACTGTGATTGGCAGTGAGAAGTGAAATAAAAAAATTACACCCTTAGAAAGCCTGAAGGCGGTGATTGGTTTTTGGGGTTCCGTACGCAGCTAGGCTCCCAAAAAGTCCCACACATGTGGTATCCCCGTACTCAGGAGAAGCAACAGAATGTATTTTGGGGTGTATTTCTACATATGCCCATGACATGTTTGAGCAATATATCATTTAGTGACAACTTTTTGTAAAAAAAATATATATATTTTTTTTTTTTCATTATTCAATCTCTTGGGACAAAAAAAAAAAATATTTAATGGGCTCAACATTGCTCTCATCAAATAGCTTGGGGTGTCTACTTTCCAAAATGGGGTCATTTGGGGGGGTTTGAACTGTCCTGGCATTTTATGCACAACATTTAGAAGCCTATGTCACACGTCACCCACTCTTCTAACCACTTGTAGACAAAGCCCTTTCTGACACTTTTTGTTTACATGAAAACATATTTTTTTTTTGCAAGAAAATTACGTTGAACCCCCAAACACTATATATAATGTTAAAGCAAAGGCCCTACAGATTAAAATGGTGGGTGTTGCATTTTTTTTTTCCACACAGTATTTGCGCAGCGATTTTTCAAACGCATTTTTTGTGGAAAAAATACACTTTTTTTTATTTTAATGCACTAAAACACACTATATTGCTCAAATTTTTGATGAAATAAAAAATATGATCTTAGGCCGAGTACATGGATACCAAACACGACATGCTTTAAAATTGCGCACAAACACGCAGTGGAGATAAACTACATACATTTTTAAAAGCCTTTAAAAGCCTTTACATGATACCACATTAGATTCACGGAGGAGGTCTACTGCTAAAATTACTGCCCTCGATCTGACCTTCGCGGTGATACCTCACATGCATGGTGCAATTGCTGTTTACATATGACGCCAGACCAACGCTTGTGTACGCCTTTGCGCAAGAGAAGGGGGGGCAGGGGTGCTTTTTTTTTTTTTTTTTGGTTTTTTTTTTATTTATTTAGCTTTTTTATTTTATTTTTAAACTGTTCCTTCCATTTTTTTTCTTTGTTATGATTTTTATTGTTATCTCAGGGAATGTAAATATCCCCTATGATAGCAATAGGCAGTGACAGGTACTCTTTTTTTGAAAAAATTGGGGTCTATTAGACCCTAGATCTTTCCTCTGCCCTCAAAGCATCTGACCACACCAAGATTGGTGTGATAAAATGCTTTCCCAATTTCCCAATGGCGCGGTTTATATCCGGGAGGGGGGACATTCCCTCCCACTGCTTGTAAAAGCAGTCTAGAGGCTAATTACCCGCTAGAATTGCTTTTACATGAAAGCCGATCACTGGCTGAAAAGAATGATACCAAGATGATACCTAAACCTGCAGGCATCATTCTGGTATAACCATTCAAAGTCCAGCAACATACTGGACATATATTGTAATCTTTTTTTTTTCATGCAGCCTCTTGGCTGAACGAAAAAAAAGAGATTGATTGGTGGGTATGCCCACCATTAGAATACCTCCCTTCATCCACCCACTTCTAATGATGGGCATACATGCACCATTTATATATGCCGATGCATGGGGCATCCTCCCGCAAAAGTTATGCCGTGTACACACGGTCGGAATTTCGACCGTATGTACGTGGCATTAGGAGCCAATCGCTCCTCCCGCCCCCCTGCTGCCCCCATGCTTCGGCATATATGCTCTTTTTTTTAACTGTGGTGGTGAAATCACCTCCTACAGTGTTGGAGTCGCGTCTTTATGTATCGTGGGAGCAAACGCTGTTGCTGTCAAGATAAATAAATCCGCGTTGCAACTGAATGGCGCACCTGAAAACAAAAAAATGCTTAACACTAAAACACAGTAAACAAAATTACATACCTGAAAAGCAAGCATGATAAAACATGATAAAACATAATAAAACATTGCAGAATAGAATGGAGTAAAAAAAGAGCAACAATAGAGAGAGAATAGAGTGAGAGAGAGAACAATAAAACGACAACTATTTTATTTTTTTTTATTTTTTTGAGATTCACAGGTAAAAAAGCTCCTGACTGAAGCGACTGAATCAAAACGCTACCACAAAAAAACTGTTAGCGATCGCAGGGATCAGGCCTGACTCTGCGAACGCTGCAGTTATGTGTGCTTAGTGTTTTGTAAGTGACAGTGATCGATCGATACTGCACTTGGGTGGGCTGGGCTGGGCGGAGGGGGAAAACGCAGGTGCTAGCAGGTATCTGGGCTGATCCCGCTAACAATGCATTTTTTTTTGGAACCCTAAACTGCTGGGACGCTAGTATAGATCTGATCAGATCAGATATTGATCTGTTCAGATACTATACCACTAAGGGAGGTGTATGCTTTGTGCGTGGGTGTTTGCGGTACTGGCACTAACCTGGGCGACGCAGACCTTATTTGACCCTAAAACCTAATTGATATCACCCGCCGGGCGATCAGGGGGTTAAACCGTTATTGGGTAATAAATGGCGGGTGCCCTGACAGTATAAAAAACAAGCTAACTAACCAGCGTCACCCGTAACAGTAATACAAAAAAAAACTGGTTACCTATCGACACTAATGCAGCGATCAGAAAAACGATCGCTTAGTGACACTGGCAAAAGGGGGTGAAAGGGTTAACTAGGGGCAATCAGGGGGTTAAACCTTTATTAGGTAATATATGGGGGTACCTGACGCTATATAAAAACCTGACGGGGAACCTAAATAACGAAATAACTAACTGGCTAACCAGCGTCACCAGTGACAGTTATACAGTGATCACTGGTGAAAGGGTTAACTCTAGGGGCAATCAGGGGGTTAAAACCTTTATTTAGGTTGTAATATGGGGGTACCTGACCTATAAACCTATTTATGAACCTATATAAACATGGCGGTTACCTAAAAAAAAAAAATGGTTACCTAGCGACACTAATGCAGCGATCAGAAAAACGATCGCTTAGTGACACTGGCAAAAGGGGGTGAAAGGGTTAACTAGGGGCAATCAGGGGGTTAAAACCTTTATTAGGTAATATATGGGGGTACCTGACGCTATATAAAAACCTGACGGGGAACCTAAATAACGAAATAACTAACTGGCTAACCAGCGTCACCAGTGACAGTTATACAGTGATCACTGGTGAAAGGGTTAACTCTAGGGGCAATCAAGGGGTTAAAACCTTTATTTAGGTTGTAATATGGGGGTACCTGACCTATAAAACTATTTATGAACCTATATAAACATGGCGGTTACCTAAAAAAAAAAAAAATGGTTACCTAGCGACAGCAGTGACACTAATACAGCGATCAGAAAAACGATCGCTTAGTGACACTGGCAAAAGGGGGTGAAAGGGTTACCTGGGGGGCAATCAAGGGGTTAAACCTTTATTAGGGGGGGGGTAGGGGGCTACCTTGGACCTAAAACTAACTGCCCTGACAGTTATTACAGTCACACTGACACTAAATGCAGTGATCAGTAAAAAAAATGATCACTGCAATTAGTGACACTGTGACTGGGGGGGGGGGGTGATCTGGGGGGTGATCAGGGGGTGACAGGGGGGGGGGGTGGAATATGTGCCTAACTGTACTGGTGTCAGTGTAGTGTTGTGCACTAACCTTAACATGTTCGCCGCTCGGCGTCTCCGGTCACATAGACCGGCGCACCGAGCGTGACATCACTTCCGCCTTCCTGTCTATACAATAGACAGGAAGGGGAAGTTTCTCATTGGCCAGGAGCGATCGCGAGGGGGTGGCCAGAAACCACTGGCCGTCCCCTCGTCCCGGATCGCTCCTGAAGCGATCCCGACCGTCCCCGCCGGCGGAGGGGGGTCCGATCGGACCCCCCAACCGCCGGAAGAATGTCACGTACAGGTACGTGATTCTGCCTGTACGTGCCATTCTGCCGACGTATATATACAGGGGGCGGTCGGCAAGTGGTTAAAAGCTACACATCATGCCGAGACCCAAAGAAATTCAGGAACAATTGAGAAAGAAAGTAATTGAGATCTATCAGTCTGGAAAGGGTTATAAAGCCATTTCCAAAGCTTTGGGAATCCAGCGAACCACAGTGAGAGCCATTATCCACAAATGGCGAAGACATGGGACAGTGGTGAACCTTCCCAGGAGTGGCCGGCCGCCCAAAATTACCCCAAGAGCGCAGCGACGACTCATCCAAGAGGTCACAAAAGACCCCACAACAACGTCCAAGGAACTGCAGGCCTCACTTGCCTCAGTTAAGGTCAGCGTTCATGCCTCCACCATCAGGAAAAGACTGGGCAAAAATGGCCTGCATGGCAGAGTTCCAAGGAGAAAACCACTGCTGAGCAAAAAAGAACATCAAAGCTCGTGTCAATTTCTCCACAACACATCTTGATGATCCCCAAGACTTTTGGGACAACATTCTGTGGACCGATGAGACAAAAGTGGAACTCTTTGGAAGGTGTGTGTCCAAGTATATCTGGCGTAGAAGGAACACTGCATTTCAGAAAAAGAACATTATACCAACAGTAAAATATGGTGGTGGTAGTGTGATGGTCTGGGGCTGTTTTGCTGCTTCAGGACCTGGAAGACTTGCCGTGATAAAAGGAACTATGAATTCTGCTGTCTACCAAGAGATCCTGAAGGAGAATGTCCGACCATCTGTTCGTGTACTCAAGCTGAAACGAACTTGGGTTCTGCAGCAGGACAATGATCCTAAACACACCAGCAAGTCCACCACCGAATGGCTAAAGAAAAACAAAATGAAGACTTTGGAGTGGCTTAGCCAAAGTCCTGACCTGAATCCTATTGAGATGTTGTGGTATGACCTTAAAAAGGCCGTTCATGCTCGAAAACCCTCTAATGTAACTGAATTAGGACAATTCTGCAAAGATGAGTGGGCCAAAATTCCTCCAGGACGCTGTAAAGCCTCATTGCACGTTATCGCAAGCGCTTGGTTGCAGTTGTTGCTGCTAAGGGTGGCCCAACCAGTTATTAGGTTTAGGGGGCAATCACTTTTTCACACAGGGCCATGATGGTTTGGATTTTTTTTCACCTTTAATAATAAACACCTTCATTTACAAATTGCATTTTGTGTTTACTTGTGTTGTCCTTGACTATTGTTTAAATTGGTTTGATGTTCCGAAACACTTAAGTGTGACAAACATGCAAAGGAACAGGAAATGAGGAAGGGGGCAAACACTTTTTCACACCACTATATATATATATATATATATATAAAATAATATGCAAAGTGGTTGGAGGGAAGCTTCAGAATGGCAAAGATGCTTTTATTGCTAATTACGTGAGCAGACTGCTGTTCCTATTTAAGGGGGTAAATTATGATTATGATATCAATAGGGCAGAAATTATGCCGAAGAGGCTACAGGAACTAGACTCCCAGTAAACATTTGAGCTGCTCTCTGAACTCTTCCATGAAATTCAGATTACAGTAAACTGGTCAGACAGCCTAATCTTAGAACTGCTGCAGTGTTTGCTGTATATAATTAATAATCTCTCTTTTAGCCAGGAATTGTTTTTTTAAGTGATTATTGACTTCTTTTATTGACCTGCTGGCGCTCCTGGCCCCTCCTCTCTGTCCAGCGCCCCCATGGGGGCACTTGTGCATGCTCGCTCCCAAGCCCTGCTGCTGTGTCCATTGACACAGAAAGCAGGAACCGGCTCGGCTCCCTCATCACTGGCTTTTATTGACAGCAGGGGGAGCAAATGGCTCCCAGTGCCGCAGCAAAGCCAGTGAGACACAGAAGTGAGGGGAGAGTAGAGCTGCAGACTTGCACAGTACTGAGGGCTAAGGAAAGTAAAAGGGGGAGGGGCAGCAGCCTGATGCCTAAACATTCTTTACCTTAATGTAAGGAATGCATTAAGGCAAATAATGTTTAGGCTTTAGAACCATTTTAAGAGTATTTCCTACATATATAGACCGTTCAGCTGGGCATATACTGTATGGTTAGAAAATCATTAGAAAAAAACTGTAGTATTTGTTAGAGATCTGTCAAAAGTGCATCATTGTATCTAAATATTTCCCCCAATTGTTGACATATTATTGATGGTACATTTAAAGAGGTTGTAAACACTAGAAAGAAAAAAAAAAGAAAACCTGCAGGACAAAGGCAAAATGAGCTAGTATGCATAGCATACTAGCTCATTATGAATTACTTACCTGAGATCGAAGCCCCCGCTGCAGTGCCCGTACACCGCACCAGCCGGCGACATTTCTTCCCAGAGTTGCTTCCGGGTATCGCGGCTCCGACACTGTGACTGGCCAGAGCCGCGTTGACGTCACTCCCGCACATGCGCATGGGAGCCGCCAGCAACGGCACAGTCTAACTGAAGCATGGCACGTACTGCCATTGCTTCAGTGCACATGTGCCGATGACGTAAATACAGGGGATATCTCCTAAACCATGCATATCCAGTGTAGCTACATGTAAGCCTTATTATAGGCTTACCTGTGGTTGTAAAGGGTTTATAGCCACTTTAAATTATACAAATATAAATGGTACACTTTTAATCGATCAGCAGACATTATTTAAAGATTTTTTGATCTTTGTAAACCCTCCCACTCGCCAACTGTTTTTAAATGAAAGATCTTTCTTTTCGTTGCTTGTACTTCCTGGGTTACATGCACATGTGCTGTAGGTTTGTTCGAACTGTTTCCGATTGATTCCACTACTAACATTTAGAAACGTAAAATCTACAAAAAGCTACAAAAATCTGACATGACGGTTCTTTTTCGCTATAAAAAACTTTGCATTTCAAGAATCGAAATGAGCCCACTAACGTTTCGAAAGTCGAACGATAGAGCGTTTCGAACGACTTTTTGAACGATTTTCTAACCATGTATGGCCACCATTAGTGTGAAATAAAAAAAATAGGCCTATTAGCGTTAACTTTGTTATTGTTTAACCCTTTTGCTGAAAGCAGACAACCTATAGAGTGTTTATGTGATACCGGGGGGGGTATTTACTAAAGGCAAATCCACTTTGCACTACAAGTGCACTGCAAGTGCACTTGAAAGTGTACTTGGAAGTGCAGTCGCTGTAAATGCGGTGGGGGGGGGGGGGGGGGGGGGGACATGCAAGGAAAATAATAAACAGCATTTTTCCTTGTACATGATTGGATGGTAAAATCAGCAGAGTTTCCCCTGATATCAGATCTTCCCCTCAGATCTACAGCGACTGCACTTGCAGGGCACTTGGTAGTGCAGAGTGGATTTGCCTTTAGTAAATCAACCCCATTGCACAACTGTTTTTCAAACCTATATTTTCAGTAAAAAATACACTAAATAAATTTTAGTGCAAACAAACACAATATTACTCAAAGTTTCTTTTTAACTTACCGTATTTATCAGCGTATAACACGCACTTTTTCCCCCTAAAAATCGGGGGAAAGTCGTGGGTGCGTGTTATACGCCGATACCCCAAAAAAAAAAAATTCAAAAATGTCAAAAATGGCAAGCGCCGCCGAAAAATAGCGAGCGCTGCCGAAAAAGGCCGAATTGCGGCCGAAAAAAACCCGAAGCCGCGCCGGAATAGACCGAGCAGACTGTTCGGCTCTGCTCGGAGTCCCGCCTCCCTGCGCTCGCTCCGGAAACAGCAGGGAGGCGGGACCGCAATCGGAGCTGAACAGTCGGCTCGGCCTTTTCCGGAGCCACTTCGGTCTTTTTCGGCCGCACCTCGGTCTTTTTCGGCGGCGCGCGCGACAGAGAGTCTCGGCGGCGGGAAATTTAAACCCGGACCGGACTTCAAATGTCGCTGGGCATGGCTGCAATGACGCTGGCAAGGTACAATGTCGCTGGGCATGGCTGCAATGACCCTGGGCAAGGCTGCAATGACCCTGGGCAAGGCTGCAATGATGCTGGGCAAGGCTGCAATGACGCTGGGCATGGCTGCAATGACCCTGGGCAAGGCTGCAATGATGCTGGGCAAGGCTGCAATGATGCTGGGCAATGCTGCAATGACGCTGGGCATGGCTGCAATGACCCTGGGCAAGGCTGCAATGATGCTGGGAAAAGGCTGCAATGACGCTGGGCATGGCTGCATTGACGCTGGGCAAGCTGCAATGACGCTGGGCAAGGCTGCAATGACGCTGGGCAAGGCTGCAATGACGCTGGGCAAGCTGCAAATGACGCTTAAATGTAAGTTTTTATTTTTTTCCTAAACTTCCCTCCTAAAACTTTTTTTCCTTAAAATGCCCTCCTAAACTTGGGGTGCGTGTTATACGCCGGTGCGTGTTATACGCCGATAAATACGGTATACTTAACTTACTAGACTGCGTCAAGTAAACAGATACCAAATTTGTTAAGGTCCCATGCACACAAGACGCAGATGCAAACTCTGCTGAACGCATGTTTTAAAAAGCAGAAACCTGCGTTTAAAAAAAATGCGTGTTTTGCAGCGTTTTAATGCCGCGTTTTACCGTGTTTGCGTCTATAAGCGTTTGTAAAGATAACCTCATATAGACCCTCCCCAAGCTCAGAAAGCATGTATTATTAACTATTTCTGCCATTTTGATCAGAGTGAGCAGCAGCAGCAGCGAGAGCAGTTGTACACTTGCATTTGCCTCTCTTTCTGTGTTTTTTTTTTTTTTGGAAATGGATCCCATATTGAATATATGTCAGGAAATGCTCCTGATGTTGCTCTTGATGATGCAGCAACGTTGTCGCAAATTGCGTGAGAGGTCCAGAGTCAGAGCTTGTCAATATTGGATCCATCCATTGATGGCACAGCGAATGTCCGTTGGATATTTCACAAACATGGCGGGGGATTGGGGCTGAGTAGACATTGGTATGCAGGTTTTTCTTTGTGAAAAAAAGACATGCTTTGGTCAGACTAGGTGGAGTCACTGATTAGATTAGAAATTGGATGAAGGGTTGGGGCAAAGAAGTAGAGGCATTCCTCATTGTCTAAGCCACCTAAAAAAAATTAGTTTTTTATGGCATTGCATCAGTGAGTATATATGCTCTATGAACTATCTAAAGTAATTACGACATTTTAAACCAATTTTTTTAGTATTTTTTTATGGTTTACCATCATATTTCTGGTCCAAAAAATTGGGTTCCTTTAAAAACGCTTATAAACGCAAACGCTGCTAACGCGAGGGCCACGTTTCACGTTTAGTGTCTGAAACGTGGAAAAGCAAAGTGTCTGAACAAATTTTTTTGCTTCTGGAAAAACGAGGTTAAACGCAACTGCATAAAAACGTCAAACAACGAGACTGTGTACATGGACACATAGGATAACGCTGCATGCGTTCAGGGGCAGTTGAAAAAACTGCCCAACTGCCTCTGAACACGCGTTTAACAGCGTCTCGTGTGCATGGGGCTGTCTTAAAATTGCCTGCACCAGTGAAATGGCAAAAGAATTACAATACTGTCCATAGCTGACACTAAAAAATCTCCTCAGTTCAGAGTTACCCGAAATAATGTCCACAGAATTATTTCTCTCATTCTGGCATGCATGGCGACACCCAAAATGTGTTCCCTGCTCACATTTATGTATGCATTTTGTTTTTTGTTTTTTTGAGGTTTTTTTTTTTTTAGTTCATTATTTTAAAATACATTGACCTTAGAAAAGCAGCCTTTTTCCAGATGTTTTACACCTGAATTATATACTAATACCGAACCTCATTGAACAATAGTATAGCTAGAAAAAATACAAACATTTTTATTAAGTAATAAAAAATGTACTATATCACAAACAATAACAGGAAAAACTAATATAATGAAAAACAAATCAAGTTATGCCACCACCATGACACCATGACTAATCTTGGCAACAGTTATTTGAAAAAAAAAAAGTCCACAGTGGTGATGTTTTAATTGGATTTGTTTTCTATTATATTAGTTTTTCTATTATTGTTTGTGATAGCATAGTACATTGTTTATTACTTAATAAAAAAAGGTTTGTACTTTGATAATTTAGTGCAAACCATTTCTTTTTTTTTTTTATTGTTTCTAGAATTATAAAATCCATAAATCCTTTAAAATCCAACTTCAGTATTGTAAACTGGCATTTGGACAATTAAATTTTTAACTTATTACAGCGTCCACTTTATCTGTGATATTGCAAAACACTGAGTCATAGCTAACTTGTAGCTTCTTCATACAATGTACCTTTGCTTGGCTTAAATGCACTTAAATTTAATTTCCTAGATTTAGAGCGCCTTTCATATTTTATATCCTTTCCTGCCAAAGTCACTTACTCTGAAAGTCACAAAGTTCAAAGTTGTATATAGCCCCCCCCCCCTTTTTTTTTTTTATTCTCTTTAACAATTACACAATTATCCAAAATATGACAAGATTTTAAAGCGGACCTTCAGTCCTTTTATTAACTTTCCATCTATTAAATCTTCTGCCCTTGTTGTTTTAACTTTGGATAGCAAAACATTTTTTTTCTACCAGTAAATACCTTATACAGCCCACTTCCTGTTTCTTGTCTGGTAATTAGCCTAGGCTTATGGCATCATGCACAGCTCTCTCTCTCTCTCTCTCTCTCTCTCTCTCTCTCTCTTGTGAGAGTTTTCCAGGAAGGGAGGGGGATAAGTCATAAGAAGGCCAATGAAAGCTGCAGGGCTGCAGAGCTGGAGGTGTGCCTCCTGTGTGTCTGTGTAAATCCAGGAAGTGAACAGGCAGCAGCTTCAGCTGCCCACAGTTAAAATGGCTGCAGCCAGACTCGGTGGAGTTAGATTTCTGCAGCATATTTGGCAAGTACAGAATCCCACTATATATAAAATAATATGCAAAGTGGTTGGAGGGAAGCTTCAGAATGGCAAAGATCTTTTTATTACAAATTATGTGAGCAGACTGCATTTCCTTTTTAATTATTTATATTGCAAAGTAGCTCCTTTGTAATTTCCACAGAACAGGTTATTTGCCTGTAGAAAACTAGCTAGTGAAAAATAAAATAATAAATAAATAATTTTGCCCCCTAGCATTTACGTAATCACACTCTGGCATATGGACACTGTCATTGTCAGCACAGAAATGGCAGATATACACCTACACTTCTTGGTAGTGGCAATGCAATTTTGTGCACAGTAGGATGGAGGGAGCGGGGCTTCATATCAGCAGGACTCTGAAACATATCAAGTGGAACTGAATTAAAAAAGTAAAAAAGTCTTTGTGTTGCGGGGAACAGAAATGTTAATTGTGCCTGAGTAGTATGCTAAAGAATATACCTTTTGCCTTGAAAAACTCCTGTAAGGAAGTGCTCTGCTCCCGAGGAAGTCTAGAGGTGATAAAAAAAGTTGGGCAGGGCTCAGTGATGTCACTTACAGTAGTTTACATTTTGCAGAGGCTGCAAGCTTGGTTTGAGTGTTTTTTCCAGTGCTGAGTTAGCATATGTGAGGAACTGCTCTGCTCCTGAGGAAGTCCAGCAGAAATGAGAAATGTTGGGCAGGGCTTAGTGATGTCATTCCATTTACATTTTCAGAGGCAACAAGCTTGGTTTGAGTGTTTTCTAATGCTGAGCTAGCATATGTGAGGAAGTGCTCTGCTCCTGAGGAAGTCCAGAGGTGATAAAAAAAGTTGGGCAGGGCTCAGTGATGTCACTTACAGTAGTTTACATTTTGCAGAGGCTGCAAGCTTGGTTTGAGTGTTTTTTCCAGTGCTGAGTTAGCATATGTGAGGAACTGCTCTGCTCCTGAGGAAGTCCAGCAGAAATGAGAAATGTTGGGCAGGGCTTAGTGATGTCATTCCATTTACATTTTCAGAGGCAACAAGCTTGGTTTGAGTGTTTTCTAGTGCTGAGCTAGCATATGTGAGGAAGTGCTCTGCTCCTGAGGAAGTCCAGAGGTGATGAAAAAAGGTTGGGCAGGGCTCAGTGATGTCATTCCGTTTACATTTGCAGGGGCAGCAAGCTTGGTTTGAGTGTGTTTTTCAGTGCTGAGCTTGGCACATTCAACATTCTCATGTAGATGTTTTTATCTGGTTGTATCCTAATAAAAAGAAGGTTTTACACGTTTGTGGATTATTTTGTTCCTCATTTGAACTTTGATGCTGGTTTGATGAAACATCTAAGAAGATGGAGATGGAGAGATAGAGATGGAAGATGGAAGGGATGACCCATGAGGATTCAAGTTACTGAGTATTACTATAGTCACCTCAAGAAAGAGGGGAGCATTCAGGTAGTGGATTCTTTATTCACTATATTTGCTGTGTGCATCGGAACAAATAGAAGGGGTTGATAGCGCTTCCTAAAGGTTACCGCAGAAAGCAAATTCACTTGTGCCATTCCCTGTGGACTGAGTTGCATTTGTATTAATGTAATCACTGTGGACTAAATTCAGTAATATACTTGGACACTTTGCAGCCCTTAGAGGATTATTGTAAACTTTAATTACACAATTGTGATATCACACAGTTGTTGCTAGGCGATAGTGGATGGTTTTCACAGTTGTACATTTATTTTGATTGAAATTTTTATTCAGCGTGGGGTTTTATAGACAGAATGATCTGCTAAATATGAATAAAATTGGTATGCGAGGTCCCTGCGGTCCTATAGCTGTATATCTGCTGGTGAGATCTAAGATTCTGCTACCTCAATCCAAGAGTCTCTGGAGATTTACAGTGAGATTTGGGAAAGTCTCTACTGTGGGGTTCATCGTTCTCCTTGCTGGAGGCTCTGACATAAGGAAGCAAAGCCCTGTTCCCACCAAGATGGCTTCTTCAACACAGAGCCACAATGCAGAAGGCATGATAAATCAGCTGCAGAGAGACCAGAGGCCATATTGGTGGCTAGTGCTTTGCCCTCTGCCTGCCTTTTTTACTCTTTAACAACTCTTTACCAAAATGTTTTTCCTGTTAACGACCCATCCAGTGGAACTGAGACAGAAAAAGACAGGAAAATATTAGAACCCCTGTCAAGTTTATTTTGCGGTTGGTGTCCAAGCTAGGTAGACTCACTCCATTCTCATTCCATTGGTCTTGGTGACTGCTAGGGATGAGATAACCGAGTTTGGTCCGAACCATTAGAAGACTGTCACTGGGCCACTCACCCAAACGGCTGTGGCAATGGAATTCCGCACGTAACAAAGGAATAGGATGCTGATGACATCATTGACCTAATACTGTCATGCGGCCATAATTGGACAATGTCATGACAAAATCTAGCCCCCTTCTTACGTGCAGCTGCAGGACAGGGTATTCCACAACCGTAGATGAATGGGCTGGCAGCCTGCTATCATTTGACAGCTTCCCTCTAGTCCAAAACTTAGCTCATCCTCTGCGACCACTGTCACCAGAGACTGAAATGTAAATTGTAAAATAAAATAGAAATAGAGGAACAATACAGTATCCTTAAAACAGACTAGGGTACTTTCTGCGCTAAGCCACACCACAACCAAAGTACTGGTGTATGGTGTATGGGACAAACAGTCATTGGACTTTTCTGTCTTTGATGCACTGACAACTTTATGGACTTTATATGAACACACTTTATATATATATATATATATATATAATCTTTTTCTACATGAGATGAAATTTATATGTTAAGCACTTTATATAAATTTATTGCATGATATGCATTAGATTTATGGATTGATAATCAACAGTTTAATTGCACTTTTCACTTGTTTATTTTGCCCATATGATACACTAAGCAATTGGTACCACTGTATGAAATGTAATATTTATATATATTTTTTTGTACATTAATTTATTGGGTTACACTTTATGCACTGTATATATTGGGAGATAGCGCTGTGCCATTTTAGGTTAATACAGTATCCTTGAAGTCGTTTAGAATGGATCAAATGGGACCGGATTACGAAAGCATAATATATGTAGTAATTTCATTATTGTGTAATTTTTTTCTGATTTCTACTTTCCAACATGATTTTTACAATTCAATAGGTTTTATCACACAGATCTATTGAATTTACTGCATATTATTTTATAGATTGCTGCACTAGTTAGTCTTTAAAGTCAATTCACAAAAAAAACGATTGCACAGGTTTTTTCATTAAAGTGTCACTAACCCCACATCATAAAAAAAACTATCAATAAATGGTGTATTACATGCTGTTCATACTCACTCGGTCACTATGAGATTCATTTTCTGTATTCTGCAAAAAAACTGGTTGATCCTGCTGTTCTCTATCTCCACCTTCTGTCCATGTCCCCAATTCTGCTAGGGATTTTGCAGCTGTGGTGGCAACTCTGCACATGCTCAGTTTTCAGTGTGTTTCTATGCTGAGCATTTTCCCCCATCACATCTGAGCAGCCCATGTGACTATAGAGTCACACATGAGGGCGTATACACAGTGGTAAATTACAGCCCACTCCCTCCCTCCTTTTCCATGCCGACTAACCAGCTAAACACAATGGGAGGTGGGGGGTGGGATATTATATGTAGATTAATGGAGGCTTCACCTCCCTCTTATTTTAAGTCACAGGCTGGAGGGGTGTGACACAGCCTGTGACCGGCAGAAATCCGTCCACACCATGTTATTGACCAAAACAAATAATGATTTGATTTTAAATATATATTAGCATAATTTAAAACAGTTTATTTAAATAATTTATTTCTTTTTACTCTGTATCCCAAAGGCTATTTTTTAATTTTTATAAACTTGTGACCAGCAGCAGAGGACTAGAAACTCCTCCTGCTTATGTTTCCCTGCAGACAGGCTGGGAAAAGATCTGGGTCATGTGACAGCTATATATCGAATAGGAAAAAGGTACTTAGATGTTTTTTCTTATTAAAATAATTACAGTGCCATCATCCACATACAGAAATAGAAGGGACAATGTAAATTAAACAGAGTGTGTTTAGTATCACTTTAAGATTTTGCTAGTTCCTAACTGGTAGTAGCTGTGAGGTTCTACGTTAAGTCTACTGAGCAGAGCAGAAAATGCAGCAATATGAGGTTGGGATAACCTAAACATAAGAAAAATAAAGATTTTTTTTTTTAAGAAAGGTTTGCAATGATTAAATAACTTTTTAATACAAACAGTGATGATTACACACCTATGAAATGAAAGTTATCATGAGATAAATTATTACATAAAGAATTACAATAATTCGCACAGCTTAGTGAAATGACCCCACTAATGGGTACCTTGAATAATCTAAAGCACGTGAGTGGTTGAGTGCTTCTATATAGGTCATGGAAGTCTGAGTTGACTTTTTCTGTTCTTGTAAACCACTGCAGATGGTGCATTATCCTATATAACACATACGATGGTGCATTATCCTATATAACACATAAGATGGTGCATTATCCTATATAACACATACGATGGTGCATTATCCTATATAACACATACGATGGTGCATTATCCTATATAACACATACGATGGTGCATTATCCTATATAACACATAAGATGGTGCATTATCCTATATAACACATACGATGGTGCATTATCCTATATAACACATAAGATGGTGCATTATCCTATATAACACATACAATGGTGCACATTTGACCTGCTACATTGCCTTTTGATGATTTTCTCATTCTCTGCTGCCAAACACCAAGCCAGGTAATGTGTTGTTCTACAAGTGATGTTCTAACAAGGAAACATCACATTCATAATACACGTATGTGCTGGTTCTTCTATTTACTTTTGATAACCGGATATAAATAGTTACAGTATCTCACAAAAGTGAGTACACCCCTCACATATTTGTAAATATTTTATTATATCTTTTCATGTGACAACACTGAAGAAATTACACTTTGCTACAATGTAGAGTGTATAGCTTGTATAACAGTGTCAATTTGCTGTCCCCTCAAAATAACTTTTGTGAGATACTGTACATAGGTAAATTGAAATAAAAAATAAAAATTTAAAGGCTATGGGCTGCCAGAATGATCCTGCGTAAAAAGTTGTACGTCTGATCAGCCTAGTACACACAGGCTGAATGTCGGTTCAATAGAAAGCGGTCGGCATTCGGCCCGTGTGTATGGCAGCCAGTGCGACAGAAGCTGGCCGTACGGCCACATTAGTGGTGTATATTAGGCTTAATGGTTTTACAATGTGTACATGCATACAACCTTTGTTGACCCTACTGGCTGGCAGTGCCCAGGGCTGACATGTGGACATCAACAAATTGAAGCCAGTGGCGCTGCCGTCGCTGAATACACACTATTGAGTTTTACATCTCCCACTGTATGAGTCAAATCATGGGACAGCAGCCCATGTATGACTCATTAAGGGGGGGATGTGAACATCAATAGTGTGTATTCAATGGTGACAGCGCTGCTGGCTACATACTGCTGATACACTATATTGTCAAAGGTATTGGGACACTTGCCTTTACACACACATGAACTTTAATGGCATCCAAGTCTTAGTCCGTAGGGTTAATATTGAGTTGGCCCACCCCTTGCAGCTGTAACAGCTTCAACTCTTCTGGGAAGGCTGTCCACAAGGTTTAGGAGTGTGTCTATGGGAATGTTTGACCATTCTTCCAGAACCGCATTTGTGAGGTCAGGCACTGATGTGGACGAGAAGGCCTGGCTCGCAGTCTTCACTCAAAATCATTCCAAAGATGTTCTATCGGGTTGAGGTCAGGACTCTGAGCAGGCCAGTCAAGTTCCTCCACCCCAAACTCACTCATCCATGTCTCTATGAACCTTGCTTAGTAGACCATCTCTTGTATCATCTCCGCACACTCTCTGACCGTCTCCTGCACCATCTCTGCACACTCTCTGACCGTCTCCTGCACCATCTCCGCACACTCTGACCATTTCTTGTATCATCTCTGCACCCTCTCTGACAGTCTCCTGTACCATCTCCACACCCTCTCTGTAAGTCTCCTGTATCATCTCCACACCCTCTCTGACAGTCTCCTGTACCATCTCCGCACCCTCTCTGACAGTCTCCTGTACCATATCCACACCCTCTCTGTAAGTCTCCTGTATCATCTCCACACCCTCTCTGACAGTCTCCTGTACCATCTCCACACCCTCTCTGACAGTCTCCTGTACCATCTCCGCACCCTCTCTGACAGTCTCCTGTACCATCTCCGCACCCTCTCTGACAGTCTCCTGTACCATATCCACACCCTCTCTGTAAGTCTCCTGTATCATCTCCACACCCTCTCTGACAGTCTCCTGTACCATCTCCGCACCCTCTCTGACAGTCTCCTGTACCATCTCCACACCCTCTCTGACAGTCTCCTGTACCATCTCCGCACCCTCTCTGACAGTCTCCTGTACCATCTCCGCACCCTCTCTGACAGTCTCCTGTATCATCTCCACACCCTCTCTGACAGTCTCCTGTACCATCTCCACACCCTCTCTGACAGTCTCCTGTACCATCTCCGCACCCTCTCTGACAGTCTCCTGTATCATCTCCACACCCTCTCTGACAGTCTCCTGTACCATCTCCACACCCTCTCTGACAGTCTCCTGTACCATCTCCGCACCCTCTCTGACAGTCTCCTGTACCATCTCCGCACCCTCTCTGACAGTCTCCTGTACCATCTCCACACCCTCTCTGACAGTCTCCTGTATCATCTCCACACCCTCTCTGACAGTCTCCTGTACCATCTCCACACCCTCTCTGACAGTCTCCTGTACCATCTCCGCACCCTCTCTGACAGTCTCCTGTATCATCTCCACACCCTCTCTGACAGTCTCCTGTACCATCTCCACACCCTCTCTGTAAGTCTCCTGTATCATCTCCACATCCTCTCTGACAGTCTCCTGTACCATCTCCGCACCCTCTCTGACAGTCTCCTGTACCATCTCCACACCCTCTCTGACAGTCTCCTGTACCATCTCCACACCCTCTCTGACAGTCTCCTGTATCATCGCCACAAACTCTGACCATTTCTTGTATCATCTCTGCACACTCTCTGACCCTCTCCCTTTCTTTCTTTTTCTCTCTCCCTCTTTCTCCCATTCTCTATCTCTTTCTCTCTCCCTCTTCCTTCTCCCTCCATCCCTCTTTCATCTCAGACTCTAACCACACCCCTGTTAAGCCACGCCCAATATTAAGTTTAAGCCGCGCCCATTTTTGCCACGGTGCACTACACGCACTGCATTTTTTCTCATTGCTAAGCCACACCTACAAATGAATGCCCTGCCTCTAATTAAAATAAGACACCGCCTACATACAAATAAAGTGTCCCTATTAATTTTTTCAGAATGTTGGCAACTATGCATGTGCCTGATACCCAGAAGTAGTCAGTGACATATAGGTACGTCGCTTTGCCTACAGCGGCCAACCGTCTGCAGTACTTTGCAGGTGGGCGGTCGTTAAGTGGTTAAACATTGAAAGTAAACAGCAAAGGAGAAGCTGCAACACATGCAGGGAATCCAGGAAGTTGTGGAAAGAGATCGCCAGCAGACAGGCAGCACTCACAGCATGAAAGGAGATTTTGTCAAGTACCGTATATACTCGAGTATAGGCCGACCCGAATATAAGCCGAGGCACCTAATTTTACCACAAAAAAAATTGAAAAACGTATTGACTTATTGACTGAGTATAAGCCTTGGGTGAGAAATGCGCAGCTACTGTAAGTGGAAAAGAGGGTCAACAATGCCCATTTGCAGCCTCACTGTGCCAATTTGCATTCCTCACTGTGCCCATTTGCCCCCAAACTTCAAACTTGGTAGTTAAGGGTTCCTAGATGCCCCCTATCTGCAGCCAAAATTTGGGGTCTCTGGACCCAAAGGGTCCTGAAATAACATTGCTGCAGGTGGACACAGTTGACCAATTTTGGGCCCCGTATCTTGGGGCCACTTGGTGCTAGGAACTCCAAATTTGGTATGCAAACTCAGTCGAACTAGCACTACTAGCATATGTCTTTTCTGCATTAAAGTTTCTCACCCCCCTGTCCACCCTGTACATTGAGCTGCGCAAGCACAGCTCAGTATACATTTTCAGCAGTGCCGAGATGACTGAACTCCCACGTATGGGAGTGACATCATCTCGGCCTGGCCAATTAAAACCCCTGGAGATCGGTACCGGGAAGCCAACCAGCCGAACATTTCAGTGGCTGGCGGGGAGCTCCAGGACACCGCAGCTCTGGAGCGAAAGTAATTATAGTTCCACTTTAAAACGGATGTAAAAGTAAACGGTTTTTAACCTTAATGCATTCTAACACAATCCCAATCTGGATCCAGCACTGTGCATGCCTGCAGCAGATCTTCTCCCCTCTACCCTATGTCACAGGCATGGTTGGGAGCAGCGGGAGCTCCTGACTCCTGCTGCTGTCAGTCAAAACCTGTGAGCAGAGAGTGGGGGGTGCCGCTAAACCAGGCATGTGTCTGAATAGAGACGTAAATGGAAGCGGCTTCCTATGGTGGGCACTTGGCAGGTGGAAGGAGCCAGGAGTGTCAGCGGGGGGACCCCAGAAGAGGAGGATCAGGGCTGCTCTGTGCAAAACCATCACACAGAGCAGGTAAGTATGACATGTTTGTTATTTTAAACTCTTGGCGCCAGCCGCATGCAAATATGAGGCCTTTAGGCGGGTGGGCCTTGGCACAGAGTTGCCACATATTTGTGTGCATTAATTCAAATACAGCTGTGCCGAGAGCATTCCCTGCGCTCTCCTGGCAAAGGTACCAGCAGCTAATGGAAAGCAAGCAGCGATCGGGAGCATTTAGATCATGTGATTGCAGTGACAGCCAATCACGGTGGTCACATGATCATAAACCCCTTAAAGGGTCAGGAGGCACCAGCTCCAAGGGGTTCATTTTTAAAAAATTCAAGCTTTACAATCACTTTAAGCACTTATGGGCTGCTCAGCTAGAGGAATTGTAAAAGTGGAACTTCAGCCTCACCTGATTCTGTCCCTTCTGGTGCTTGCTGGAATAGGAGGAAAAGGATGGAAAGCCTGTTTTGAGGCCTCCCATTTTCCTTTTGGGATCGTGGCAGTGACAGTTTCAAGCCCCCCCCCCCCCCCCCCCCCACTGTATAGATCAGCAGGAGAGCCTGTGTTAGGTTTTTCTAGGTCAGCTGACCTGGAACCTTCTGGAGGTTAGGGTTCCCCTTTTTGATAGGTCAGTTGAGGTCAGATGACCCCCTGGAATTTTCTAGAATTCATAGGGAGCTTTAAAAAAAAAGAGTCAGCGTATTAGGTCCGGGGCCAGTTGCCTGAGGAGGATCATCCAGCAGAACTTCCCACCCCCCCCCCCCCTTCCCCTGTCGTGGCCTTATTATGTGGTTGGGTCCCTCTTGTTAAGTTGTAAAAGGGGACAGTTGTGTTAAATAAAATTTAAGTCTGATTATTTATTCAGCTTGAGCCTTAAGCCTCGTACACACGCTTAGATTTTTGGATGACCGAACATCCGTTTTTGTGGCATCCTAGTCTCATGTTGAAAGTGAAGAGGTTACTCACAATGCGACATTTTTTGTACAACAGAATACAATGTCAGAAGCGACGTAACATGTTGAATAGTTTTGTATGTATTCTTTTGTTTCTGAGCATGCGTAGTCTTGCTCTTAGGATTTTTTCATACGAAAACCGTACTAATGAAGCGAAAATCGGACGTTGAGTTCACATCCGACAAAAATCTTATAGTCTGCACATACAGCTTTTGTCTGACGAAGAAGCGTAATCGGCTGTCAAAAGCACCGTACTAACGACAGCTCGTCGTACAAATTTTTCCCCTGATTTTCGTATCGTGCGTAGGGGCCTTTAGTGTCTGAGCTGTCTTCATAAGGTTGGTGTATGAAGTTATTCAATGCTAAGTCAATTTTTTTTTAGCCAAAAGTGCCTCAGTGTAAAAAAGGGGTCTTCGTTTGTTAACAAAAATATAAATTGAAGCTTAAAGCGGTTCTACACTGTCTTGGATGTTTTTTTGGGGGGGGGCCTAATGTGCAGTAATGCGCTTTGCATCTTCATCACTCACTTGTAGTACTTCTTGATGTTAATGCTGCCGTTTTTCTTCCGCAATATGAAGTTTTAAAACGACTTCATGCCGGCTTCCATCTTCCGTGTGGGCACCTGAAACCACACAGGCCCCTTTCTTCCGGGTTGCTGGCCCACAATGCCGACATCTCGCGAGATTTCGGAAGATGTGACCGAAATCTCGCAAGATTTCGGAAGATATGACCGAAATCTCGCAAGATTTCGGAAGATGTGACCGAAATCTCGCGAGATTTCGGAAGATGCCCGCACAGACTCCTGGGATCAATGACACCAGATCCCAGGAGACAGTGTGGCGTGACGAGGATCCCCGCACAGACCCCGCCCGCCCCCGCAGAGACAGAGGACAGGAAGTCATCGATTACAAGGTAAGTGAAAAAAAAAAACACATTTCATTTAGTACTCTTTGCCTGATTTGGAAGGCAAAGAGATTTACTAAATGAAAATGTGTGCAGAACCGCTTTAACACCACTGCTAAAAGGTGCAAATATGACCTAATTCCAATAAACGGCAAGGGAACAGTCAATTGTCCCACTGACCTTTATTGGAATAAATTCATATCTGGACCTTTTAGTAGTAGTGTGGAGCTTCAATTTACATTTTAGTTACATTACAATACCAGCTAAGGAGACTGTGGACATCTTCTGGAGTGTAGGAGCTGCCTGCCCAGGAACTAGAACACCTAAAACATCATCATTACCTCAAGATACCATAGCAATACCAATACAATAACCGTATGGGTCCAGTGCTTATTTTCTACTTTCCTTAACTCATTTTATTTGTTAAAGCACCGTGTATCAAACAATTACATTTTTTTTCCCATAAAATACAACTTTCACTCTTTTTTCATCTTTTTTTGCATCTGGATGTTGTTGATATCCTCCAGACATTCATTGAGCTGCACCTCATCACTCTTAAATGGATTCCTTATTGCAGTTCTTCACTGCATCTGAACACCGCAAACCAAAAACACTATTTAATTCATTTTTAATATTCAAAGTGAACTCCCCCGTCCATCCATGTCTCCACTGAATCTTCAAAAACAATCCAGCGCTCAATACAAGGTACTTCCAAAGACGCTGAGGTGCGTACTACGCAATGCCTCCTCAGGTATAGCACTCAACAGATAGGGAAATCTTCAGTCCACTGTAAAATACACAAGAGGGCGCAAACTCCTCGTGCATTACCACCAGACAATTTATTGAATCCCCAAAGACAAATGGATACTCACAAATGTATAAAAACATGGATACTTCAGCCATTGGCGGTTTTCCCCTGTTAATGGACCATCTGAATGGAAAGCTAACAAGAGTAAGCTTTCCAATTAGATGGTCCATGGATAGGGTACATCGTTCACGGCTAAAATATATATGGTATACGTCTGATGTTTTGTGGGTATCCATTTGTCTTTGGGGATTCAATAAATTGTTTGGTGGTACTGCACACGGACGTTTGCACCTTCTTGTGTGTGCTTTTTTTGATCCTTGTCTCAATGCTTTAGTTTGTTGAGAAATCACTTTGAAAAATCCCCCCCTATCATTTCTGGCTGTGGCCATCTTGAGTAAGGGCAAATGATTCAAGTATCATTTACTTCCTGGAATCCATCTGCCTTTAGCTCCAGCATGCAAGCAGGAGGGTGTGCTTAGATGAGAAAACCCCTCCCCCTCTCCTGAAGACTCCTGGGATGTATGACATTTGCCTAGGTAAGAATCCAGGAAGTAACTGAAGAAATGTAAAAAAAAGAGGTTAAAACAAGTAAATTTGATATACTTTCCTATCTATTTAGTAATGCTAGCAGCATGAGGATTAAAAATATTGATTGGGAGAGTGAAGTTCCACTTACTAACAACAATGGACCATGCCCGTGCAGTGTGTGTTGGCATGACTGCTTATAGCCTTTACTAGGAGCGCATTTAAAAAGGTAATAATTTAGAATACAGTTGGGAGAATGCATGCAAAGAAGTACCTGAAAAGGACCTTCAAGGCAAGATCACCAAGTACAGTATATATATATATATATATATATATATATATATATATATATATAAGGACTGATAAACTAGAAATCAAACTGTGCATTTACTATTGCTGGTAGAGTAAATGCTTTCTTCCACTTCAAGCATGGCTAAATGTTGTTTGCAAGCTGTAATATTCTAATATAGAGCATTAATCATTCAATATTTGAAATTTAATTTTCCCTAAATAATGAGGAACAAAGTACTCTAGATATTTTTTTAGAGGTAAATGTGGTCCCCAATGGAGTGTTTCTATACATTTGCCATGTTTGATATCTAAAACTAACCACATAACATAATTCCTTTACATTAAAAGCACTAAGGTCACGTTTACAAGAGTTTTAAAAAAATGTACTTTCATAACCTTGTAAGCAAGTATTTGTCCAGTGCTTACAATGAGTTTATATATAATTTGCAAAGACTTTCACAGAGCTTGGCAAATTAATCTCAGTAGCTTTGGAAACGTTATGGTCCCTGACAAAATGTTGGTGGTCCCCATGGGATCTGTGACAAATCAACATTGTGGCAAATGTACACTGCCCAATGGTGTTTCCAGTGTTGTTCTCAATGCGAGCTGACAGTCAATACTGTCAGCCCCTATTGATACCCAATGCCTCCTCTGTAGTTCCGGCTCATGTAAACTCAGAGGGAGACGCCGGGATAGTGCAGAGAGTGGGAGGTGAAGGAGGAGGAGACTTCCAATGGCAGCGCTGATTACAGACTACGGGAAGGAGCATGGAGCTCGGACACATGGCTGGATAAGGAGGTGAGATCCAATGATGGGTCTGTGTGGCAGCAGTGTGTTGCAAAGTGCAGTGCAGGGGGTGGGGAGGGGCAGAGAGCCAGAGATGTATGTATGAGGCATGTAAAATTTATGTTAGTGGTCCACGGGATTCAATCTGTGAGGTCCAAAAGGTTGGTGACCACTACTAGTGCACGTGAAGGTGCTTATGAACTGGAGGAGTTGATGATCATGCTGAAGAATGACCACCACTTTTCTATTTTTCACCAAAGCACTGCATCATACAAACCTATCCCCAGGGAGATAAAAAGTCCTCCACCTAACACAAAAGCATATCAAATGATACATTAATATTCAAAAGGTAGGAAACCATTCCAACAGAATGGGAACTTTGGAATGCTTTGTTAACCGACAACACTTGCCGAACGCTGCTAGAACACCATATTCTGTTGAGTGTGCTACCAAAAATAGGATCAGGCAGTTGGTAAGCATTCCTAAAGCTCATGACATGCTTCCTCTGGATACCCATGTAAACTCAGCTAACTGTTTGTTGGGTCCTCATTTCTCAAACAAATATAGACAATGTGGTAGAATTGAAACAAAAAAAAAAAAAAATCACAAATTGTGTGTGGTCATTTCCACCTCAGCATGCCATAGCCGTCGGGAGAGGGAGCAGACACAAACACAGCATGGCTCCTACTCATACATAATAATCTTATAGACAGGCAGACGCAGACAACAAATTATTCTACTGATCTGCTTCAAGAGATCAGACAATTTGCATATTAGCAGCACTTCCAGCTTCCAAAAATGTATGATTTACAGCAGCCTTTCTCAACCTTTTTAGCATGGAGGAACCATTGAACTAACGGTCTCAGGGAACCACTGCTAATAATTATTATATCCAAATCTCAGAATAAAACATTGTGATGGTCAATGGGAAGAAAGCTAATTAAAGTGGTTGTAAAGCCTAATGCTAATGCCACGTACACGCGATCGGAATTCTGGCCAGAAAAAGACCGATGAGAGCTTTTCATCAGAAAATGTGACCGTGTGTAGGCTCCATCGGAATTTTGCTGGCCGAATTTCCGACAGCATGTTCTCAATTTTTCAGACGGAAAAGGTTTCTATCGGAAATTCCGATCGCCTGTAGCAATTCTGACGTGCAAAATTCCTATGCATGCTCGGAAACAATTCAACGCATGCTCGGAAGCATTGAACTTGGCTCGTTGTAGTGTTGTACGTCACCACGTTCTTGACGGTCGGAGTTTGGTGTGACTGTGTGTAGGCAACACAGTTTGAGCTGAATTCCGTCGGAATTCCGTCGGGAAAACCGTCAGAGCTTTTTCCGACAAGAATTCCAATCGTGTATACGCAGCATTAGGGCTTTTTACCTTAAAGTGGAACTTCACCCGAAATGGGGAATATCCGCTCCCCCCTTCAATATTTGGGATGGGTTTTTTTGTGGGAGGGAGCAGATTCCTAATTTTGACAGGTACCCACTCAAACTTCTGGTCAAACTGCCACAGCGATCTGACCAGAAGTTTGACCCCACTCTTTCCCCCCTTGCAGCCTCTTGAGACATGTCCCAGGTCCCAGGAGACTGCGGGACCAATCACGCATGTGCAATGGGCATCTGGCTGTGAAGCCGCAAGGAGTCACAGTCGGCTGCATACAGTTAGGATATCAGAGCCTGGACCCGAAGACCGGCAAAGGTCGGATGAGGACATTGCTGGATCCTGTGTTTTTTAAAAGTCAGCAGCTACAGTATTTGTAGTTGCTGACTTTTAAATTTTTGTTTACAGGCTAAAGCTTCTCTTTAATGCATTCTATGCATTAAGGTGAAAAAAAAACTTCTGTGCTGAATGTGTCCCTCCTAACCCCACCTATACTGTACTTACCTGAGCCCAATCCAGCACTGAGCATGAGAGCCGCGGCTATCTCACTGCACAGATTAATATCACAGAATTTGATTGACAGCATTTCTGAGGTTAGTGGGGGGTGGGGCTGAGCCGCCCTGTCTGTGTCAAAGACAAGGCGGCTTGGGAGCGAGCCCGCACAAGTCCCCCCATAGGAATAAGCTTCCTATGGGGGCACTCGCCGAAGAGAGGAGCCCAGAGTGCCAAGGGGGGACCTGATAAGAGGAGGATCAGGGCTGCTCTGTGCAATGCCATTGCACAAAGCAGGTAAGTATAATTTGTTCAGGCTGGGTTCACACTTATGCGAATTGAATGCGGGTTTTTCCGTATCCAATTCGCATGACAGGAGACTGTGACCGGCTCTCAATGGAGCCGGTCACACAGCTCCGGGGCGGCTGTGGTCCATATTGTCAAAGAGTCCTGTGTGTCTTTGGCTCAGTTTCTGGTGCAAATTAAGGCAAAAATTCGGACCTGATTGTCTCCTAAATCGGTGTACAGGGACGCACCGGACCCCCTGCTGGGATCCCCGGCTGCATCAATGGGAACCCAGCCTTAATGTTACTTAAAATTTATGGTCAATGGGAAAAATTCCTCTCTCACAGACAGCTAAAAAAGATGATTGGCATCAGTGGGAACTTATTTGAGAAGCAGAAATTGCTCCTTGCACAGGAAACCCCCCGAGCAACCTCTGGAGGAACTCTAGGGTTCCACAGGACCCTGGTTGAGAAAAGCTGGTCAAGAGATCTAAATAGCTTTTCCACCAGAAATACATAGAGGTATTTCATTATTGTAAAAAAATAAATAAAAAAAAATCACATATTAAAAAAAAAAAAATCAAGGGATGGGGAAATTTGCCTTTTTCTTCAGTCTTCATATTTCACAAGTTATTCCAGTATACATGCATGTTAAATTGTATTAATTAAGCACTTTACTTTTGACATGTCTGAGCTAGCACAGTCACTCTGGAGAGATGCAAAGACTAGCACTATGCCACACCAATATATTTTGATATTCTGGCTGGGAATCAGAGCTCCAATCTCATTTCCTAATACATAAATGATTACACTGGTGACATATTAGAGTTGATTTATTAAGGACAGGAGCCGAGAAAGAAAATTAAGCTCTTGCCTCCTTGACAACCAATCACCTTCATCATTTTTGGTGTAAGTTAGACCATGACTACTAGGTTGCTTTGGGTAACAGCGTTGTGTTCCAGTTTCATTAGTATCTATTATCCCCTCTGTTTTTCCAATATCTGACCGGTTTAATGCCATCTATAACAGGACCAATTTCGACAAAGCCTATCATCCATTGGCCGCCCATCCCCAATTTCCATATGTATGACCCCGCCAATAATGTTGCCCATTCTACGTAGAAAGAGTAGACCCCAGCTGCTATGTTCCCTTCACTTTTTGACCTCATTGATGTCCACTACAGCATTGTATTGATCATGATGGAAACAATATTTCTAAACAGGATCGCGCTTTACAAGGAGACAGCAAATCAGGAATCCGCGTTGCATACATTACAATCTAATGAAGGCTACAGCCTTGAAAAGTAAAGAAAGCAGCATCATTTGAATGCAATCGAGTTGTGGGGAAACCCGTCTGCTGGGAAAAAAAAAAAATATATGACTTGAAAAGCCACAAACTGAAATCTGACACAGTCTCTGCAAGAGAACAATGGACCTCTATCCGCCTGCTATAGTCTGAGAAGCACGCATGCTGCAAATACAGTAACTAAAGGCCTATCATTTCGTATTCTGTAAATTCCAGCTGTGATCTACTCTGTCTATGTATTCTGTAAACATTACAGTTCATGGAGGAGAGATCAAAGCGCTGTGTGACAGCTGTCAGAAGTAAACATCAGGAAACTTCCTTTAGGCTACATCTGTCACTCAGCAACACCTTCTGTGATGAAATGATTCACTCTTCAGAATTTTTAAAGGGCTTCTTACGTTCGATCACAAATCTGATCTCCTCTGCTGTAAGGATAATCACAGCCACCATTTACAGTAATTCTGCTGCTTCATATTCAAAGAGTTTGAGCTTCTACTGTACAAGCCTGTGTGCTGATCTAAGCGCACAGAGGAAGTAAAAAACATCAACAAATAGAATCAGAATACAAAGACAAGTATTGATTATAGAAAGACAAGT
Source organism: Lithobates sylvaticus (assembly GCA_028564925.1). Taxonomy (NCBI): domain Eukaryota; kingdom Metazoa; phylum Chordata; class Amphibia; order Anura; family Ranidae; genus Lithobates; species Lithobates sylvaticus. The sequence continues at coordinate 380,580,368 of CM053030.1, read as the reverse complement.
TCTCAACATCTGATCGCCTCTTTGGATCTCATCATATCACAAAGACAAGAAATCCCCATTTATGTAATAGTGATGTGGAACACAAACAGATCACCATTTATAGAGCGGAAAATAGCATTTTCTCTAACAAAGGAAGGCAGACATATTTCTAAGCAATCTGCACAATGGCAAAAGGGAATATGACACATCAGGGAAGCCCCAACATCTCAGGCTTCAGAGGAGACCCCCCAGCATGGTATGTAGGTGACAGCTGCTGTCACCTGGGACATCCACTTACCTCCAGCAGCACTGACAGCAGGAAGAATCCAGCACACTGCAAACTCTTCATTTCTCAGGGTGGCAAGCACTTCCCTTTAACCTATTGATCAGTCCTCCTTCATGTATCCCCAGAAGCAGCAGCTGGATCCCCAATAATATCCTAAAAAAAAACAGAGATCAGGGTTCCCAAGGATCACTGTTGAGTCTTGGACTTCTTCTTGTGTTCCATCTGTGAAGTCACATGCTGGGTGTCAGATAATTAGGGCAATCAGTAGATCAGATCGATGCTGGGACTCCTTGGCTGTTTCTAAGCTGATCGTCAGCAGATGACAGGGCTGTGGGTGTATCAAGCTCTTCCTATGTCACTGTTTAGGCAGATCATGTGCATAGGCTGACACAGGGATCAGGGAGAGAGGAGGAGGAGGAGGAGGGGGGCAAGGAAGGGACTAGCTGGAGAAGATGAAGGCAGTAACCTGTGTTCCTTATAGACATGGAAACACAGGGATGGATGGAGGATCACAAAGTAAGGAGGGGATTATGATGAGATGGAGGAGGAGGATGGGAGTGCCAAGCCTCCTTCTCTCTTTTGTAGCAGCTAGTAAACACATCCTCCAATATACACAGCTTTTATTTCACATTTACTGACAGCCATATGCTAATCATGGGGAGATAAGTGCTGCAGAACATTGCATCTCTTTGTGTTCCCTGTTTGATCCATTAAAAGAACAAAAAATTAGGGGGGGGGGGGGGGATCTGTCATTGCTGCTTTGCTTTTAGGGCTGTCATCCTGATCCTGGATTCACTGCCAACTGAGTCATTGACCAGATCAGGAATACAGGACAGTTCAGACCTCACTGGCTGTATGCTTGTTCATGGTCAGTTGGCAGGAAACACAAGATCAGGGTAACCGCCCCAAAGCTAGCACCTTGCAACCCTTCTGAAAAGTGGTCTGTGGTGGATCACTTTTCAGTGCGCAGTTGACAGGCAGCTGGGCGGCGATATGTTGCCTCCTCACCGCCTATTATAACCCAGAAAAAGCTGCACCACCACTAGCAACTGCATGCACTGCCCGTGTGTTGCGGCACACCCCTATTGCCTTGAATGGATCACATTCGGCAGCAGTACTGCCCCCCCCCCCCCAAGTATGACAGGTGGTAACATTTTTACAACAACAGATAGATAACCTTCTCTATCTGCTGTGTTAGGTTAAAGCAGTAGTAAACTGCACCAAAAATTGGGCCCCGGGCTGTGTTTCAGTTGTTTCTGTGTTTAAAAAGTCACCACCTGAACCCTTGGTTCTCTCCCTCGCCTCTCCCTGACGCCAGCCTCACAAATGTGGGCACCCGGCTGTGACAGCGTGCGGCCTCACAGCCGGGTGCGCACTGCGCATGCGCGAGTCGCGCTATCCCTCCTTGATGGCCGGGCAATCTTCTGGGGCATGTGACGTGACCCAGAAGATTGCAAAGAAGGAGGGGGAGAGTAGAACTTCCACTCGAGTCGCCTAGGCAGCCCGAACGGAAGTGAAAGCTGGGTACCTGTCAAAACTAGGTACCTGCCCCCCGCCAAAAAAAAAAATGACATGCTAAATGTGGCATGTCAGGGGGTCAGTCCTTAAAGCGGAACTTCCACTTTTGGGTGGAACTGCGCTTTAAGGCCCCTTTCACAGGGCTTTCTGATCAGGTCCGCCTTTCAGTTTTTCAGGCGGACCTGATCGGACACTCAATTCACCTCTATGGAGCAGCAGATGTCCATTGACATCTACCACTATCCAATCCAATTCTATCCATGAAATCCAGATGGATGGAGACCCTATTTTCCATCCGTCTGGTGGATCGGTTTGGATGAAAATGGACAGGCGGTCCATTTTCATCCAATCTCCCCATAGAGGAGAGTGGGGCTCTGATATGCTGAGCAAAACAGAACGTGTTAGTATACATCTCATACTAGCACATTATGACAGACTTACCTGAAAACAAAGCCCTCCAGCGGCACGCTGTCACTGCGGAAGGCGCTTCCATCTTCACCCAATCTTAATTTCTGGGTTTGCGGCATTTGGCTATGTGATTGTCTGAAAAACGATACTCCTGCGCCATCGCTTAAATCGCATGCACCGGTGACATCACCATCTGCATCTAAAGTAAATATCTCCTAAACGGCGCACGTTTAGAAGATATTTACTGTACCTATAGGTAAGCCGTATTATAGGCTTACCTATAGATAAAAATCATACATGGGAATTTACTCCCACTTTAAGAGGGGTGGATGGAAGTAGGAAAACCACAGCTCAACTGCCTTTTTTCTGCCCCCCCAGCCACATGTGTGAATATACGTCAAAGGTTTCCTTTAATATACAGCTTTACTGATTGTCCTGACAGACATATGCTAAGCAAATATATAAAATATAAATATATATATATATATATATATATATATATATATAAACACGTGGTGCTCACCAAACCTGACTCAGGGTCCTGATGGTATGTCTAAAGCTGGCTGTACATAAATAGAATTTTGCCAGTTTGCAGTGCAACGACTATTCATTGCTCCATAGTGACTTGTCCACTAACTGATAGAATTTCCATGATCAAAAGTAGTGAAGAATAATAACAACATATATACACTGAGCAAAATTATAAACGCAGCACTTTTGTGTTTGCCCCTATTTATCAGTATCTGGTGTCACCACCATTTGCCTCACGCAGGGCAGCACATCTCCTTCACATAGAGTTGATCAGGTTGTTGATTGTTGCCTGTGGAATGTTGGTCCATTCCTCTTCAATGGCTGTGCGAAGTTGCTGGATATTGGCAGCAACTGGAACACGCTGCCGTATACGCCGATCCAGAGCATCCCAAACATGCTCAATGGGTGACATGTCCAGTGAGAAGAACTGGGATATTTTCAGCTTCCAGGAATTGTGTACAGATCCTTGCAACATGGGGCCTTGCATTATCATGCTGCAATCAGGTGATGGCCGTGGATGAATGGCACAACATGGGATTGTAGGTCGCACACTTAAACTACTAATAATAATACACCACACTGAAATTGGTATTTTAATGGCCGCGGCACCTTTATTGGTATTAAATTAATTAACTTTATTGACACTCAATAATCAATGAATAATAATAATTTATTTAAAATCAAACTCTAACATTAGCTCAGTCATAGAACTCGAGCTTTAAATTAATAAGTTTCAAACAACCATTAGTCCCCCCTTGATTCAAGGGTGACAAACCACATAATGATGCCTGCGACATAAAGGGTGGGAGGGAGGGGAAGCTCAGCCAAGCCGATCCAGGACAACTGCGATCGGACTGTGTCACAGGGGGCTTATATAGCCCCCCAACACCTGCAAACACATGTTTCCCGCCTGGAAACACGTGAAAAGCCCGCTCTTTTCACTCTTTTTTTTTTTTTTTTTATATTATAGGATTAGCCATCTTTATTGAAAAAATTCGTGGCGGCCACAATCCCATGGAGCGGGCTCCTGATTGAGCCCACTTAACATGGGATTGTAGGTCGCACACTTAAACTACTAATAATAATACACCACACTGAAATTGGTATTTTAATGGCCGCGGCACCTTTATTGGTATTAAATTAATTAACTTTATTGACACTCAATAATCAATGAATAATAATAATTTATTTAAAATCAAACTCTAACATTAGCTCAGTCATAGAACTCGAGCTTTAAATTAATAAGTTTCAAACAACCATTAGTCCCCACAAACCGAACTTATTGCAAATAAGTGAGGCTACCCCAGCACCGCGGCCCGTTCAATCATAGTCTGAAGGTTTAAATTAAAAATGTCCAGACCGATATCAGATAAATGAATCCCATCTGACCGATAAAGACCAGGGAAACCTCCTTCCAAGTCAACATGACGAAAAGAGAAACCCCCGATCGATGGCATGAACTTTTCAATAGAATGATTTAACCTCCGTCTTATTTTTTCAAGTGATTTACCTTCCATTGAGCACAACCAATGTAAGCGAGAGACCATTTCAGAAAAAATAATACAAGCATTTGGAAAATAAAACTTTAGAAGGCATAAATCTCGCTTAATTGAGAACAATAAATCCAGAGTCTTTCTCTTACCAATGTCATTACCACCTAGATGAAATATTATAATAGAAGGCTGAGGCCAAGAATGGAATAAAGGAGATAGATGAGATAAAAGATCATTCCAGATGAGACCACGAAAACCTTTCCAATAGATATGAAAACGATCAGAAGGTAAGGATAGATTCTGACTATAGCAGCGTAAGGAAGCTCGTTTGTGAGCCCAATAAATGTAGGAATGCCCAATTATCCAAATATAAGACCTGGAACCTAAAAAATCAAAGAGATAGATTAGGACGAACATACAAATTAAACCTATGTGAATCCCATCTTCCCAATTGTTTAATGATAGTGTCACTCAAACCCAATCTAGCTGCTTCAGTGGCGGCTCCTATACGAAAAGAATGCGAGGAAAACTTGAGGTGCGATAAACCGAGCTGAACCAAGCAGCGCTTAAAAACTGCAGCAAATTGAAATTTTGTCACAGGGGACGTATCGAGGTGAATGAAAAATTGGCCATCACAAATTGGTCGAACCGAAAGGTATTTATTCAAAACTAAAATCGGGCAAAAAACAGAGTCGCCACAAGCATATAGATTGAGCCAATGACCCTTAGCAGCTTGATCTGTTTTAGAACGCCTAATATAAACCTGAACTGTATCATGGAGAACTGAAACATCAGACCACTGTAGACCTGTAGGACTATATTTATTGTTTGGTAGCATTTCACAAATGCGAAGAGCTGCAAAGAACATTAACACAAAAGCAGTATGAAATAGCAGCGCTTCATATTCGGAAATACACACAGCTGAAGTAACTAAGCAAAGTTTTGATAAGACATTTAAAGTAACAGGTCTACGTGCATCTGGAGCACATCTAACCTTACGCAAACCTTTGAGAGCCTGTTTGACAGAAAAGAAACTATTACATGCTGGCAGGTTGTATAATTTAAGAAAGAAAGAAACTCCAGCCAATAACTTATGAATATGGTGGAAAGAGAACTGTAATTGCATTAGGGAACACAAGAAAGCTAAAATAGAATGTTCAGTGGGAGCAAACCCAGACAAACCCACTTCCGTATTAAACATCAACCATTTATCCCATGCAACTGAATACTCAGTCCATGTTTTTGGAGCGATTGAATGTTGTATAGCAGCGAAAACTGGAGCTAAACCAGGCTCCAGAGATGATTTGGACAGGGGAATCCAACCGTATCTGCTTCTGGTAAGAGCTGTCTGAAACGAGCCATCTGGAAGCGAGATAATGCATCTGCCATAACATTCTGAGTTCCTGGCACAAACTTAGCTTTAAGCCAGATATTTTTCTTTAGACATAAAAGTACTAAATAACGTAGCAATTTTATAACAGCATTGGATTTTGAAGAAAGACAATTTAAAGCAAAAATTACACCTTTATTATCCGTATGGATAATAATGCGACTATTGGAAAACAGATCACCCCAGATTTCCAATGCAACCACCACTGGAAATAGTTCCAATAAAACTATATTCCTAGTGAGATTGTTGGAAATCCAAAAGGAGGGCCAACTATCAGCACACCAATGTGTGCGAAATATGGCTGCAAAACCACAGGACCCAGCCGCGTCCGTGAATAGATCAATATCAGCTGCAAAAACAAAATCGTCTTGAAAAAATGATCTCCCATTATAATCCAACAAAAAATTAGACCATACCAGTAGATCATCCTTCATGGCAGAGGTAAGACGGATATGTGAAAAAGGGGATTTAAAACCGGACGTAGCCAAAGACAAACGTCTAGAAAAAATTCTGCCCATGGGCATCACTCGGGTCGCAAAGGCAAGAAGACCTAGAAAAGACTGCATTTCCTTTAGCAAGATCTTCTTGCGCCGCAAAAACAGAGAAATCACAGATTCCAACCTAGAGATTTTAAGAGGAGGTAATTCATATTGTAGCAGTATCGTGTCAATTTTAATACCTAAAAATTCAATTACTGGCGACGGAAAAGCAGTCTTATCAATTGCCAATGGGATGCCGAAAAATTCAGAAAGAAGAAAAAATAAACGCAAAATCACTGAACAAATACGCGAATTAGGAGGACCAATAAAAAGAAAATCATCCAAATAATGTAATATACCTGAGTGGCCAGAAACTTGAATCATTACCCACTGCAAGAAGGAGGCAAAAACTTCAAAGTAATAGCAAGATAAAGAACAGCCCATAGGAAGGCATTTGTCATAGAAAAAATACCCATTAAACTGAAAACCAAGAGAATTATATGCATCTGGTGATATAGGTAAAAGCCTAAGGCTGGGTTCACACTGCTGCGCTGCGAATTTGGCCGCGTTTTTGATCCGATCGCGTCGCGATTTTGCATTGCGAATTCTTCATATGTACTTGCGAATGTACTGCGAATCTAGGCAAACATTGCGAATTGGTTGTAATTTTGGGAGGGGACTGCGATTTTATGTCTGTCCAATAGAGTCCAGTGTTTATGCAAACGTAAAAAAGAGCTGTATCACTTCCTGTTGTCTTCCTGGTTCCTGTGTAGTGTGTGGAGAAGAACGTTGTGTCAGCATGTATCAGCAGTCATTGCCTTTGCTTATGGCAGCAGTTACTGCTACTGCTGCAGTCCTGCTAAAAAAGAAAAAAGCCAGGTTGAGGAGGAGGATGATGCAGACACGTCGAAGATACTGGGTCCACCCTGTGATTGCTAATCGTGAGCACAGAGGACAGTTCACACTCATATATAATGATCTACGTGCACATAATGCCAAATTCTTTAACTACACTCGCATGTCAGTGAGCAGGTGAGTAAAATTCCTTCTTCCCCCCCTACCTACCTCCCCCTGTATCCCTTCCCCCAATATCTCTAGGGATTAGGGCTGTGATTAGGGTTCGGGTTGAGATTAGGGTTAGGGTTAGGGTTATGGCTGGGATTAGGGTTAGGGTTGAGATTAGGGTTAGGGTTGAGATTAGGGTTAGGGCTGAGATTAGGGTTAGGGTTGAGATTAGGGTTAGGGCTGAGATTAGGGTTAGGGTTAGGGTTGAGATTAGGGTTAGGGCTGAGATTAGGGTTAGGGTTAGGGTTGAGATTAGGGTTAGGGCTGAGATTAGGGTTAGGGTTGAGATTAGGGTTAGGGCTGAGATTAGGGTTAGGGTTGAGATTAGGGTTAGGGCTGAGATTAGGGTTAGGGTTAGGGTTGAGATTAGGGTTAGGGCTGAGATTAGGGTTAGGGTTGAGATTAGGGTTAGGGCTGAGATTAGGGTTAGGGGTTAGGGTTGAGATTAGGGTTAAGGCTGGGATTAGGGTTAGGGTTAGGGTTGAGATTAAGGTTAGGGTTGAGATTAGGGTTAGGGCTGAGATTAGGGTTAGGGTTGAGATTAGGGTTAGGGTTAGGGTTGAGATTAGGGTTAGGGCTTACCTAGAGCTTACCTCCCTTTCAGTTCACTTTGTCATCTGATAAATGTTCCCTTATCTATGTAATATCAACCCTTTTTTGTATATATATCAATTTTAGCTTCGACGAATTGCTACGACTGACATACAGCTATTTGGAACATCAAAATACCAACTACAGGATGAGCGTGGATCCTGCAGAGCGATTACTGGTCACCTTAAGGTAATCTTGTAAATGATATGAAATAGAAACTACTGCAACATATCCTATAGGAATATTTAGATTTTTATTCAGAATTTTTGGTAACAATCTAAAACGGCAAAATAGGCTATAAACATCTGCACAGGAATATAATATATTTTTAAATAACACAAACTATGTGAACATTGTACAGTATCACAAAAATGTAATATTATAAAAAATAAATTAACAGAAAATAAAACATTATATAAAATAACCAAACACAAAAATCAACATTAGTTTCACAGATCATAAAAGGTCTCGGCACCCCTTTCCGTAATACTTGGCATATAGTTAGAACTCGGCCCAGGAACCTCAGAGTACTTTGTCAAGGGTGCACTCAAGTAATTCGAGTATGTTTCCTGCCTGTTTTGGTTTCCAAATTTGTAATCTATATGAGGCATTCGAGGCATTGTAGAGGACACTGGAGGTTTGTTGGAGGCCACAGGGGGTAATTTGTTAAAGTAGTTGCCGCCATGGGCTTCTCTGGGTGCATTTGGGTGTACAATGGGTGGTCTGCTGTGTAAGGGAACTCCAGAATTGGTGGGAGGCATTGATAGGGGCCTGACAGGGGGGGAAATCACAGCAGGAATAGGAGATGGAATGGGTTGTGGGGTTCCAGAAGTATTGATTTCATAAATACTTGGGACATTATCAAAACTTGAAGGGTAAGGGTTTAGGACTTTTTGGGGTGGAGGAGGATGGTTGGTTGATACATAACCTAGGGTAGATTGTACCGTTTTTGAGGACGGCTGTCTGGGAACACTGAAAGAGTGTATGCACTCCTGGACCGCCATCCGCATTGCATAATAATTTTCCTGAGGGACCTCTTTAACTAGGGGAAGCAAGCTCATTATGAACAAAGTGTGAGGGCAGCGCTGTCCCTCCATTTGTTCTGAAATCCCAGTCACAATGTTAATCAGCTGCCTAGTGCCATCATCCTCCTCCTGCAATTGAGCTTTCCTTTTCATTTGCTGGCGCCGATTAGATCTGTGCACTACAGGATTCTGTTCAGCCTGTGATTGCATGGGAGCCTGTGATGCTTCAGCCGCCAAGGGCTCCTCCACACCAGACTGATTCATTGGGGACTGTTGCAAAGGGCTGCAGCCCACATTTTCCTCCTCCTCCTCCTCCTCCTCAGCAGGTGCTTCGACAGCATTCTCCTCCCCCCCCCAACTTGATTCGGTGCTGTAAAATATAAAAGTTTTGTAAGAAATCATTGTGTCAATAGATGGTAATTTATATGTTAGCCACATTACAAAAAAAGGAAATCAGGTAGATTGAGGGAGGAAGGAATGAGTGAGGGTAATAAGGGGGGGAGGGACACTTAATTGCTTACTTCCGCAGTTCCAGGACTGGTTTAAGAAAAGCAAGGTAGCCAGCAAAAGCGTATGGCTTTTTCCTTGAGGCAGCTGAGCCACTCTTGGTCTCTCGCAGAGTCTTCTCATATTTTGTATATGTGTCACGTAGACTCCGCCACCTCGTCTTGAGAGCGAAAACTGTGAAAAAAGTTCGAATAATAGTAATTATGCTTCTCTTTCCTTTCAGGTACCTAGCTACAGGGAATTCATTTTCTAGTTTACATTTTGAATACAAGCTGGGAAAATCTACAGTGAGTTCGATTGTACATGAAACTTGTGCAGCTATCTGGCAAGTGCTAAAAGAGTTGGTGATGAAGAAGCCTACAAGGGAAGACTGGGCTAAAATAGCCGAAGTTTTTTGGCAGCGGTGCAATTTCCCCAATTGTGTGGGTGCAGTAGATGGGAAGCACATCAGGATCATCAGCCCAATTCGCAGTGGCTCCAAATACTTTAATTACAAAAAGTATTTCTCTTTCGTTTTAATGGCGGTGGCCGATGCCAATTATTCATTCACCTATGTTGATATTGGTTCATATGGCAGTAGTTCAGACTCAAGCGTCATTTCTCATTCATCCTTTGGAAGGATGCTTCGTGAGAACACATTGGACCTTCCAGATAGTCAACCACTTCCTGGAACTACACAACCGCTGGAGCCATATGTGTTTGTTGGGGATGAGGCATTTCCTATATCTGAGCGACTTCTACGGCCATATGCCAAAAGAGGACTTACCCTTGAAAAGAGGGTATTTAATTACCGACTCACAAGGGCAAGGCGCGTAGTGGAGTGTGCGTTTGGCATACTTGCTAATAAGTGGCGTTTCCTGCACTCATCGATCTGCCTGAGCACAGAGCACGCCATTGGTGCAGTGAAAGCAGCCTGTTTATTGCACAATTTTGTCCGTGCTAGAGATGGCTACTTATTTGAGGACAGTCTGATGCATGACCTTGAAGAGCCAACATGGATCAGAACCCGGGGCAACTACAATGGGGAAAATGTTCGCCAGGACTTCACTGAGTATTTCATGTCAGAAAATGGGCAGCTATCATGGCAGCTAGATGCCATTGAGGCTTAAAAATTTAAATCACTGCACTCTGCTGAACATACTACAGTTTGAAATATAATTTTGTTAAATAAAATATTACATTTGATAATGTTCACATGTGTGTCTTGTAATTATTACACAGGGCGGGTGTGTGTATTTGTGTACCTATAGATCTTCCTATACCATATCACTAATACAGATAACCCTAACCCTAACCCTAACCCTAACCCTAACCCTAACACTAACACTAACCCTAACCCTAACACTAACCCTAACCCTAACCCTAACCCTAACACTAACCCTAACCCTAACCCTAACCCTAACACTAACCCTAACACTAACCCTAACCCTAACCCTAACCCTAACACTAACCCTAACCCTAACACTAACCCTAACCCTAACCCTAACCCTAACACTAACCCTAACCCTAACACTAACCCTAACCCTAACCCTAACACTAACCCTAACCCTAACCCTAACACTAACCCTAACACTAACACTAACCCTAACCCTAACCCTAACCCTAACCCTAACCCTAACCCTAACCCTAACCCTAACCCTAACCCTAACCCTAACCCTAACCCTAACCCTAACCCTAACCCTAACCCTAACCCTAACCCTAACCCTAACACTAACCCTAACACTAACCCTAACCCTAACACTAACACTAACCCTAACCCTAACCCTAACCCTAACCCTAACACTAACCCTAACCCTAACCCTAACACTAACCCTAACACTAACCCTAACCCTAACCCTAACTAAGCTAAGCTCAGAGTGCATGGGGATAGTTGTACTTACGCAGGTCTTTCTGGACAATAGGTGTCAGGTTGTCCCACTCTGGAAAAAGGATCTTCACAATCTCCAGCCATCCTGTGTTTTTCTTCCCTGTGTCTTTATGGCGTGGGTCCCTGCTGTCCCAGAGGTATTGCCTTTGTTGGACCAGCCTTATGAGATCCTCGTTTTCAACACCGGTCTTTGTGCGCTTGCTAGCCATTTTAGTAACTGATCAGCACAGCACATGGAGAAACAGGAAGTTGGTTAGTGAGGGGAAGGGTGGGGCTGTGAGGGGGAATGGATGGGAGGAGTTGGAGGGGGAAGAAAAAGATTATATCGCAGTGATGTGAATGTACTATTGCGGTTTCATTGCGAATTCAATTGAAGTCTATGGGGCTGAATTCGCAGCGCACACGGATGAAACTCGCACAGGACCTTTTTTCCCCGCAGGTTGAATTCGCAACGCATTGATGTGAACGGCACTCACAGAAAACGATGTTATTAAAATGACTTGCGAATTTGAGCGATCGCAACGGCTCAAATTCGCAATGGAATTCGCAGCAGTGTGAACCCAGCCTAAAAGCTGATTGAATATCCGCTTTGGCTAATAAAGCCCCTTTGCCAAAACGTCTGATAAGGCAAACAGCATCATCAAACGTAGCATATGTGACTGAAGTGGACAGCGAATCAATTTCATCATTCAGCGAACTGCCTTCTGGGAAGGAAAGATGATGAATGAGCCGATATGATCGAGGTTCCTTTTTTGGGACTAAACCCAAAGGAGAGATCCTAAAATTATGAAAAGGAGGGGAATTGAAAGGACCAGCAATCCTGCCAGCAGCTAGCTCTTTAAATAATTTCTCTGCCACAATGTCAGTATTCATTACTACTGATTTTAGATTGTTAACAAAACTACAACCCGGGCCTTGAAAAACAGGCAACCTAAAACCAAAAGAAAAACCATTAATTAAAAGTTGCGCTTTCCCCTGATCTGGGTAACGACGCAGCCACGGAAGCATTGCGGCCACTTTCACCGGTGTGCATACTTTTGGACTGTTCCCTGAGGGGAGGATTGGTGGTCCTTTTAAAACATTTCATAACAGGATGATTCCCTGAACATAATGAACATTCATGCCTATAGCGGCAAGAAGCCGACCATTTACACTGTGATTCATTATATGCAAAACACGTACCTCTTTTGTACACCGAGGGCGAAGCAGAAGAAGCAGCCAACGACTGAGATTGGGCTTTAGCAAAGTAAGTTTTCTGAGGAGTAATAAGGTTGAGCCACAAGCCAACATCCTTATTACCCCATCTGAGCGTGGGGTAGATGGCAATTTTTTGGCGGAAGGATTCGTCATAATGAAACCAACCCATACCGCCAAACCTCTTATAAGCCTCTAAAATGTGCTCTAAATGTTGAAATAAACCGCACGCTTTTTGGGGATGTTTCTCACACAATACGGAAGAAAAAATACAAAAGGCTTGTAACCAATTAAAAAATGATCTAGAAACTGGGCGACGTCTGTAATCGTCGGCATTATCCCCAGATTTAGCATCGCTTTTATGCAAAAATTCTTTAGCATTAGGTAAAAGCGATAATAAATCTAAAAATTCACCCTTCCAAATTTTTTCTTTAACCGACATGGGTAAATGGAAACCCAGTGGGGATAATTCACATGGTAAGACTTCTTTAAAAGAGGCCTCTGGAACAGAAGCATTAACACTAAGAGGAACAGGTAAAGGAATCTCCTGAGATTCAACAGGAGACCACACATGAGCAGGAGAAGGTAAGACGGCTACGGGCTGAGAAGAGAAAACAGCATTAAACCTATTCAAGGATGTAATCACATTTCTTAACAAACCTGCTGTATCCAACTCACCAGCCCCAATAGGCCCATTCTCCTGGCAGGGAGGTATCTGGAATGAAGGGGAAGGAAGCGTAGCAGCAGGATAAGCTGAAGGAAAAAAATTAACATTTTGTGACATGTCCCTGGCGTCCAGCCTAGATGGCCTGGGCGCCTGTGAAGCTGTTGCTGTAGCAACCAGATGCGAACGGGTTGGGCGCGCTGACTTCGTAGCTGAGGAAGAAGGGGCTGACCTAGGCGGAGACTTCCTGGCTATGGGCTGAGATGCAGGAGCTGCGGGGGGGGGGCGAGTGAAGCACTGGCGAGGAAGGCCGAGTGCGTCTCCTCCTATCAGTACGGGCCGGCGAGGGAGAGAAGACCCGCCTCCGCCTCTTGACACGCAGGCTTGAGCGCTGACTCACCGCAGCGTCCTCTGCTTCCTCATCGATGGGACGGTCTTCTGACACTGGAGGCGGGCGGAACTCGGCCCACTGTCGCGCCGCATCTTCGAGCGCCGGTCGCTCCACCGGTAAGCTGCGCTGGGTTCTGCGGGGGGGGGTGAGGTGGGTTCTTCAGGCTGGTTCCCTTCTTCAGCCCCGGACCTCTCAGGGGGCGTACTCTGACCTTCGGGCGCTGCTCCTGTAGCCGGTTCTTCCCCGGCCAATAACAAGCAACGCCGGAGCCATTCGTCCCCGCCTTCGGATGCCGCCCTCTCCAATATTTGCCTCACGAGGGATTTCATGTTCTGTCACGGCTTGGCGAGCTCAGTAAAACAGCTCAGGTGCAAATAGCAGAAGCTCAGCCAAGCCGATCCAGGACAACTGCGATCGGACTGTGTCACAGGGGGCTTATATAGCCCCCCAACACCTGCAAACACATGTTTCCCGCCTGGAAACACGTGAAAAGCCCGCTCTTTTCACTCTTTTTTTTTTTTTTTTTATATTATAGGATTAGCCATCTTTATTGAAAAAATTCGTGGCGGCCACAATCCCATGGAGCGGGCTCCTGATTGAGCCCACTTAACAATGGGCCTCAGGATCTCGTCACGGTATCTATGTGCATTCAAAATGCCATCAATAGAATGCACCTGTGTTCGTTGTCCATAGCATACACCTGCCCATACCATAACCCCACCGCCACCATGGGCCACTCGATCCACAGCATTGACATCAGCAAACTGCTCACCCACACAATGCCATACACACTGTCTGCCATCTTCCCTGTACAGTGAAAACTGTGATTCAACCATGAAGAGAACACCTCTCCAAAGTGCCATACGCCATTGAATGTGAGCATTTGCCCACTCAAGTCAGTTACGACAATGAACTGCAGTCAGGTCGAGACCCAGATAAGGACTATGAGCATGCAGATGAGCTTCCTTGAGATGGTTTCTGACAGTTTGTGCAGAAATTCTTTGGGTATGCAAACTGATTGTTGCAGCAGCTGTCCAGGTGGCTGGTCTCAAACGCTCTTGGAGGTGAAAATGTTGGATGTGGAGGTCCTTGCCTGGTGTGGTTACACGTAGTCTGCGGTTGTGAGGCCGGTTGGATGTACTGCCAAATTCTCTGAAATGCCTTTGGAGATGGCTTATGGTAGAGAAATAAACATTCAATTCAAGGGCAACAGCTCTGGTTGACACTCCTGCAGTCAGCATGCCAATTGCACGCACCTTCAAAACTTGCGACATCTGTGGCATTGTGCTGTGTGATAAAACTGCACATTTTAGAATGGCCTTTTATTGTGCCCAGCCTAAGGCACACCTGTGCAATTATTATGCTGTCTAATCAACATATGCCACACTTGTGAGGTGGATCGATTATCTCGGCAAAGGAGAAGTGCTCACTAACACAGATTTAGCCCTTGTTCACATTAATGCTACTTTGGAAATTTCAAAGTAGCAAGGTCAGCGCAATTTCAGGTGCTACTTGATAGACATCTGTGTGGCTGCATGCACAGATGTCTATTGCAGCTGCACTTGAAATCGGCAAAAGTAGTGCAGGAACTACTTTTGCAAATCGGTGCGGCGCCGGAAAATTGGTGTCGCACTGATTGGAACAGTCTCATTGCCTCCAATAGGCTGCGACTTGTCATGCAATTTGATCTCTCAAATCGCATGACAAATCTCTACAATGTGAACCTAGGCTTAGACAGATTTGTGAACAATATTTGAGAGAAATAGGCCTTTTGTGTACATAGAAAAAATTACAAGGATATGGATATGTGCAATACAAGGCAGAGGATTTATTTTGTTTTGAATATAACTTGCATATACTGTATAGACTTTGCTTGAAACTGTAAAAAGTTTTCGCTTTGGATCCTACAAAATTAGCCCACTAACGGCAAGAATGTCAAACGATCTTTCCGAAAACTACCAGTTTTGTCCGAAATTCTATACATGTATGGTCAGCTTAACATATACAGTAAGAGCCTGCAGTTACAGGTCAGGCGGTACACCACATATTCAGAGGAACAATTATGGAAAGGTGACACGGAAAAAGATTTCACATTTCCAGTCGAATGCAGGCTTTCGGCTGGTTGTGAGACTGACTTCTGTAAAACAGACAGCTGTACACACCGGCCGAAAGTTAAGCAGGAACTGGACAATTTTTGCCAATTTTCAGGCCATGTGTACAAGTCATTTAACGTCTCCTTTAACATACAGACATTTTATTTCAGCCTCAGTGAATGATCTGACAGCCATATATTAATGATGGGTAGATAAGTGCTGCAGAACATCGCCTTTCTTTATTTCCTGCTTAAAGTGATCCTCTAAGTAATAAACAATGGGGGGCTGCCATTGTTGATTTGCTTTTAGCTGTGAGCGATCATCCTGATCCTGGACTTCACAAGCAAGCGAGTCACCACTTGTCTGAAAGGATCCTTCATCCATGAAATTAACCCTTTCTCATCTGCTTCCTCCCTCTCATTAAATTGCAGATTTTTTTATGCTTTGAAACGTAAAAACACTGTTTTTCTTCCCCCCTTAAAGTAGAACTAAACCCTTCTATCCCTTTCAGCCAAGGAAGCTGCCATCTTAGCTTGATCTGCAACTGCCATGATGAAGCACATTCCATTATTCCATTATGACACCAGCCATTTAATGGTTTGACAGTTTGGTTTAGAACACAAGTAAATGTGACAGCATTCCTGGCATGCTGGGAATATAAAGTTTTTTTGAGACCGTTAATTTGATAGGCTTAGTTCCGCTTTAATAGTGCAACTTCCTGATTCCTTAAACCCTCCTATCGTTTTCACACAACCGTGGCACAACCAATGTGACAGTTAGCATTCCTGGCATCCTGGGAATGTAACTGTTTTTTGAAACTGTTAAATCAATGGGTTTACTTCCACAGGCCATAGACGAGTCACAAAATGAACAAAATTTGTGTCGAATGTCGAATCTTCATTTTTTTTTAATAGTTTGCCAGCCGTGACATGCGATTTTCGTGCCTCAAACAACGTTTTTTTTTTTTTGAAAACAAATGATGGCACCATCGTATGAGCTATTTTTGTTTTTCGATCGACAGAACTTTCGATTTTCAACTCGTATATGGCCTGCTTAACCGGTTCCCGACCGGCGCACTACGATATACATGGCACGTACAGGCAAGAGGGCGTATATATAAGTCCCTCCTTAATGCCTGTCGTGCCACCGGGAGCGCGCTGGTCGGGACCCCCATGAGTCCAGTCGCGGGACACCCGCGATCGTCTCACGGGAAGGCAGAACGAGGAGATGCGGAAGTACACAGCATCTCCCCGTTCTGCCTAGCAACTAGTGACGCCGATCTCTGCTCAGCATTCACTAGCTGACAGCCCCGCCCCCCCACAGTAAGAAACACACCCCTAGGCATACTTAACCCCTACACTGCCCCCTTGTGGTTAACCCCTTCACTGCCAGTGTCATTTTATACAGGAATCAATGCATTTAAATAGCATTGATTTCTGTATAAAGGACAATGGTCCCAAAAATGTGTCAAAAATGTCTGATGTGTCCACCATAATGTTGCAGTCACAATAAAAATCGCCGCCATTACTAATAAAAAAATAATTATTAATAAAAATGCTATGAAACTATCCCCTATCTTGTAAACGCTATAACTTCTGCGCAAACCAATCAATAATCGCTTATTGCGATTTTTTTTTCACCAAAAAAATGTTTTTTTTATATATTTTTGGGGGATATTTATTATAGCAAAAAAAATAATGCGTTTTTTTCAAAATTGTCGCTCTTTTTTGTTTATAGCGCAAAAAATAAAAACCGCAGGGGCGATCAAATACCACTAAAAGAAAGCTCTATTTGTGGGAAAAAAAGGACGTCAATTTTGTTTGGGAGTCACGACGCACGACCGCGCAATTGTCAGTTAAAGCAACGCAGTGCCGAATCGCAAAAAGGGGCCTGGTCCTTTGACTGCAAATTGGTCCGGTCTGAAAGTGGTTAAAGGAGTTGTAAGTAAGGAGTCCCCCTCAGCCCCCCTAATACTTACCTGAGCCCCAGCGATGTCAACGAGTGTCTCACCCGTCTGAGACTCTCCCTCCTGATTGGCTGAGACACAGCAGCTGCACCATTGGCTCCCGTTGCTGTCAATCAAAGTCAGTCAGAAAATCAGGAGATAGAGGGGCCAGGGCCAGGCCGCAGATACGTGTCTGAACGGACACAGGGAGCTGTGACTCCGCTCGGGTGCCCCCATAGCACGCTGTTTGCTGTGGAGGCACTCGACAGGAGGGAGGGGCCAGGAGCACAAAAGAGGGAGCCGAGAAGAGGAGGATCCGGGCTGCTTTGTGCAAATCAACTGCAACAGAGAAGGTAAGTATAACATGTCTGTTATTTTTTATTGAAACTGCCTCCTGGGATGTCCATGTCATACATCCAGGGAGGCAGTGTTTCAGTGAGGAATGAAATATTGTGCGAGTTCAATCCTGGCAGAGATCTGCACCATGTCTGCATATGCCCAGAATCTTGTGCTTGGGCAGACATGCCTCAGATCTCTGCCAGGTTCCAAATACATGATGTTTAAAAGGGACCTGGTAAAGACCTATGACAGGTCTACGCATGCATGAGATCCCAGATATTAATAGACATCCAGATATTTGAGACCTGGCAAAGATCTGGGACCATGTCTGCACAAGCAAAAGATCTCCCAAAAAGGAGTATTGAGATAGTGACATGGTGCAAGGGGAACTTCAGCTGCAAGGAAGTCAACACTGGAGACAATGGACTAGTATGTATGTTTTTTTTTAAGTTATCATACAGGAACATAGGAAGTTGAAATTTAGTTTTACCTGGGCGAAATTCCTCTTTAAAAATCTTCAATGGCAGTTCCTTGAATTATTGCCTTTGTGTATGCTGGCAAAACTCAGCGTAGTCAGGGAAGATGTATAATTTATGCAGAATGTGCAGCCACACAAGGGCAAAGGCTAGGGCTACATGGGTTATTTAATCTCGGAGTGTGAAAAAATCTCCTAATGCACAAATTGCTCATTTGTGCTACTGCAGGAGATTGTTAGGTCATTGTTTGTTTGGAGATTATTCTCATGAAATTAATCCCTTAGGGTTTACTTGAATGGGAACAATCTCCTGACAACCTCATAAATGAGTGATTGTTAAGTGATTAATCTCCTAATCCCATTCAAATCTATAGAGGAAATAAATGGAGATTAACTGCTAATAGTTTCTGCTATGAAACTGAACAGCGGCACTGCGCATTGATCGTAGGTCAGTAGTGCAATGGTAGATCACTTGTAGCACCTCCTTAAAGCGGAGTTCCACCCAGAAATGTAACTTCCGCAGTAGGGACAGGTAAGTGTCCTTATTTTAAAAGTCAGAAGCTGCAGTATTTGTAGCTGCTGATATAAAATAAATTTTTGGCGGAAATCCACTTTAAATATGCTAAAAAAAATGTTCCACAACTGAAAATCACCTGTGTATCCTTGGGTGTCCATTTATGAGATGTGGAGAACCCCCTCCCATAGACCTGGACATTATTCACTTCTAGGTTCTTGCTGTCTATGTCCACCACTGAGCACAGAGAATGTATTTCTAACCTGTAGCACCAAAGCCTATGTCAGGGCTGAGGACCTGAATGGCTCTCCTGAGGAACTAGCTGTAGGACTTCACCAAAAGGTAATCTGGTCTGGAGAAGGATTGTCTCCCTCATTGGACCCTGTCCGAAGGAACCTGGAGGGTGGCAGCTGTCCTGGGGACTTGTTAATACAGACCCTGGTGACTGTGTGCTCTTCGGGATGTAAGAGCCAGTAGTAGCTGTGGACTAAGATGGCTCTTATAATGTCTCTCTATTTCCCAAAGACAACCACTGGATATGACCTGAGCACATGCACTCAACTTCTTTGGTCGACCATGGCGAAGCCTGTTCTGAGTGGAATTTGTCTTGGCCACTGTGTATGGTGTACGCTGTATGGTCTTGGCCACTGTGCTGCAGCTCAGTTTCAGGGTCTTGGCAATATTCTTATAGCCTAGACCATCTTTATGTAGAACATCAATTCTTTTTTTCAGATCCTCAGAGTTCTTTGCCATGAGTTGCCATGTTGAACTTCCAGTAACCAGTAGGACAGAGTGAGAGCTATAACACCAAATTTAACACACCTGCTCCCCATTCACACCTGAGACCTTGTAACACTAATGAGTCACATGACACCGAGGAGGGAGTGTTGAGTTATTTTGAGGGGACAGCAAATTTACACTATACACTATTATACAAGCTGTACACTCACTACTTTACATTGTAGCAAAGTGTAATTTCTTCAGTGTTGTTACATGGAAAGATATAATAAAATATTTACAAAAATGTGAGGGGTGTTCTCACTTTTGTCAGATACTGTATAATAAAATATTTACAAAAATTTGAGGGGTGTACTCACTTTTGTGAGATTCTGTATATAGTAAATGTTGGATCAAGCAATAAAGCTGCTATAGCTTTATAATGAAAGTTGGATCAAGCAGTCAAGGTGAAATAGCTGTATAAGCATTGAATCAAGCAGTCAAGCTGCAGTTGCTTTACAGTACATAATCACTGGACTTAGATGTTATGTCACAAAAACTGTGCAACAAGCAATGGACAAAGCAACCAAGCTACTAGTCAGTGGCGGCCTGTCCATAAGGGGCGCAGAGGCCCCGCCCCTAATCTCTATTCGACTGGCCCCTAATCTCCGTCCGGGGCACCGGACACATTAAGTTCTAAGGGGGGGGGGGGGGGGGGGGGTTGTGAAGCACATGATTAGAGCCGGAGGCTTCAAAAAAGTTGGCCTTGGGATGCAGAGCTTGGCACCCTGAGTCCACCCACTTGTGACAATAGCCAATTATCATTATTGTCTTCCTGCTTCTCTTCCCGGCCAATCAGGACAGGAAACGGGTCCCGAGACCTGATGGCCGGGAGGAGAAGCAACCGAATTGGCTGGGAGGAGAAGCCGGGAAGCCGCCCTCGACCTGGATGGGGTAAGTGCGGGGCTTGCGAGTGGGGCTGGTGAGCGGGCTTGCGAGCAGGGCTGGTGAGCGGGCGGGGAGGGTAAGTGGGGAGCTTGTTTTCTGCCCCCCCCCTCAAAAAATGGAGCACCAGCCGCCACTGCTACTGTTGTTATGCTGTATCCAGCAATAGTTATATAAGTGTAATTCTGGAGTACATGGTCGTGGCTAAGAAACAATCTTACTGTTCCGCTGTGTCTATTATGCTAAAAAAAAACTGTTGGAAAATGATCTAGGGCTAACAATCAAGGACAACTGCACCTTTACTTCTATAGTCCTTGTGATTTTAGAAACTATCTGGTTTGGGGGAATCTTTGATACATTTTCACGTCTGTAATGTGCATGCTTAAAACAGCTAAATTGGCTCAGTCATCTTATGTGCAAGATAGAAGTGGCATCAAAAGGGTAAATACATTATCTTTTTGTGTAAGGAAGATAACATCAAGCCTAAACTTAGAAAGGTAATGAAATTGTGCTATATTATTAGGTAACAAAAAGGAGGAGGCTGAAATCATGACCCGGTAAGGTCATGTATTTCCATCCCTATTATATCGAGAAGAGGGGAGCAAGGAAAGTGGGAATTTATATGGAGCACATGGTAGCGAGAAGGTAGTTGAGCTGAACAAGGGAATTTTATTTATACAAATAACTTGTATATATACATATGTTAATATCAGGGTAAATAGTAAGCACAATAGCAACAGTGCCCATAATGATAACACGGATGTCTCAAAATGTGACCACTGATGTCAATAGTGGAAGGTTATACACTAACAAAAAAATGAATAAATTGATAACAAAAATGTCATGAATAAGACCATAATAAAATTCCATAGTTTAACAAGGACAAAGTTGGATAAAAATGTGATTGCGAGGTAATGCCTGCAGGACCTAAGGCCTCACTGAACCTGTAGAGGTAGAGATTGCATAGTAGCTTGAAGATCTGATATAGGTAAATGAAAACACGGCATCAGGTAGCTCTACGCCTTTCGTGGCTGATACGCCACTCATCAGGAGCATGCACGTGATAGTCTAGAGTAAAAATTATATGAAAGTAATCAGTCATCATAAAGACGTGTATAGGGGTAGGGTAGAACCCCAGATAGCACCAAAGTGAAGGATAATTGAAGGTGGGCTGGTTGCACATAGGTGGCTGCATGATGGGGGATGTGGGGAAGGATCCCGTGTTGGTGAGGAAGGAAAATTACTAGGGTGAAAACTGGCTGCCGAATATAATAAAATTATTAGGTAAGATCTGTTTGTCGTTTATCTAGTAAAGTGCTACATAAATAATAGGTATGCTTTGTATGAAATGGGGCATGGTGCTATGTCTAATTAACAGGTCATTCCACGTGTATAGGAGACAAGGAGAGGTGATAATGAGACTCCGTATTCAGCAGTGTGTGAGCTGAAAATCATTAGGTGGAGATTTCATCAACTGATATCTATGGTATTACCTCAAATCTGCAGTTCACTTCACTGGTGGCCTTTACAGCTCATTTCTGCGATACCTGAACATACCTCCCATCTTTCTAAGATGGGAACAAGGGAAACCTATTAGCAAAAGTATGTAGGTATAGGACATACTCCCTGCCACACCCTGTTAAAGGAGAATTATAAAAAAAAAATGATTAGTTAAACCCACAAGTGATTTTTTTTTACCACTACTAGCACTTTATCATGGCTTTTGAAGTTTACAAATGCAGCAAATTAGAAATTAGATGAAATATTTATTACTGGGAAACACTTTTTGAAAGATAAAAAGTGCATTTTATATACACAACACTATAGATCAGACCAAAATGAGGAACAAATGAGGAAAAAAAGGGACAGAGGGCAGTCGAAATCAGGGACAGTTGGGAGCTGTGACCTGAATATTACAATCTGGAGACAAAATATTCTCTGCCCTAGTTTATGACCACTTTTGACAAGCCAAGTGCTTCCATGACCAAAAACCGTGCCCGCACACACGATCAGAAAATCGTATGAAGAAAAAAATCTTTCAAATCGATCGTTAGTACAAGCTTTCGAGAGCCGTGATAGTTTATCTGATATAATCCGAGCACGAAATTTTATCTTGTGCGATATTAGATTGTACGATTTTCATTTAATCACTACAGTTGTCATCCAAAAATACAATACAAATACACTACAACACATTACATCACTTCCGAATTTTTATATTGTTGTACGAGAATTTTTGTAACTTTAGTTAACTCTTCATTTTCGATATGAGTTTAGCATACAAAAAAAAAACTTATCGTGTGCACCAGGCATAAGGCTTGGGCTACATAGCAAACTGTCTCTCATTCGATTGATGGGCACTGACCCTTATTTTAAAATATTCTATACGTGTAACTAAGGGGCGGGTCTAGTATTACTGAAACCAAGGGGCGCATTTATTATTGTTATATATCGTGTAACCAAGGGGCTGCTCTATTATTACTCTAACCAAGGGGCAGATCTGTTATAGCGTGTAAACAAGGGGCGGGTCTATTATTATTATATTGTGTAAGGGGTGGATTTCTACAGAAGAGGGCGAATGTTAAATTAATGGGCAGTGCTCGATATATAACAATAATAATAAATGCGCCCCTTGGTTACAGTAATACTAGACCCACCCTTAGTTACACGATAGACGCCCCTTGCAGAGTAGCACGGGCATCATGAGGGTGCGGCATCGCCTCGTACAATTACATGTTAACTGCGCCTGCGCTGTGTAGAGTTCACTCAGAGCTGTTTAGGTTCGGCAATTTTCGGAAGCTCCGTAGTCCTTCGTACTGCGCAAGCGCTGCGCCTGCGCAGTACAGGGGGTCCTTATCCGACACCGGAATTACACTACTGCCATCTAGTGACGGTAGATGTAATTGGGGTAACTTAGCCAAAGTAATGGGAACTGAGTTACCATGAGGGGAAAAGTAATCAGTTAGATACTAGTTACCCTCTAAAGTAACTGAGTTTACAGTTTATTTTAACTCAGTTACTTACATCACTGATGGGCACTGACCCTTATTTTGTATCTGTCCTAGTAGGAAGCACTCAGGCATTAGGGAAGAGGTGGGGGGTATATTTAGGGACAAAATCTGCAGCTGTCTTTTAAGTCATGCCGGTTCCGATAGATGTTAATCACAATTTGGATGCACAAACATTTCATGTTTTCAGATGCCAAACACATAAAATACCACAAGAGGTTATCACATTAAAGTAATATACATTTCAGATTAAATTTATTTTTACAGTATAATATTATAGTAAATAGTATGATATTTAAATATAATAATAGACAATAGTAAAAATAGATTAAAAAGACAGATTAATATTATTTACAAGAGTTGCATAGGGAGATAAGGGTCAGTGGGAGATCGGAGAGTTTGATACACGCACACAGCTCACAGCTTCTTGGAGATCTCCTAACTAGGATTTCTTTTTGATTCTGACTACTCTGCACTCTGTGAAGACTTCAAAGAGAATACTTATTAAAAATTCATATTAACATGGGCCCTTGGGAGAGCTGGAATCATATATATCCAAAGCAAAGTTTTCTTTTGATATTACATTAGAACTTC
Source organism: Lithobates sylvaticus (assembly GCA_028564925.1). NCBI lineage: Eukaryota > Metazoa > Chordata > Amphibia > Anura > Ranidae > Lithobates > Lithobates sylvaticus. Next base: position 380,556,350 of record CM053030.1, on the reverse strand, counting down.
ATGCAGTGTAAACATTTAAATGAAATTATTTTTAATATACTGTGTAATGACAATCCACCACATGTGTCTGAAGTGACTGTTGCCCATGGCAACAATGGAGATTGTTGCCTTAATTTTTCTAAATTTGATTAAAAAAAAAATCTTCCTGGATGCTATGAACATCACCACACTTATTATTATCATTATTATTATTATTATTATTAATTATAATAATAATAATAATAATTATAACAATAATAATGATAATAATTTATATTATCTGCTTCCTTACCTGGCCAACTCTGGCATTTCTCTTCTACATCTTAAAATCATATTTTGTTTTTGCTAGAAAATTACTCAGAACTCCCAAACATTATCTATATTTTGAAGCAGAGAATAAATTGGTGGGTATTGCATTTTTTTTATATCACATGGTGTTTGCACAGTGATTTTTCAAAGCAATCTTTTTGGAAAAAACACTAATGATTTTTAATTAGGGCTGTTACTGATTAAAATTTTTGTGTTTGATTAATCGTTTTTTTTTAAATTGATTGATCGACTAATTATAACGGACATACAGATCCAACTAATTTTAGCTGATCTTCTTGCATTGCAACTCTGCATTAGTCAGTGGTATATGTTATATACACTATATACAATCACCCGACACTAGTTAGTTTCCACAATCCATGACTTAACTTCACAGTTCACACAAATACGGTTTAAATTCAAACTGTAGCACTGACGTAAGTAATTTTTTCCCACAGTAGCGTGACAATCCCTCCACCTCCAGTCTAACTAATCACTCTCACCTTATGGCATGGACCCCTGTGCAAACAGGTGGTCATGCAAGCGGGTGTCAAAAGGGTTAACACGGACCATAAACTTCTGTCATATCTCCTTAGATCTCAGCAAGGACGCCAGGTCATGGGTAGAAAGAAAAGATCTAAGTGCTCACCGCTTAAGTATAAGATTACATTTTTGTGTTCAAACACAAACTACTCACATAAAGATGATAAAAACACAGCATGTAAAGTCGACAATTGTGTTAGTTCTGTAGAGCAGCTGCGGGTGATGTCATGCGTAGCTCCTCCCCCGTACGCGTTATGTTCAATCAGAACTTCAACGTCACCCGACTCATCCCCTTCCCTTCATTAGCATACAGAGGCACTTGGAGAAGGGGGGAGGAGTCCGGTGACGTTGATGTCCGTGACGTCACCGGATCTCTGACGGAACTCCCTGAAGACCCGGAAGCTGGCAGAGATTTGAGTACTGATCAAAAAAATTTTGATCGATCAAAAAAATTTTGATCGAAAAAAAAATTAACGATGAATCGAGGAATTAATCTTTAATTTGCACAGCCCTATTTTTAATGCAAAAAAAAAAACACAATATATGACACAATATTTTGTTAAGATGTAAAAGATGATGTTACGCCAATTGAATAGATGCCTAACATGTCATGCTTTAAAATTGTGCACAATCGTGGAATGGCGCCAAACTATGGTATCTTTAAAATCCATAGGCGACACAGGAACTCTCCTCTATTCCGGACATTGATCTCTGGGCTTCAAAGGGTGTGATATACCTTCATCAAGTGCTCACCGACACAGGAGTGAGGCCCTTTCAAACTTTGAAGGAGGAATTTGAGCTCCCTAACTACATGCTATTTAGATACCTACAGCTACGTCACACCCTACAAACACAATTTCCAGACAATATCCCCATTCTGCAATCCTTACCCCTAGTGGATATAATCACTGGCGAAGAACCCACCAAATTAATATCTGTATTATATAACACACTGAGAACCTCCACCGTCAATTGAGTAGTTGATAGGGTCAGAGCCCGCTGGGTAGGCGATCTTAGCTCTCTAGAGAATCAGAATGGGAAGAAATAATAGAAGGCACAAAGCTAGTCTCGCCTAAACTCTCTGACCAGTTGGCACAACTGTACATCATACACAATGCCTATTTAACTCCACCAAGAATTTCTAAATACAGTTTAAATTATAGCCCACTATGTCCTCGATGTCCTGGTCAACCTTGTACTTTCTTTCATTTAATGTGGACCTGTCCAGATATTCAAGCCTACTGGGCACAAATTATTAAGTTCCTACATGACCGCATGGGATCCCCGCTCCAACTGGACCCCAAACCCCAAACCCTGTGTACTAGGTTTGCTTCCAGATGTTAACTTAGACAATTTGCTACTTTTTTTGCATGAAACTCTTTTAAGTGCTCAGAAACTGGTGGCATGTCACTGGATGCAGGCCATTCCCCCTACTTTAGAGGCCTGGATCTCAGAAATAAACTTGTTGCCATATAAGAAAGTAATATACCTCCATAGGGGCTGCCCCTCCAAATATAACAAAATCTGTGACAGTCTGACATCTGTAACGAATGAATCTTTGTCTATGTTCACTAGTGGGAACAGGGGATGTCTTTTGCTGAGCCCCTCCTACAGAATCCAGATTTATGAAATGATTCTGTACCCTCAGGGTTTGCACGATTTGAGATACTTGTACTATCTCTATATTTCTGTTAAAGTGTTACATATAGGAACTTTGTACTGTACAGTTACTCTGTTTTGTATTCAAGATGTACCACTATACCCCCTTTTGATATCTATGACGTGTGTCATGTACCATGTTTATCTACAATAAACTTGGTTTTGTGCACTAAATACAATATCTATAGGTGACACTTTACAAATTATTACAGTTTAGAGTTAGAGAGGAGGTCTTGTGCTAGAATTATTGCTCTCACTATAATGTTCGCTGCGATACCTCACGTGTGTGGTGTGAACACTGTTTACATACGTGGGCACAACCTACATATGCATTCGCTTCTGCACACAAGCACAAGGGGACAGGGGCACTTTAAAGCGGAGTTCCACCCAAAAACGGAACGTCCGCTTTTCAGATTCCTCTCCCCCTCCGGTGTCACATTTGGCACATTTTAGGGGGGAGCAGATACCTGTATAATCCAGGTACTTGCTCCCACTTCTGGGCATAGATCGCCGCAGTAACCACGGCCATCCAAGCTGTGTCCGGCCCCTCCTCTGCCCACCCCCCCGCTGTCTTCTGGGAGACACACAGGTCCCAGAAGACAGCAGGGACCAGTGAGATCACGCAGTGTGACTCGCGCATGCGCATTAAGGAACCAGGCTGTGAAGCCACAAGGCTTCACTTCCTGATTGCCTTATCGAAGATGCCGGTGCCTCTACCCGGGAGCCGAGGGACAGATCAGCTTCAGGTGAGGCCATCGCGGGCGCCCTGGGCAGGTAAGTGTCCATATATTAAATTAAATTATTTGTAGCTGCTGACTTTTAATATTTTCTTTTTCGGCTGAACTTTGCTTTAAATTCAAAAAAATGTCATTATGATTTATTATATTTTTCATTACTTTGTTCCTTTAATTGTTTTTTTTTTTTCAGCACTTTTATTTCTATCACAAGAAATGCAAACATTCATTGTGATAGAAATAAGCATGCCAGGTCCTTTTATGGAGAGAACTGAGATCCTCTACCCTGGAAAGCATGCAATAAAAAAAAGTGTTTACATCTCAACTTACCAACCAGCCTGCAACAAACCAAACTGTCCTGTCGAACCGCTTACATTAAAAACAGAGGTTCGGTTTGCACACATTTGCAAATAAATGCGGCAGAGGCCATGCAAGGCACCCCAGTAGTAGTTGCAGTCTTAACTCTATAAATTCTGAGAGCCTCCATAGTAGGAGCACATATATAGTTGTGGATAGATTGAGGGCAGGTTTGCCTGGAGGGGAGCCTGCTCCTCCTTAAAGGCACAAGGGTGCACTTGACACCCAGCAAATAGCACAATGGCAGCAAAGGTGTCCAGTGCACCCCCTCACCAAAAAAACAACGGTACAAACGGTAACTGCCACAATCTATAACTGGCCTTAACGGCAAGAAGCAAATGGAAGGGCAATGCATCTTTTTCTAAAACAATCAAATACATTAAATGGCACTTCTTTATGTTAAAAAAAGAAATTCACTTTAATATGTGTTTTCTCCTTTTTCCAGAAGTTTTCATGAAGCTATGAATACAACTGGTGGTATTCCCTGCAAAAGAAGTCCCTTTTAAGAGATACATTCTATAGCGACGGGAAATGTGTGATGACAGACGGTTGGGCAGAAAATCCAACCGTTTGTACACTCCATCGGACAATTGTTGTCAGATTCTCCACGGACAAATGTTGGATGGCAGGCTTTAAAATTTTCCGCAGACAAATGTCTGTTGTCGGATTTTCCGAGCGTGTGTACACGCCGGACAATAGTCCACGTCAGCCAAGAGTCCAAAGTACAATCACGCATGCTCGGAAGCAAGGACAGGCCAGAAGCGGTCGATCTTGTAAACTATCGTTCGTAATGGAGAATTAACATTTGTGACGTGGCTAATTATGAAATCTCTAAATGCAGCGCACATTCTCTTCTTCTTTAATGGGATAATAATAAAGCTGCTTTGCTGGTGATACTGATGGAGTTATTGCAAACAAATTTTCAAAAGGCTCTTTTTTTTTTCTAGTGATATAAAGAATACTATTATTATGCTTCTTTTTCTTTCTTTTTTTTTTGGTGCAAGTTACCAAAACACCATTATCCCATAGTTTTTAAGATCAAAGATACAACTATGTTGGTGTCCCTTGTTAATTTTACATTGTATTTTTTTAAATGTAACTGCCTACACCCAGACTGTCATTTGAAGTAAAACACATAGCCAAGTATTATTCTCGACAATTTTTTTTATTGGGCATTAAAAAAGAAAACAAATACAATTAGACATGCTATCTGCCAATAGAACTTAACCAAAAAGTGCATTCTATGCATCCAAAAATATAGAAAATATACCAAATTAAATCATTATTCAACCAAAAAATAAAATAAAAGCCTCATGCATGTGTCCTGCTTCTTAATATAGGGGGTCAACAATGCCAAGAGTTGGTGAAAGCAGGGGTCCGTCATCAGGAGATAATTCCTAAAATTATCTGGATTATTCCCCTGGAGCTCCCGAACCAAAGGCATATGACATAATTGGTCACGATTAATAAAGCAACCAAGAAATCCTCCTCCTCCTGTTCCCGGACTGGACTTGGGTCAAAGCAATAACTCCAAGGCCAATAATAAATAACACGTTATCTCTTCTGATTCCGCAACATGTCTGGTTGATGAACGGCCGTTCAGAAACAAACTGAAAAGTGCGAACTGAAAAGTGCAAATCAACACTCACCAAACTTCTATTAATATGAAATTAGCAGAAGGAGCACAAAGGGTGGCTCCTGACAATTGAACTTCCTCTTTTTCAGCTCGTAGTATATCTAGTATGTCACTACGTTTGTGTTTGTTGGCCGACAATTGTGTACCATTTTTATGCAAGACAAAATCTAGGCACACGCCGGACAAATGTCTGAGGTTTTGTCTGTGGAAAATCTGATCGTGTGTACGAGGCTTAAGGCTTTTTAAAGACTATGGTGATTATGATGTTGCAGCTTTTCTTATTAGAATACTGAGGTTGTTCAGGTTGTTATTGGGTCTGGGATCAAAAGCAACATTTCTGTCTTTGCAGATGACACCAAGCTATGCAGTGGAATAATGTCCTTACAGGATGTCTCCAATTTACAAGCCGACATCAATGCTTTGTCTAATTGGGTGACTATGTGGCAGATGAGGTTTAATGTTGATAAATGTAAAGTTATGCACTTAGAGGCTAAGAATATGCATGCATCATACAGGCTAGGGGGAGTACAACTGGGGGAATCCGTAGTAGAGAAGGATCTGGGGGTTTTGGTAGATCATAAGCTCAATAATAGCATGCAATGTCAAGCTGCGGTTTCCAAAGCACGCAAAGTCCTTTCTTGTATTAACCACTTAAGCCCCGGACCAATTTTGCAGCCAAAGGACCAGGCCCCTTTTTGCGATTCGGCACTGCGTCGCTTTAACTGACAATTGCCCGGTCGTGCGATGTGGCTCCCAAACAAAATTGGCGTCCTTTTTTTCCCACAAATAGAGCTTTCTTTTGGTGGTATTTGATCACCTCTGCGTTTTTTTTATTTTTTGCGCTAAAAACAAAAATAGAGCGACATTTTGAAAAAATGCAATATTTTTTACTTTTTGCTACAATAGATATCCCCCAAAAATATATAAAAAAATAATTTTTTTTCCTCAGTTTAGGCTGATACGTATACTTCTACATATTTTGGTAAAAAAATTGCAATAAGCGTTTATTGATTGGTTTGCACATAATTTATAGCGTCTATAAAATAGGAGATAGTTTTATGGCATTTTTATTAATAATTTTTTTTTTTTTACTAGTAATGGCGGCGATCAGCGATTTTTATTGTGACTGCGACATTATGGCGGACACGTCGGACATTTTTGACACATTTTTGGGACCATTGTCATTTATACAGAAATCAGTGCTATTTAAATGCACTGATTCCTATGTAAATGACAGTGGCAGTGAAGGAGTTAACCACTAGGGGGCGGGGAGGGGTTAGTGTGACGTGTGTGTTTTTTACAGTAGGGGGCGTGGCTTTACGTCTGACGTCACTGATCGGCTTTCCCGATGACAGGGAGCAGCCGATCGGTGACAGGCAGTGTAGGAAGCACGGGGAGAGGTTTGTTTACACAGATCTCTCCCCGTTCTTCAGCTCTGTGACCCGATCGCGGGACACCAGCGGCGATTGGGTCCACTGGTCCCGCAGTCACGGAGCTCAGGACCAGGTCGCGAGCACGCCGCTGGCGGCGCGCGCGACCCACGGCTAGGCAATTAAAGGGGACGTACCGGTATGTGCTTTTGCCCAGCCGTGCCATTCTGTTGACGTAAATCTACAGGAGGCGGTCCTGAAGTGGTTAAGAGAGGTATGGACTCCAGAGATAGAGAGAGAATTTTGCCCCTGTTCAAATCATTAGTAAGACCTCATCTGGAATATGCAGTTTGGTTTTGGGCACCAGTTCTCAAAAAGGATATCGGGGAACTGGAGAAAGTGCAGAGAAGGGCAACCAAACTGATAAGAGGCATGGAGGAGCTCAGCTATGAGGAAAGATTAGAGGAACTGAATTTATTCACTCTTGAGAAGAGGAGAATAAGGGGGGATATGATCAACATGTACAAATATATATGGGGTCCATATAGTGAACTTGGTGTTGAGTTATTCACTTTACGGTCAACACAGAGGACAAGGGGGCACTCTTTACGTCTCGAGGAAAAGAGATTTCATCTCCAAATATGGAAAGGTTTCTTCACAGTAAGAGCTGTGAAAATGTGGAATAGACTCCCTCCAGAGGTGGTTCTGGCTAACTCAGTAGATTGCTTTTAGAAAGGCCTGGATACTTTCCTAAATGTACATAATATAACTGGGTACTGACATTTATAGGTAAAGTTGATCCAGGGAAAATCCGATTGCCTCTCGGGGGATCAGGAAGGGATTTTTTCCCCCTGCTGTAGCAGATTGGAGCATGCTCTTCTGGGGTTTTTTTTTGCCTTCCTCTGGATCAACTGTGGGTATAGAATTGGGTATATTGGATTGTACGATATTTTTTATTTTTATTTATTATTATTTTTTTTTTTATGGTTGAACTGGATGGACTTGTGTCTTTTTTCAGCCTAGCTAACTATGTAACTATGTTATGATGGGTCATTAAAGTGGTTGTATAGGTTCGTTGTTTTTTTAAAATAACAAACATGTTATACTTACCTCCACTGTGCAGTTCGTTTTGCACAGAGTAGCCCGGATCCTGCTGTTCTGGGGTCCCACGGCGGCTGTCTCGGCTCCTCCCGCAATAGATAACTCCCTCGGGAAGCTCTCCCCCAAGGGCGTTCCCTTGCAGGCATGCTCCCGTCTCATACACTCTGCGTCCATAGACACAGAGTGTATGTCTCGGTCCCGCCCCCTGGCGGCTGCGTCATTTGGATTTGAATGACAGCGTGAGTCAATGGCTGCGCTGCAATCAATCTATCCAATAAAGAGCCGAGAAGACTTTCGAGGGCTCAGGTAAGTAAACCGGGGGGCTGGGGGGCTTGTAACCATCAGATGTTTTTTCACCTTAATGCATAGGAAGGTTTACAACCCCTTTAAGTAAGGACTTTGTAAGGCAATATCAAAAGGTATAACATTACAAGGAAAGTTTGCATTGTATAAAGTTTACCCAGATGGGATTTTTTTTTGCAACAAAACTGGAATGACACTTTAAATCTAGAACAAGCGAAGTAAAGCCAAATGCACTGTAATTTTTTTATGTGTGTTGACTGCCTATGTATGTAATGGTCTTTTTTCTCATAGGCCAATATAATTTTTTTTATCTTACTGGATTGGCTCCTATGATCCGTCTACCAGCCTAGAAGCCTATGGAGCTGAACTACACAGGCATGAATGTTGGATCAAGAAGCCAGTGGAGAGATGTAAACAATGCCATTGACCATGGAGCGAGATCTAGGTAGGTATAGCCATTTTGGGAGGGGAGGGAAGTTTAAGGGCCCGTTCACACCAGAACGTGGTGCTGGAAAGATGCGTTCCATGCACTTTTCCCACACCACTCTAAAATTGCACTACCTTTGCAATCTGCTATAGGTGCCAATGTAATGGTATCTGTGCCCCAAACGCAGATCGCAAACACAGTGCGTTTGCAGTCACCATGTGGTTTGGTGCAGTGCCTCTTTAAAGTAGCGCAAGCACTACTTTTTCCATAGTTAAGTGCGTTTTGCAGTTCATTTAAAGGAATGGACTATCAAAACACACCACACGAGAACACGCGCATTCTCTTGCAAACCCGGTATCAACCAGCCCTTAGTACACACACAATTTTAGTTTTGGATAGAGTGGGGAACATTTAAACATTTCTGTCACATTTTTATTTCTATCTGTGAACTCATTGGGGAGATTTTTCTCCCTATCTCTGTGATTCCTATACAAGAAATAGATTGTTCAGTCATCACCAGGACAGGAAGGCTTTGTCAGAAATTCTAACCCTCTAACTGTTATGCTGCTCCAATTTAAAGTCACGTGAGCCATTGAAAAACATATTGGCAAGAACAGTCCATAATTACTGGCACTGTCAGCTCAGACTCTTTATATACAGTATAAATCTCTGAATTATTAAAAAAATATGTCACAGGAGAGGAACCTCTAACTGTCACATCATGCCTATAGCTACAATTAGACCCAAGTGTGCTCAGGATGGCTTATTGTAAGACAAGATACCCAGATACCGTTACAGATGATCTTGTGAGTGTTAAGGCCCATACACACGATCAGACTTTTTGACAACCAACATGCAAATTAGCTGTTTTGGACCAACATCCCACCGTGTGTACGCTCCATCGGACCAACTTTTTCCAGGTTTCATCGGACTTTTGTTGGCTGTGCGAACGGACCAACTTTCTGCCAACAAAAGTCCGATGGACCAAAGTCCGACCGTGTGTACACAAAACCAACGGACTTTTGTACAAACCAATGCAGAACCAATGCAAAAGATCAGACAACAATACAGAAGTTGACCAAAGGTGGCGGTAAAGAGCAGAAAAACCAAGTGATTTGGTGAAAGTTGGCTGAAAAAAGTCCTGCCGTGTGTATGCAATACCAACTTGGGGCCAACGCCCTTTGGACAAAAATCCACAGGAAAGTTGGTCCACGGTCCGATCGTGTGTATGAGGCTTTAGAATTTATTGACACCAAGGAACTGATGAAATTAAAATGTTGTAGCTGTAATGTTACCCCTGCAGGAGCTGGTGGTAACTGGTTCCCCTTATTCCTGCTGTTTTATTGGAGAAAACAACTTGGATAGGTTATAGGGATTATGGGATGCCCAACTTGACTTGAAGAACAACAGATGAGGACAACATCCTTTCCTATGTACAGAGAAAAGATCATGGACTGCTCTTCTTGCTAGAAACACCCGTCTCTTGGTTCATTGGCAAAGTCCCTTAAAGACCGGGAGCTATCAGCACGCTTTGGAAAATAGCATAAAATGTTGCAAAACTGCATGCAGTAGTAGCTCCTCACCTCTTGTAGAACTGCTCCCAGCTCCACCACCTGCAGGTACTACCAGCCATCCTGGCTGCTTGTCTACCAGCCCACCCAGCTGCTCTAAAGATCTCCCAGGACAAGGGATAAAAGGGTTAAGCACAGCACTGTTCTTTGAAAGCTTGCTACGTGTGGCAGTCTCTCCCCTTGTGAATCCCTGAGTGTGGTGATGTACTTAATCTGTCCTCTTTGCTCCCTGCTGCTCTTAGGCAAGATTCCTTCTCAAACCGGATGCTGAAAGGATTCTTCCAAGCTGGAGGGAGAGCCCCCCTAGACCCAGGGGTCCCCTCCTAGGCCACCAACAGCCTCCTCAGCACTCCATCTTCCTTCCGTTTCTCCTGCTGGCCAGGCTCCACCATATTTAATGGCTGACCTAGCCACCCTGCCAGGCCCTCTGCCCGGGGATTGGCCAGATTCCCTCAAGTATGCAGATCAGGACCTCTTTGCCTCTGCCCACTAACTTCCAGAAGCTTTTCCAAATTTCCACAGCGGGGGGGGGGGGGGGTTTAGTTCTGTGAGTACCAGAGACCTGAGGTTTAGCTATGTTGATGTACAAACACTACCTCCAATTGTCATACTTTAAAGTGTTACTAAACCCACAACAGTAAAATCAGTCTGTATATGCAGTAAAGCATGCTTGCTATACTCACTGTGAAACCTAAGTGGTTAATCCTGTGCATTGTTTAAAATCTGTTTGACTCTGTCTGCTCTGATCCTCCCCTTCTCCTACCGTACCAATCCATCTGCTGATAGTACAGAGCCTTGGGGGCACTCTGCACATGCTCAGTTTGGTGTGTATTGCTAGAGAGATTCTTTTTGGAGAGTGCATGTGATCGGCAGATGGCCAATCAGCGCCATCCAGACAGAGGGTCATGCAGCCTTATATGACAGTCAGAGAAGAATGAAAACTCCTCCTACAAGCTTTAACCAGTGATCGGCTGGACACTGATAGAAGTCACAAGACTGCTATATACTGTTGATGAGAAAAGATATTTAACAGTTTATATTTACAAAAAAAATTGCATTTCCATGTTTTGGGTACTGTGGAAGACCAGATATAGTGGATGCAGGGTCCTGGATTTAGTAACACTTTAAAGTGGAAGTCCATGCAAAATCTAAAATCCCTGCATCTATAGACACCAGGGATCTAAGACTAACCTCTATATCCTTGTAAAGAAAAAAATAGTATACATACCTTTTTGGAAGCCGATCTGACCCGCTCCAACCGGACCCCACACTGAGCTGTCAGCCACGGCTTCTCTGTGTAGGCGAGTGCAGAGGAGACGGAGGACAACGGAAGCCCCATAGTAACTCTATGAGTGCATTCACTTGCCATTAATTTCACAGCCATTGTCGTCCGTGCAGAGCTTCCGGTGCTGGCGATCGGGTCAGAGTGAGTCAGATCGGCTTCCAAAAAGCTATGTATACTCATCTTTTCTTTACAGGGATAGAGAGGTTAGTGTTAGATCCCTGGTGTCTATAGATGCAGGGATTTTAGATTTTGCATGGACTTCCACTTTAAGCTTGCTTTCCTGCAATAAATTACCTTTATTAAACCATTATGAATATATGCAGTACAATACAAATATACATATATAATGCGGCCCTATTGAATTTACAGGCTAAGCATAATAATAACAACACAAACTAAATGTACTATGATAAAAGGATAATAAAACAGCACAAGCCTTTCTTGAAATAACATATTCAAAATACATCACTCAAAGCTTAAATCACAGACATACAGTACATAAAAGGTGAAGATTTTCTGATTCTCCTTATGTAGCCAAGCAAAGGCCAGTTGGCGCCTAAAATTTCCTGGGGAGAGGAACCTGATCTTCATCCAGGCACAGTGTTTTGTCCTTCCGCAAGAAATACTGTCAGTCTATCTTTTTTATTCTCAACTTCAGGTACAGTTCCACACCCTTCTCTGGTATCAAAACTCTATATCATGACATTTCAGCCAAATATACAGTAGTACTTGAAAATTAGAGATTGTTAACACTAGTGACTATGTTATACTTCGGGTGCTTGTGTGCACTGTGAAGGATGTGGTGCCAATGCATTTTAATGATGCATCACGCGGTTTAATGGGTTTTTTTTTTTCCTTCTATTTTTTAACTATATTGAAATGTCACATGCCACATATTTTTGATATTATTTATTTATTTTTTTCGTAAAGGGTTGAACTAGATGGACTTGTTTTTTTCAACCCATGTACAATGATGTTTCATTCATCTTTTTTAACCACAGAGTCGTGTAGGTGCAGTGAAATGAAGCATGTCCTACTTTTATGCAGCGCAACCCACTGTAACGCCATAGTATGAAGTAGGACTCAAGGCAAACTGCTTGCCTGTGTGTTGGGACTAGACTGGACAAGGATCCCCTGCTGGTGGTTGTGCTACTGCTGTCACCAAAACATGGTGTCCATGTGGGGAGCGACCTGTTTCTTCCCACATAAGACTCCATTCCTCTATATGACCCTGGCCAATATAGCTCCTGCCTAGACCCAGGACATTATGGGATAGCCTGTCGCATTTTGCCACATTTATTACAGTTATTCAACTTGAGCAAAACATGATATTCAGGGAAAATTATTTTAGCCCAACTAGCAACACTAAGTCAGAACCCAACATGCAGACACTTTTAAAATTGTTAGACATTATTGTAGAAGGCAATCCACTGTTGTTTTAGACACTTGCAATGTCTCCTTATTCTGATTAAATGCTAAACATCTATCATGCACCTTGTCTAAATTTACATGAGTAGTATCCTTAGGTAATCTGCCTGACCAAGGGTAATTTTTAACACTCCCAGTCCTTCTCTCATGTGTGAATTGAACTGCCTACCGTCAACAGTACTATATGTAGCGGTATCCTCCCTGGTGTTGCAATCAGTTTTTTTTGTAGTCTCAGCCAGAGGCGTATCTAGTGAAAATGGCGCCTATGGCAAGCACTAAAACTGCGCCCATGTCAAAACATTTGCGGCCTTACCAGCACCCATAAATGCAGTAACATCAGCACCCATAAATGCAGTAACATCAGCACCCATAAATGCGGCCTTACCAGCACCCAAAAATGCAGTAACATCAGCACCCATAAATGCGGCCTTACCAGCACCCAAAAATGCAGTAACATCAGCACCCATAAATGCGGCCTTACCAGCACCCATAAATGCAGTAACATCAGCACCCATAAATGCGGCCTTACCAGCACCCAAAAATGCAGTAACATCAGCACCCATAAATGCGGCCTTACCAGCACCCATAAATGCAGTAACATCAGCACCCATAAATGCGGCCTTACCAGCACCCATAAATGCAGTAACATCAGCACCCATAAATGCGGCAACATCAGCACCCATAAATGCGGCAACATCAGCACCCATAAATGCGGCAACATCAGCACCCATAAATGCGGCAACATCAGCACCCATAAATGCAGTAACATCAGCACCCATAAATGCAGCAACATCAGCACCCATAAATGCGGTCTTACCAGCACCCAAAAATGCAGTAACATCAGCACCCATAAATGCGGCCTTACCAGCACCCATAAATGCAGTAACATCAGCACCCATAAATGCGGCCTTACCAGCACCCATAAATGCGGCAACATCAGCACCCATAAATGCAGTAACATCAGCACCCATAAATGCGGCAACATCAGCACCCATAAATGCGGCAACATCAGCACCCATAAATGCGGCAACATCAGCACCCATAAATGCGGCCTTACCAGCACCCATAAATGCAGTAACATCAGCACCCATAAATGCAGCAACATCAGCACCCATAAATGCGGCCTTACCAGCACCCAAAAATGCAGTAACATCAGCACCCATTAATGCGGCCTTACCAGCACCCATAAATGCTGCGCCAGCGCCTCTGACATTGTACAGAGGTAGAGAGGGAGTAGGATCACCAGTGGCTGGGTGCCCTAGGTGGCTGCCTAGTTTGCCTAGTGGTAACGCCGGTGTTCTGTCGAGAAGTACCCCCTAACGAAAAATGCCGGGACGGAACTGCACATACGCAGCACATGCGCAGAACGGAGCCTCAGAACAGCTGAGTTTAAGATCAGCTGTTTCGCGTTGCCGAGGCATGTTCATGTAGGTGAGGACGGATATTTACATAAAGGGGGCGGATATTTCAATGATGGCCAGTGCTAGGGGCGGAATTTTTATCGCTGAACAAACAAATCTGGTAAAGAAATCTTTATGTAATATAGAAAAATCTGCCCTTCAATTGACTAAACACGCCCGCAGCGTTCAAAATGAATAGCAGATAAAGATTTATTTTGCATATATCTTTGGCCATCGATACAAATTCCGCCGCCAGCACTGTCCATCATTGAAATATCCGCCCCCTTCATGTAAATATCCGTCCCTCACCTACATGAACGTGCCTCTGCCACACGGGACAATAGCTGATCGTAAACTCAGCTGTTCTGCGGCTCCGTGCGGCGCATGCGCAGTTCCACCTGGGCACTATTCGATAGCCGGGCATTTCTCGACAGAGCACCAGCCCTGTCTGCTTGGCACAAACGCAGAATCACACATGATGACTTTAAGTCACCACCATGTGCGATTGTGCGTGTGTGCCAGGCCCAAGCAGAAGCAAGCAGCCAATCAAATATAGTGCTCAATATGGATTAAATAAATATGCTTAGCCATAGATATCATAAATAAAGTGTAATAAAAGTGATTTGTGCAAAAGCAGGTACTACTTGCACAAATCACTTTATTATACTTTATTTGTGATATCTATGGCTAAGTATATTTATTTAATCCATAATGTTTGAGCACTATATTTGATGCTCAAGATCGTGGACTGACTGGTTCTGGACTTGTACCTGCTTTTAGGCTGCAATGCTAATCCTTCCAGGTGCTGCTGTCTGGGGGTTCCAAATGTTTCTTCTTTTCTCTTCTCTCTCTCTAGGGACATAGTCCAGCCTCCAGAGTCCTCACGACCACGTCACAGTCGCGTGACATCACAGACCCGGGAGACACCGCTCCGTGGAGAAGCTGAAGCAGCTACAGAGAGGAGGGTAGGCGGAGCATTAGGCTCCGCCTCCGCCAGTTACACTATGGCTACGTAGATGACCCGGGCGAGTCAACTCATCAGCCGTCATGGGGGCGACTGTCGCTTCCCTCCTCACCTCCTCACATGCCAATGAAGTGCTGTGCCGGCGCTGCGCTCCAGCAGGCCCGGCCGTGGCGCCGGGGACTACATTAGTGCGGGAGGCGGCCGCGAGAGGACGGGTGGGACTTTTTTACTGTGCGGGGGGGCGGCTTTTTTGCCGCCCCCCCCCCCCCCCACATGGCGTCCATGGCACTTGCCCTGGCTGCCATACCCTAGATACGCCACTGGTCTCAGCCAATGAGGAATGAGAGATCCGAGAGATGCTCAGCTCTCGTGCACATCGCTGGATCGAGAGGGAGCTTAATTAATTATTGAGGGGGGGCTGGGCGGGGGGCACTGCACACAGAAGGTTTTTTTACCTTCATGCATAGAATGCATGAAGGTAATGTAGCGCACCCCCTAAGGAGCCACGAATAACTGGGATTCCCCACCCTGCACAGCCAGGCACAATTAATCTCCACAGGCACTCAAAGTCAGAGAACAGTCCGTGACTTTTTTTTGTTTTGTTTTATTGAGGGATATACAGTGCCTTGCAAAAGTATTCACCCCCTTGGCTCTTTACCTATTTTGTTACATTACAGCCTTTAGTTCAATGTTTTTTAATCTGAATTATATGTGATGGATCAAAACACAATTGTCTAAGTTGGTGAAGTAAAATTAGAAAAATATATACATAAACTATTTTTCAGAAATAAAAAAATGATAATTGGCATGTGCGTATGTATTCACCCCTTTGTTATGAAGCCTATAAAAAGCTCTGGTGCAACCAATTACCTTCAGAAGTCAGATAATTTGTGAAATAATGTCCACCTGTGTGCAATCTAAGTGTCACATGATCTGTCATTACATATACACATCTTTTTGAAAGGCCCCAGAGGCTGCAACACCTAAGCAAGAGGCACCACTAACCAAACACTGCCATGAAGACCAAGGAACTCTCCAAACAAGTAAGGGACAATGTTGTTGAGAAGTACAAGTCAGGGTTAGGTTATGAAAAAATATCCAAATATTTGATGATCCCTAGGAGCACCATTAAATCTATCATAACCAAATGGAAAGAACATGGCAAAACAGCAAACCTGCCAAGAGACGGCCACACACCAAAACTCACAGACCGGGAAAGGAGGGCATTAATCAGAGAGGCAGCACAGAGACCTAAGGTAACCCTGGAGGAGCTGCAGAATTTCACAGCAGAGACTGGAGTATCTGTACATAGGACGACAATAAGCCGTATGCTCCATAGAGTTGGGCTTTATGGCAGAGTGGAAAGAAGAAAGGCATTACTTTCAGCAAAAAACAAAATGGCACGTTTTGAGTTTGCGAAAAGGCATGTGGGAGACTCCCAAAATGTATGGAGAAAGGTGCTCTGGTCTGATGAGACTAAAATTGATCTATTTGGTCATCAAAGAAAACGCTATGTCTGGCGCAAACCCAACACATCATTTCACCCAAAGAACACCATCAGCAGTCGGGACTGGGAAATTGGTCAGAGTTGAGGGAAAGATGGATGGTGCTAAATACAGGGTTATTCTTGAGCAAAACCTGTACCACTCTGTGTGTGATTTGAGGCTAGGACGGAGGTTCACCTTCCCCAAACACACTGCTAAAGCAACACTTGAGTGGTTTAAGGGGAAACATGTAAATGTGTTGGAATGGCCTAGTCAAAGCCCAGACTTCAATCCAATAGAAAATCTGTGGTCAGACATAAAGATGCTGTTCACAAGTGCCACAACCATCCAACTTGAAGGAGCTGGAGCCGTTTTGCAAGGAGGAATGGGCAAAAATCGCAGTGGTAAGATGTGGCAAGCTCATAGAGACTTATCCAAAGCGACTTGGAGCTGTGATAGCCGCAAAAGGTGGCTCTACAAAGTATTGACTTTAGGGGTGAATAGTTATGCACATTGACTTTTTCTGTTATTTTGTCCTATTTGTTGTTTGCTTCATAATAGAAAAAAACATCTTCAAAGTTGTGGGCATGTTCTGTAAATTAAAGTGATACTAAAGGTTTGTTTTTTTATTTTCTAAATATGTTCCTTTAAGGTAGTGTTCACTTACCTTTTCCTTTTTTGAAAATGAGCTGAGTTGCCGAAAGCTAGAAATATAGCGCCACATCCCTTCCATAAAGTCAAAATTTGGTTCAAAGAACAAAAAATGGGACTTTTAAGGCGCAAAAATACAAGAGAGATTACATTAATAGAAAAAAGTTTTATTAAATTTCACAATATAGCTTGATATTGCATATTTGACATCAAATGTCTATGAAAACGTTTTTTAAAAACCATACATCGCTAAACAGAGATGAACTTTTCATTTATTACTCTTTTTCTCAACATTTTTCACCCAAACTTGGGCTTCCTCAGGAGAGTTAGATAATGTCAATTAATGTTTACTGGAATAGAGAAAATACAATCAAAACATTGAATACACAACAATTTACACTGCTTTGATAAAATAATGTAGAAATGGACATCACATAATTGAAAAGTGGGTGGAGCTGGTAGGCTCAGAAGCTGACCTGAAAGTCCCGAGAGAGGGCTCTGCAGTCCACAAAAATGCTGAATACATGGGATTGTATCGAGTGCATCATAGAGAGGGAAATAATGTCCAAAACTATATCAGTTTGGCAATCCATCTATGGGGTACATTAATATAGATACTAAATTTATTGAGATATTGGAAAGAGAAAATATATAAGTGTATGTTATCCCAAGAATGGAAAACCCACCTGGATAATGATTCCTTGGAAAGATAATAGGAGCATATAATAGAGCATACAAACAGGGTGCTCATAACTGCCAAAGGGGAAATCCAAGTTTAAATCTATAAGAAATTTTAAAGGGGAAAAAACCTTTATCCATCTGGGAAATGTTATACAGATATAGTTACCATCAGCAAACCAAGGACTGATCACAATGTGCCAGGTATATATTTACCTAATGTTGAGGGTCTGCATCAACTCAGGGTGCCAGCCAGGATAGATAACCATCCAAGGAATAGGGAGGCCAGAGTGAGGTACTTAAAGGGGGATTCCACCCTAAAGTGGAACTCCCGCTTTTCGGAACCCTCCCCCCCTCCGGTGTCACATTTGGCACCTTTCAGGGGGGAGGGGGTGCAGATACCTGTCTAAGACAGGTATCTGCACCCACTTCCGGGCATAAACTCCCACGGGAGTTTACGTCACCTCCTGTCCCGGCGCGCTGTCTGCCGGGACACACACGTGACCCGGCAGACGGCGCTGAAGATTCTCATTGCGCCGCGCGACTCGCGCATGCGCAGTAGGGAATCGGGAAGTGAAGCCACTTCCTGATTCCCTCACCGAGAATGGCGCCGGCTACAGCAGGGAGCCGAGCGATCGATCGGCCTCTGCTGCCGACACCGCTGGACCCTGGAACAGGTAAGTGTCCATTTTTTAAAAGTCAGCAGCTGCAGTATTTGTAGCTGCTGGCTTTTAAATTTTTTTTTTTCAGTACAATCCCGCTTTAAAACCCCTTTAAATAGAGTAAAGAAAAAGGGGCATTTAGTGATCAGTTCCCAGTAGAAAAACGGATGGCAAATAGTCTGCTAATTCTCTTACCTTAAACAAGTGTTGTTTGGGGAATGAACCTCCGCTGAGCTGCACAAATGAAGAGCTCAAACAAGTCCCCTTAAATAACCCTCTCCACCGCCGTTTTGGCGCCAAAATCTCGGTGCCAAACGGTCATGTGAGGACAAGTGATGTCACTACAGGAGCGCCAGGCGCACAGGAAGTGACAGCCGTGAAACAGGAAGTGCCATCCCCAACAGGAAGCCAGAGCAACTGACCTCTGTGCTGATAGCAAATTGAATCACAGGATGTAAGGTCACATCTGAGGAACTGTCAGCAAAGGAGTAAAAAGGAAAAGGACTGACAAATATTGCCAGTACATGTCAGTGAAGGGATATTTGGATATATCCCTGGGCTGAGTGTGATCAGTGTGTAAGAATGATTTTGGGTCACAAAACAGATCCATATATACTACCTCTGTTTTCTTGGGACATATATGTAGCCAAGATAACAGCCGCAGTTGAGCGCAGGCGTTTAACCCTTAAGTGACTGGAACGGCGCAAATTAGGAGAAAAATAGACGGATGAGGTCTAAAGACTCCAAAGATAACGCCTCACGTGTCCATATGATGCACCTGAACCCCATTTCAAAGCATTTTGCTACAAATGTATATAAGGCTGCAAATATTGCTCCTTTTTAGGGGACCAGAACTAAGAGTGGCTGATACTGATTAAATACAAATACAATGGAGCAGTGGAACTAGCCAAAGGGCCCCCTACCATGATCAATAGGTCAGCAAGCACCACACCAAGCAAAATATGTGATGAACATCTGGATAATAATAGCCAACAGTACAAAGGATAAATAAAGAAAATACACATAATAATATACATATTTAAATGAAAACCAATAATGTTCTCAGTGAGGAGTGACAATGGCGACCTACCCCTATAAGAAGGGTTTGAAGCTCAGAGATTCATTCAAGCCAGGATGCACAGTGGCTCTAAGGTTATGAATCCATTTTGATTCTCTCTGTAAGAGAGTTTTGTCAATATCACCTCCGCGGTTGAAGTCTGGTACATATTCTAGTGCAAAAAACTTCATCTGTGAAATATCATATGAATGGTAGAGCCCCATATGTCGACTAATAGGGGTCTCCATTTTTTTCTTTTTGATGAGGGATACATGATCTCTAATTCTATGAAAGAAGGGTCGTTTAGTTTTCCCTACATAGAAAGCCTTACAGGTACATGTCATGAGGTAAACAACCCCAATAGTCTTACATGTTGCATAAAAGTTGGGCTTAAAGGTTTGACCAGAGGGCAGCATTATTTCAGTCAAATTAATCAGTAAATCACAGAATTCACATTTTCCACAGGGGGAAGTACCTTTTCTATGTGTCTTTGTTCTTAAAGTAAGATGGCTATGGACTAGTCGATCTTTTAAAGAGGTAGATTTGCGGTAAGTAATTTGTGGGTGAGCACCGACATATTTTGAGAGAACATCATCTGTAGAAAGAAGATGCCAGTATTTCTCAAAAATGTGGCGTACTTTTTTGTGTTCACCAACAAAAGTGGTGATTACGCGGACTTTGGATTCAGATTTATATGGCTTCACTTGGTGGATTAATTGATGTCTATCCTTCTGTTTTGCTCTATTGTATGAACGCTTAAGGCAATTTTTACTGTAGCCTCGTTCTAAGAGACGAGTTTGCAACGCTTTGGCTTCTAGTTCAAAATCAGCCTCCTTGCTACAATTTCTTTTTAATCTTAGATATTGACTGAATGGTATACTCTGGACTAGGGACGCGGGATGAGAACTGTCAGCGTGAAGAATAGTGTTGCCTGCCGAGGGCTTTCTGTAAAGGGAGGAGCCAATAGTTTTGTCCTCATTTACATAAATCTTAATATCCAGAAAATTCACAGTAACCTGATCACAGGTCATCGTAAACTTAAGATTGTAGGAATTAGTTTCAAGACACGATAAGAATTGCGACAGCTCATCCCGAGTTCCAGTCCAGACAATAAAGATATCATCAATAAATCTTTTCCAGATCAAAATATTCTCAAAAAAACGACTGAACTGAACAGCCGAGAATATCTCCCTCTCCCACCCCCCCAGATACAGGTTGGCGTACGATGGGGCACATTTGGTCCCCATCGCCACCCGAAGCAATCGAAGATAAAAATATTATTGCTCAAAATAAAGAGCAACAGTTCCAAAACGAAATTGTTATATTGCCTGGCTGATGGCCCCCGTTCAGAGAGGAAGCCGTCCACAACTCGAGCCCCCAACTTATGGGGGATCGAGTTGTAAAGTGTGATGAGGCGTTTGTATTTATTTTGAATATATGAAACGTGAAAAACAGGAATGGGACGATACCATTGGCGATTGGATAGCAGATCCAGAACCATCGTTTTATAGTTTTTTAGGTCCATTAGGACTATATTGCCTCCTTTGTCGGAAGGCTTTGTGATCAATTGATCATTCATTTGTAATGATTTAATTGCTTGACGTTGCTTTGAATTTATGTTGGATCTGCTATTCCAGGGTCGCCATTTGGTGTTTTGAATCTCTTTGCATACCTGTTGGGTGAACGCCAAAATATTTGGATTGCCCTGAAGGACTGGAAAACACCTAGATTTTGGTTTATACATAGAAGGCCGGGGGAAAACCGTGCCTATACCTGTGTCAAGAGAGGGTAAAGGGCAAGCCCCTGGATCCTCCAATGGGAGATCCAGGGGGTTGCTCTCCTCCCAAAGTTCCATCAAATCATTAATCGCTTTAACCTCCTTTATAGTTTTATTTCTCCAAATCTCAGCCGAGAATTGATCAGTCTCAGGTGCGATTTGTTGTTTATCATAAATTGCCTTAAACATTAACCTACGAGCAAAAAGGTTGACATCTTTGATGATTTCAAACGAATCCACCTCCTGTTCCGGACAGAAGGTCAGACCAAGGCTCAAAACCTGTGTCTGCTCCTCTGACAGGGGACACGAGGATAGATTGATTATTTGGAAATTATCTTGTTTGTTATTTTGGGATTTGTCCCCAGAGTACTTGGAGGTTTCTTTGAGTCCAGAGTCATTTGGGAGGTGAAAATTGGTGCGTTTTTTGGTTCCCCTGACAGGGGAACCAACACCTGGTCCCCCGACAGGGAAACAGAGGTTGGCTGGCTGTGTTTGGGAAGAGAGGCATAGTTCACATTAGTTTGTGATAAATTACCTACTTCAGATGGAGGTTGGGAGTCACCTACATTTGTCACTTTCTGAGATCGTAAACCGGAACGAACATTGTCTCTCTGGTTTCTTTTTCCAGAGGATTTTAAGGATGAGAAACTGTATTTCCGTTTATCAGTGCCTGCTGTTGAGCCCTGGAAGGATCCTGCTTGCTGGGAGGAAACAGAGGAAAAATTAGATTCATCAGAATCAGAAGGTTCTTGATTAGAGTTAGTATTTCTTTGGGACGATGTCTTTTTTCTTCGCCCCCCTCCCTCTAGAGGCCATTTGTAGGCAGTGTTTGTCTCATAAGAGAGTCTGTCTCTATAGTATTTTTTATCCTTGGTTTTCAAAATCTCAGCTACAAATGCCTCTAGATGTTTTTCCAGGGCTAGTTCGGATTCCTTAAAGGAAGCGTCTGTAAAGAGAGTTTCGTTATCAGAATACAGTTTTTCAATATCACTATCAATGTTCGTGATCTCTCTGGAATAATGTTGACATAAAGACCCCATCATTGCAAAAGAACAGGTTTGTAAATTACATTCCCATTCAGTTTTAAATTCAGTCTCCACTTTAAAAAGATTCGGGAATATTTGGACTCGAAGACCCCAAGGGACAATTTTGTCCTCAATATATTTAGAAAAATATTTTCTGTTCCAAAAGATACGTGCCTTTTTTTCTAGTAGTTTTTTCAAGCTCCAGAAAAAGCGATCTAAAGTTATTCCACCAAAGGAAGCACCTTGTGCCAGATGTATTTTGTCCATCAAGCCATCGAATCCTGAGCCCCTATAGGTCGCCATTGTCACTTTACAGAATACACAAAAGAAATAAATAAATATACACAAATATAAAGAAATTTCAAACTCAAGATAATTTGGAAAAAATATGGGTTTCAAGAAGCCAACTCATATAGATGATTGGTGTTTGCCACCATGTGATATATCACAAAGGAGAATTTTTTGAAAATGAGCTGAGTTGCCGAAAGCTAGAAATATAGCGCCACATCCCTTCCATAAAGTCAAAATTTGGTTCAAAGAACAAAAAATGGGACTTTTAAGGCGCAAAAATACAAGAGAGATTACATTAATAGAAAAAAGTTTTATTAAATTTCACAATATAGCTTGATATTGCATATTTGACATCAAATGTCTATGAAAACGTTTTTTAAAAACCATACATCGCTAAACAGAGATGAACTTTTCATTTATTACTCTTTTTCTCAACATGTTTCACCCAAACTTGGGCTTCCTCAGGAGAGTTAGATAATGTCAATTAATGTTTACTGGAATAGAGAAAATATAATCAAAACATTGAATACACAACAATTTACACTGCTTTGATAAAATAATGTAGAAATGGACATCACATAATTGAAAAGTGGGTGGAGCTGGTAGGCTCAGAAGCTGACCTGAAAGTCCCGAGAGAGGGCTCTGCAGTCCACAAAAATGCTGAATACATGGGATTGTATCGAGTGCATCATAGAGAGGGAAATAATGTCCAAAACTATATCAGTTTGGCAATCCATCTATGGGGTACATTAATATAGATACTAAATTTATTGAGATATTGGAAAGAGAAAATATATAAGTGTATGTTATCCCAAGAATGGAAAACCCACCTGGATAATGATTCCTTGGAAAGATAATAGGAGCATATAATAGAGCATACAAACAGGGTGCTCATAACTGCCAAAGGGGAAATCCAAGTTTAAATCTATAAGAAATTTTAAAGGGGAAAAAAACCTTTATCCATCTGGGAAATGTTATACAGATATAGTTACCATCAGCAAACCAAGGACTGATCACAATGTGCCAGGTATATATTTACCTAATGTTGAGGGTCTGCATCAACTCAGGGTGCCAGCCAGGATAGATAACCATCCAAGGAATAGGGAGGCCAGAGTGAGGTACTTAAAACCCCTTTAAATAGAGTAAAGAAAAAGGGGCATTTAGTGATCAGTTCCCAGTAGAAAAACGGATGGCAAATAGTCTGCTAATTCTCTTACCTTAAACAAGTGTTGTTTGGGGAATGAACCTCCGCTGAGCTGCACAAATGAAGAGCTCAAACAAGTCCCCTTAAATAACCCTCTCCACCGCCGTTTTGGCACCAAAATCTCGGCGCCAAACGGTCATGTGAGGACAAGTGATGTCACTACAGGAGCGCCAGGCGCACAGGAAGTGACAGCCGTGAAACAGGAAGTGCCATCCCCAACAGGAAGCCAGAGCAACTGACCTCTGTGCTGATAGCAAATTGAATCACAGGATGTAAGGTCACATCTGAGGAACTGTCAGCAAAGGAGTAAAAAGGAAAAGGACTGACAAATATTGCCAGTACATGTCAGTGAAGGGATATTTGGATATATCC
The DNA here is from genome assembly GCA_028564925.1 of Lithobates sylvaticus. Classification (NCBI taxonomy): domain Eukaryota; kingdom Metazoa; phylum Chordata; class Amphibia; order Anura; family Ranidae; genus Lithobates; species Lithobates sylvaticus. The sequence goes on along the minus strand of CM053030.1, from coordinate 380,532,083 downwards.
CTGGGCTGAGTGTGATCAGTGTGTAAGAATGATTTTGGGTCACAAAACAGATCCATATATACTACCTCTGTTTTCTTGGGACATATATGTAGCCAAGATAACAGCCGCAGTTGAGCGCAGGCGTTTAACCCTTAAGTGACTGGAACGGCGCAAATTAGGAGAAAAATAGACGGATGAGGTCTAAAGACTCCAAAGATAACGCCTCACGTGTCCATATGATGCACCTGAACCCCATTTCAAAGCATTTTGCTACAAATGTATATAAGGCTGCAAATATTGCTCCTTTTTAGGGGACCAGAACTAAGAGTGGCTGATACTGATTAAATACAAATACAATGGAGCAGTGGAACTAGCCAAAGGGCCCCCTACCATGATCAATAGGTCAGCAAGCACCACACCAAGCAAAATATGTGATGAACATCTGGATAATAATAGCCAACAGTACAAAGGATAAATAAAGAAAATACACATAATAATATACATATTTAAATGAAAACCAATAATGTTCTCAGTGAGGAGTGACAATGGCGACCTACCCCTATAAGAAGGGTTTGAAGCTCAGAGATTCATTCAAGCCAGGATGCACAGTGGCTCTAAGGTTATGAATCCATTTTGATTCTCTCTGTAAGAGAGTTTTGTCAATATCACCTCCGCGGTTGAAGTCTGGTACATATTCTAGTGCAAAAAACTTCATCTGTGAAATATCATATGAATGGTAGAGCCCCATATGTCGTCTAATAGGGGTCTCCATTTTTTTCTTTTTGATGAGGGATACATGATCTCTAATTCTATGAAAGAAGGGTCGTTTAGTTTTCCCTACATAGAAAGCCTTACAGGTACATGTCATGAGGTAAACCCTGAGTTGATGCAGACCCTCAGCATTAGGTAAATATATACCTGGCACATTGTGATCAGTCCTTGGTTTGCTGATGGTAACTATATCTGTATAACATTTCCCAGATGGATAAAGGTTTTTTCCCCTTTAAAATTTCTTATAGATTTAAACTTGGATTTCCCCTTTGGCAGTTATGAGCACCCTGTTTGTATGCTCTATTATATGCTCCTATTATCTTTCCAAGGAATCATTATCCAGGTGGGTTTTCCATTCTTGGGATAACATACACTTATATATTTTCTCTTTCCAATATCTCAATAAATTTAGTATCTATATTAATGTACCCCATAGATGGATTGCCAAACTGATATAGTTTTGGACATTATTTCCCTCTCTATGATGCACTCGATACAATCCCATGTATTCAGCATTTTTGTGGACTGCAGAGCCCTCTCTCGGGACTTTCAGGTCAGCTTCTGAGCCTACCAGCTCCACCCACTTTTCAATTATGTGATGTCCATTTCTACATTATTTTATCAAAGCAGTGTAAATTGTTGTGTATTCAATGTTTTGATTGTATTTTCTCTATTCCAGTAAACATTAATTGACATTATCTAACTCTCCTGAGGAAGCCCAAGTTTGGGTGAAACATGTTGAGAAAAAGAGTAATAAATGAAAAGTTCATCTCTGTTTAGCGATGTATGGTTTTTAAAAAACGTTTCATAGACATTTGATGTCAAATATGCAATATCAAGCTATATTGTGAAATTTAATAAAACTTTTTTCTATTAATGTAATCTCTCTTGTATTTTTGCACCTTAAAAGTCCCATTTTTTGTTCTTTGAACCAAATTTTGACCTTACCTTTTCCTTTGTTTTCCTTTGTAAATGCTTTTTTTCTGTGTGTGAATTTTCAACTTCCTGTTCCTCCTCTAGAAGCTTACCCCCATCATCCGAGCCTTTTCTGGCTGGGGGTTAGTCAGCATGCTCGCCCCCTCCCTTGGGACTACATCCCTGCAGGCAGACGCTGTGTGTGTTCACAGGCACGGGAGGCAAGAGAGCCTTCCTTTAACCACCGGATGAATTTACCCCCTTCCTGACCAGAGCACTTTTTGCGATTCGGCATTGCGTCGCTTTAACTGACAACTGCACGGTTGTGCGACGTTGCACCCAAACAAAATTGACGTCCTTTTTTTTCCCCACAAATAGAGCTTTATTTTGGTGATATTTGATCACCCCTGTGGTCTTTATTTTTTGCCCTATAAACAAAAAAAGAGTGACAATTTTGAAAAAAACGCATTCTTTTTTTACATTTTGCTATAATAAATAGCCCCAAAAAATAGATAATAGATTTTTTCCTAAGTTTAGGCCGATACGTATTCCTCTACATATTTTTGGTAAAAAAAAATCGCAATAAGCGATTATTGATTGGTTTGCACAAAAGTTATAGCGTTTACAAAATAGGGGATAGTTTTATGGCATTTTTATTAATAATTTTTTTTTTGCTAGTAATGGCGGCAATCAGTGATTTTTATCGTGACTGCGACATTATGGCGGACACATCGGACATTTTTGACACATTTTTGGGACCATTGTCATTTATACAGCAATCAGTGCTATACAAATGCACTGATTCCTGTGTAAATGACACTAGCAGTGAAGGGGTTAGCCACTAGGGGCAGTTAAGGGGTTAAGTGTGTCCTGGGGAATGTTTCTAACTGTGGGGGGGGGCGTGGCTACGCGTGGCACATCCCTGATCTCTGCTCCCGATCACAGGGAGCAGAGATCACTGACACTGTCACTAGGCAGAACAGGGAGATGCTCGTTTACATTAGCATCTCCCCGTTCTTCCTCTCCGTGAGACGATCGCGGGTATCCCTGCGGCGATCGAGTCCACGGGACCCATGACCCAACTCACGGAGCTTGCCGCAGGTACCCACAGGCCGCCTCTTAAAGGGCAATGTACAGGTACGTTAGTTTGCCTGTCCGTGCCCTTCTGCCGCAGTATATCTGCGTGAGGCAGTCGGCAAGCGGTTAAAGCCATGACGTTGTTGCAGGGAGCACACTCGAAAACCTGGAAGTTGAGGAGAACATACAGAGAGGAAAGGAGGAAGTGCTGATAAAGCCTATTTATCTAACAGGTCAATAAAAAATGATGGCAGAAAAAACAGCTAGATTCATGATCTTTATAGCATATAGATCAGATATTGCCAACATTTTTTTTAGCTTTACAAGCCCTTTAAATTATGCAAATCCTCACAGGTTGTGAGGCAACAAAACACGAAAAATGCCAAGGAGGTGGATACTCAACTATGTCACCCTGTTGCAGTTTGGTAGCAAAGGCCCTTTACAGGCAGGAACTAGCATCCTCTAGTAAAGAATAGAATTGATGACACTTTCCCAGCACTTCCTCTTCAGGCATTGCCAACCCACCTGGCTGCAGCTGCCTCTTTCACTAGCCTTCCAGGCTAACTTCTCCACACAGTTCTCCAGACTAATGCCCTGTACACACGGGCGGAAATTCCGACGGAAAATGTCCGATCGGACCATGTTGTCGGAAAATCCGACCCTGGGTAGGCTCCATCTGACTTTTTCCGTCGGAGTTCCTGCTCTCAAATTTTCCGACAACAAAATCCGATCAGACTTTTTCCGACCGTGTGTAGAGAATTCCGACACACAAAGTGCCACCCATGCTCAGATCAAATTAGGAGACCAAACCTATTGGCTACTAGCCTCTACGTAGTTCCGTCGTACGCAACGAACGTCACCACGTTCAGAATGATCGGATTTTCCGACAACTTTGTCCGACCGTGTGTATGCAACACCAGTGTCGGACAAAATCTGTCAGAAAAAATCAGACGGATTTTTGTGGTCGGAATTTCCGACCGTGTGTACGGGGCATAACACACACCAGCCCACCCGGCTGACTCTCAAATCTCCTGGACATGCTGACCTGCTCCCGCTGTCTGCTCTCCTTGCTTCCGTGCCTCCAGGAAGGGTTTCCTTGGTGTGTTGTGGGGGGTCTTCAAGTACCCAAGCACCAGACCTGAGGTCACCCCCCCCCCCAGACTAGGGGGCCCCCTGCGAGGATCTCCAACAGCCACCTTAGCACTCCATCTCCATCTTCCCCCCCCCCACTGCCCCGGTTGGCATGGTCCATGCCTATTTATGAGGTGGCCTGCCCCCGTCCAGCTACTTTTTGCTGGGGATTGGTCGAGGACCTCATAAATATATATGGCAGCCCCTTCTCACTCCCACCCTCCACCTCTTTAAGTTTCTACCAACTTCCAGACCAGGGGGAAGTGTCAGAGAGCTGCCAGATGAGTCATCAAGCCCCTGAGTCACTAATTCCTGACCCAGATTCACAACCCAGGCCTGGCTCTCAGCCAAGCCAATTTACCTACTCTAAAAACTAGTACACTAGCTAGAGGGTGCTACAGTAACAAACCTTGAGCCTTTAAAACCACTTTAAAGTAGAGTTCCACCCAAAAGTGGAACTTCCACTTATACGCTTCCTCCCCCCCTCCAGTGCCACATTTGGCACCTTTCAGGGGGAGAGGGGAACGGGGACTTGTTTTTGACAGGTTCCCCTCTCCCCACTTCCGGAAACGGGGCCATGGCCCAAACTCCCGGAAGTTCAGCCCCCTTCCTCCTTCCCCCACCGGGCCAATTAGAAAGCGCAGCACCTTTTGCACATGCGCAGTAGGGAACCAGCAGTGAAGCCAAAAGGCTGGGTTGCCTTACCAGGAATGGCGGCGGCAGTCGATCCGAAGATCGGTTGGGGTGCGACATCGCGGGCTCCCTGAATAGGTAAGTGCCCCAATATTAAAAGTCAGCAGCTACAGTATTTGTAGCTGCTCACTTTTAATTTTTTTTACCCAGGCTGGACCTCCTCTTTCACCACTTCAGCCCTGGAAGATTTGGCTGATGAATGACCGGGCCATTTTTTGCGATTCGGCACTGCGTCGTTTTAACTGACAACTGCACGGTTGTGCGACATTGCACCCAAACAAAATTAACGTCCTTTTTTTCCCCACAAATAGAGCTTTATTTTGGTGGTATTTGATCGCCTCTGCGGTTTTTATTTTTTGCGCTATAAACAAAAAAATAGCGTTCATTTTGAAAAAAACACAATATTTTGTACTTTTTGCTATACTAAATATCCCCCATTTTTAAAAAATATATTTTTCTCAGTTTAGGCCGATATGTATTCCTCTACATATTTTGGTAAAAAAAAAAATCACAATAAGCGTATATTGATTGGTTTGCGCAAAAGTTATAGCATCTACAAAATAGGAGATAGATTTATAGCATTTTTATTATTATTATTTTTTTTTACTAGTAATGGTGGTGATCTGCGATTTTTAATCAGGACTGCGACATTATGGCGGACACATTGAACACTTTTGACACATTTTTGGGACCATTGGCATTTATACAGCGATCAGTGCTATAAAAATGCACTGATTACTGTAAAATTGTCACTGGCAGGGAAGGGGTTAACACTAGGGGGCGATCAAAGGGTTACCTGTGTTCCCTGTGTGTGTTTCTAACTGTAGGGGGAGGGGACTGACCTAGAGGAAATGACAGATCATGGTTCCTAGCTATTAAGAACTTACTATCTGTCACTCCTCACAGAACAGGGGTGTGTGTGTGTGTTTACACACACACACACATTCCTGTTCTGCCACTCATGCCTCTTCTCGACTGACGGCCACGAGCATCGGCACCCCCGCAGTGCATTGGGTGCGCCTGCTATCCCGATCCCACGAGCCAACATATAGCTAGGACGGCTCACAGGATTGTGCCGACCTGCTGCGCTATAATGATGGTGGCTGGTCAGCAAGGGATTAAAGTAGTTGTAAATGCAGAAGTTTTTTTTTATCTTAATGCATTATGCTTTAAGATAAACAGCCTTCTGTGTGCAGCAGCCCCAGCCCCCCTCCTACTTACCTGAGCCTATCTAGATCCATCGATGTTGTACAACAGGCTCAGCTGTCCGAGACTGAAGAGAAGCACCATTGGCTCTTGCTGCTGTCAATCAAAGTCAGTGAGCGGATGAGGCGAGAGAATGGGTGGGGACGGGCCATGGCTCCGTGTCTGCATTAACACATGAAGCTGCCCCGTCCTCCTCAGCTAAGACGGGATTCCCGCAGTGTCTCCATGGAGACAGGATGCGCTGCGCTGGACGTCATCGGTGGAGATCACCTATTGCTGGACCCCGGAGAAGAGATCACCCATCGCTGGATAGCAAGAGTCTTTTTTTAATTTTTTTTATTTTTAATAAAGGACTTTTCCCAACGGTGTCTGTGTGTTTTTAAACAATTTTTCAAACAGGGGGGGTGGGATCTGGAGGTCCCCTTGTTAAAGGGGGCTTCCAGATTCTGATAAGCCCCCCACCCGCAGACCCCCACAACCACTGGCCAGGGTTGTGGGGATTAGGCCCTTGTCCCCATCAACATGGGGACATGGTGCTTTGAGGGGTCACAGACCACCAAAGCATCCTCCCAATGTTGAGGGCATGTGGCCTGGTACGGTTCAGGAGGGGGGGGGGCGCTCTCTCGTCCCCCCTCTTTTGCGTGCTCGGATAAAGGGTCTGGTATAGATTTTTGGGTGGAACTCCACACCATTTTTTTTTTTAATTTGGCGTGGAGTTCCCCTTAATATCCATACCAGACCTGAAGGGTCTGGTAATTAAATTTTGGGGGAACCCCATGCATATTTTTTTTTTATCAATGACTTTCAATGACTGTTCTCTGTATTACGGGAGCCGACAATTCATTATAGCCGCGAGTGCTTTTAAATGCTTTTTTTCCTGCAAAAAAGACACTTTGTGCAGGGACAGTTCTAAGCACGGGAAACATGCGCCCCTTTACAGGCATACTATACACACCCCCCCAGGTACAAAATTTAAAGGAATATTACACTTTTATTGTTTCACTTTAAGCATTATTAAAATCACTGCTCCTGAAAAAAACAGCCGTTTTTAAAACTTTTTTTTGCATTGATACATGTCCCCTGGGGCAGGACTCAGGTCCCCAAACACTTTTTATGACAATAACTTGCATATAAGCCTTTAAAATTAGCACTTTAGATTTCTCCCATAGACTTACTTTTTTCGAATTTGCCGTGAACACCCCAAATTGTTCGCTGTCCGGTGCACAGGCGAACAGGCAATGTTCGAGTCGAACTCGAAGCTCATCCCTACTCATGACACTGGACCTTCACTGAGAAACTGACAGGGATCACCAACACAGGGAACATAAACTTCTCTAGCATGGCCACAGACAGCTTCTGTCACCCTAAGAAAGGAGGCCATTATGCCCCCGAAATTTTGATGTGTTATGTGCTAAATATGCTGTTATTGCCACTAAGACCTCGGTAGAAATTTGAGGTCTTTACTTATTGGTGTGCTGACCATTTTTTGTACTTTAGCAATAAAACTCTGATGAGTACTAACCTCTGACTTTTTTATCTAACATCAAAAAATGTGGGCTTTAGACACACTTTGTGCTAGTTCACACCAGACCCAGTTCCGCTCAGTTCTGTGCGCTGTCAGAAACTGTCCAGAAACTGACTGCATGGTGTGAACTAGAGCCATTGGAAAACACTGTGCATGGATTTTGTGCAGAAAAAAAGCACACGGAACTGAGCGGAACTGCGTCTGGTGTGAACTGGCCCTTATTAAAGCCAAATCTCAAGAATTGCTTCCACAGGTGATCCCCCAACCCCAGCAACTGCTCACTATTCCATCTAGATCGTTTTTGCAAGATCATCTAGCTTCAGTTTCTGGGCTACTAACTGTTTAAGCACTTAATTAATTTTTCTCCCTATAGGCTGAACCATTTTCTCCAAATTACTCATTCTATGTTCAGCATCAAATGTTCCTTCTCTAAGGTTTTGCAGATCCTGCTTGATCAAAGAAATATATAGGCGGACTGCTTCATTGATGGAAGTTAATGCTGCAATCTCTAATTGCTTCCATAATTTGCAGAACTGTAGACTCCCCTCTTGAGTATTCTCTACATCAGAGGTTAAACACTCTAATTTGGCCAACACAATCTTTTGGAAAAAAACAGGACAAAATAGTGTAATCTGAGAGAAATATTAGCTCAGAAAATGGATTTGCATACGGTTTCCACAGAGAATTCACGTTCTTGTTTGCCATGTGTGGGCTGCATTGTGTGGCTGCATTGAAAGACTGCACCAGTGCAATTGTTATCGTGACTGCGACATTATGGCGGACACGTCGGACAATTTTGACACATTTTTGGGACCATTGTCATTTTTACAGCCATCGGTGCGATTAAATTGCACTGATTACTGTAAAAATGACACCGGCAGTGAAGGGGTTAACCACTAGGGGGCTAGGGAAGGGTTAAGTGTGTGCTAGGGAGTGTTTCTAACTGTAGGGGGGAGGGGCTGTGTGTGACACCACACTGATCAGCTCTCCCGATTACAGGATTACAGGAGAAAATAGGAGAGGTCCAAGAACCGAACCTTGGGGGATCCCAACAGAGAAAGGAAAAGTACAGGAGGGAGTAGAATTGTAAGTAATTCTAAAGGTGCAGTTGGATAAGTAGGAGGAGAACCAGCGAAGAGTACAGTCACAGAGACCAGTACAGTCATAGCAGTGCAATGTATGGTAATGCATTACCTTGCATCGTGGTGTGCTATGTTGCTGAAAATGCTGCATGCACCGCTTTTGTTGCATTGTATTGCAACTTAGGTAGCCTATTCAAATCAATGTGCTGCCTTAACAAAATGCATGTTTTTGCGTGATGCAATACGCATGCGTTAAATGCATTTTAGTGGAATGGTTTTGGTGTGAACGGGCCCTTATGGTCCATACTGATCTTAGTAAAAGCACTGTTAAAGTGACATATCACTGCAGGCTACAAACTAAATGAAGCCCAAGAATGCCTCTCTTTCTGGCCCTGTGCATCTTAAAGTGGTTGTAAACCCTTACAGAACACTTTTTGCTACAGGTAAGCCTATAATAAGGCCTACCTGTAGCTACCCAGGATATCTCCTAAACCTGCAGGGTTTAGGAGATATCCCCTGTATTTGCATGTGCTGACGTCATTGGCACATATGCACTGACACAAACTACACTGACACAAACACGTATGTGCCGTTGCTTCAGTGAGTGTGCCGTTATCGCGTGCATGAGCGGGAGTGACGTAATCGCGGCTCCAGTCAATCACAGCGCCAGAGCCACGATACCTGGAAGTAACCCTCGGGAGTGATGTTGCCGGCCGGTGCTGTGTACAGGCACCGCAGCGAGGGCTTTGATCTCAGGTGAGTATTACATAATGAGCTAGTATGCTATGCATACTAGCTCATTATGCCTTTGTCTTGCAGGTGTTATTTTTTTTTTTTTCCAAAGTGGATTTACAACCACTTTAAAGCTCATTTGGCTGTACTTCTCCTGTGGTTCACAGGAGTGCAGTTCGTTCAGCACTCCTGTTTTAAGCAGACAGGGGGCTGAAACCCGCTGTCCGCTGACGTCACTGAGCCGGTCCAGACACATGCCTTGACCGGCACCCGGCTCAGCCTCTCAGCAAGCCACTGAGTGCCTGAGCTGGCCGCTACCCCGCCCCCTCCACAGCACATCGCTCCAGTGAGTGAGGAGGGGGCAGAGCAGAGAGCTCCTGACAGACAGTCACCAGCTCTCTGCTCACAGAGGTGTGAGAACTGAGTGATCAAACACTGCTGTGTTAGAGGCACTGGGGGACAAATGTAGCATCGGACCGTTGCTAAATGCACCGAGGTAAGTATGAATCTAAAAAAAAAAAAACATACATCTTTTTTAAAACTCTGTTGGTCTGACACTTCTGGGTGTGTCAAAAACCTGAAAACTTGCTCCCCTGATGCACATTATACAGGTCCTTCTCAAAAAATTAGCATATTGTGATAAAGTTCATTATTTTCTGTAATGTACTGATAAACATTAGACTTATATATTTTAGATTCATTACACACAACTGAAGTAGTTCAAGCCTTTTCTTGTTTTAATATTGATGATTTTGGCATACAGCTCATGCATGAAAACCCAAAATTCCTATCTCAAAAAATTAGCATATTTCATCCGACCAATAAAAGAAAAGTGTTTTTAATACAAAAAAAGTCAACCTTCAAATAATTATGTTCAGTTATGCACTCAATACTTGGTCTGGAATCCTTTTGCAGAAATGACTGCTTCAATGCGGCGTGGCATGGAGGCAATCAGCCTGTGGCACTGCTGAGGTGTTATGGAGGCCCAGGATGATTCGATAGCGGCCTTAAGCTCATCCAGAGTGTTGGGTCTTGCGTCTCTCAACTTTCTCTTCCCAATATCCCACAGATTCTCTATGGGGTTCAGGTCAGGAGAGTTGGCAGGCCAATTAAGCACAGTAATACCATGGTCAGTAAACCATTTACCAGTGGTTTTGGCACTGTGAGCAGGTGCCAGGTCGTGCTGAAAAATGAAATCTTCATCTCCATAAAGCTTTTCAGCAGATGGAAGCATGAAGTGCTCCAAAATCTCCTGATAGCTAGCTGCCTTGACCCTGCCCTTGATAAAACACAGTGGACCAACACCAGCAGCTGACATGGCACCCCAGACCATCACTGACTGTGGGTACTTGACACTGGACTTCAGGCATTTTGGCATTTCCCTCTCCCCAGTCTTCCTCCAGACTCTGGCACCTTGATTTCCGAATGACATGCAAAATTTGCTTTCATCCGAAAAAAGTACTTTGGACCACTGAGCAACAGTCCAGTGCTGCTTCTCTGTAGCCCAGGTCAGGCGCTTCTGCCGCTGTTTCTGGTTCAAAAGTGGCTTGACCTGGGGAATGCGGCACCTGTAGCCCATTTCCTGCACACGCCTGTTCACGGTGGCTCTGGATGTTTCTACTCCAGACTCAGTCCACTGCTTCCGCAGGTCCTCCAAGGTCTGGAATCGGTCCTTCTCCACAATCTTCCTCAGGGTCCTGTCACCTCTTCTCGTTGTGCAGCGTATTCTGCCACACTTTTTCCTTCCCACAGACTTCCCACTGAGGTGCCTTGATACAGCACTCTGGGAACAGCCTATTCGTTCAGAAATTTCTTTCTGTGTCTTACCCTCTAGCTTGAGGGTGTCAATGATGGCCTTCTGGACAGCAGTCAGGTCGGCAGTCTTACCCATGATTGCGGTTTTGAGTAATGAACCAGGCTGGTAGTTTTTAAAAGCCTCAGGAATCTTTTGCAGGTGTTTAGAGTTAATTAGTTGATTCAGATGATTAGGTTAATAGCTCGTTTAGAGAACCTTTTCATGATATGCTAATTTTTTGAGATAGGAATTTTGGGTTTTCATGAGCTGTATGCCAAAATCATCAATATTAAAACAAGAAAAGGCTTGAACTACTTCAGTTGTGTGTAATGAATCTAAAATATATGAACGTCTAATGTTTATCAGTACATTACAGAAAATAATGAACTTTATCACAATATGCTAATTTTTTGAGAAGGACCTGTAGTTCCTTCAGCTGGCTTGTAAGCCTCTAGTAGTGACCTACTAGCCAGCAAGAGGAAACATAATGTGTGGAAGGAAGAGCAGACATTCACACACTTGGAAGTGCTGCATACCTGCAACGACCAGAGATCAGCAATGAGATGTACTGGGCTTGCACTGGGCTTTGTAATTGTAAAAATTACAATAACACTGCATCTGAAGCAGCTTTTGTGCACACTCACAAAAACATCTGGTTATCTTTAAAGAAAAATATGACATTGTGTTATTAAAACCAAACATATTTTGCCTATAGAGTTGCTTAGTAAGAGCACCTTCTGGGCCTCTAGCCAAAGAAACAGGAAAGTTTATTGCTTTGGCTGCTGATGTGAGAGAAAGCAGATACTATTGAAAATATAGCTACTCCTTTCTCCATGTCAGATAAAGTGGGATGGGAAAGGGTTTCCTTGGGTCCCTGCCAAAGTTTATGAAATATATCCATGGTAAGGACAAACATAGAGTAAATGTTCGTCTAAGATCTGTTCTCTAATGTAAAGGCAATCTTCAATTACATTTGCAAAAATGTTAATAATTGCTATTCGCGAACTTTTTGAACTAAGTAATAAATAACTACCACCGGCATTATGTGACTAAAATGAAAATACTCCTAAATAAAAACAAATTTAAAAGATCAAAACATATCCCAATAAATGTTAAGGTTGCCAAGCTGCAGTTCAAAATTCGTGTTGCACCTACACCACTCAAATGACACATAGGTGAAACGTGCTGATATTCCCCCACAGTAAATAAATTTGAACATAATAACACACTGTGATCATTAATAACAATACATTTATAAAAAATAGAAATAAAAGTCTAATAAAAGTCCCAATGTGATTAATGAATGTTAATATCTCCAGTCCTTAAAGTGGTGTTTCCCCCCAAAAAATAAATAAAAATTCCTAAAAATATTAAAAAAATAATAATTAAAAAAAAAATAATTAACTCACCTCTAAATGCCTGTTGCTAGGGGATCACTTCCCCTTGGCACAGTCAGTCATCTGGGACACGTGACAGGTCCCAGATGACTGTGCGGCGTATCACGGCGAGTGGCACCACTCGTGCATCCGCAGTGAGTGCCTGGCTCTGAAGCCACAGCCCGGTGCCCACAGTAAGAATGCCGGCGCTGAGTGCTCAATATCCAGATATCCAGATTGAATCAGTGAAGTGCTCTCTCAGTGTTCCACACCATGCATGCACTCACCAGAGCTCCATGACACATTCATCTTTAAAAGGGTCTATAAGCGCTTTCATTCACAATTGTCCTCTGTACTGCTTCTGTGATGGACCATGAGCCAAAAAGGTACCAGCGGACTCCTCATGGATGTGTATTTAAAACCAAACAAAAACAGCCATCATAATGCAAACCAATTTATTAAAGTGGGAGTAAACTCATATGGATGATTTTTACCTATAGGTAAGCCTATAGTAAGGCTTACCTATAGGTACAGTAAATATCAGTGCACGTTTAGGAGATATTTCTTTGTGAAGCCACCGGTGATGTCGAAAGCACATGCGCTCTGAAGGAACGGCATACCATGCCGTACCTTTAGAGCCATGTGCTGTAAACAGCGGCTCCCACGCGCGGGAGCGTCATCCAATCAAAGGACCGGAGCCCGCCAACAGGGAAGGAAGACCAGGTGAAGATAGAAGCCCTGTCAGCGGTGACAGCGCAAGGGTAAGTGTCACGTGATGCATACTAGCACATTCGATTTTTGCCTTGCAGTTTTAAAATAACAAACAAAAAAACAGCGGTTTACTACCCGCCAACCCAGAAGGAAGACCGGGTGAAAACGGAAGCCCTGTCAGCGTTGTCATGCGATGCATCCTAGCACATTATGACTTTGCCTTGCAGGTTTAAAAAAACAAAAACAACGGTTTCTTACCGCTTTAAAGGAGAAGTATAGCCAAAGCTCGTTCAGCTGTACTTCTCCTATGGATCACAGGAGTGCAATTAGTTTGGCACTCCTGTGACCCGTTTTCAGCAGAGAGTGGGGTGAAGTCACAGAAGTCGGTACAGGCACCGCGTCATCACGACAATTTAAGTCAGGATCCGCCAGGTGCCTGGGCCAACACCCGGCTCAGCCGCTGAAAGCCTGAGCCGGCTACTCCTCCCCCTCCACAGCCCAGCATTGCAGTGAGCGAGGTGGGAGAAGAGTAGAGAGATGTGACTGACAGTTAGCAGCTCTCTGCTTGGGGAGCTGTCAGAACTGAGCGATCGGCGGTGTTCAATCACGTGGTTCTCAGTGCAGAGGTCCCGGGGGACAGATGCAGCATCGGACCAATGCTGCACCCAGCTAGCTAATTAAATAACTGCAAAAGCCCAAACCCATACTTCTCTTTGAAGTAAAAAAAAAGCCTTTAAATGAACATACAACACACTCGCATTCTATAGTCTTCTTTTACCAGGACTTAGTATGTACAACAGGCATGTACAGACCTGAACACCGCCACTCCAACCAACTGAGCCGACGTGCGTTCCATCAACAGGAAGTTGTGTTACCGGAAGTGATGTCAGGAAGTTGTGTTACCGGAAGTGATGTCAGGCGCTGCTATTACGATCTTATGCCTTTCACCTTTGGCAGGCGTCTTCAGGAAGTTCCAAACTTTCATTGGACTTTTATTTCTATGTTTATACATTTATTGTTATTAATGATCACAGTGTGTTTATTATATTCAAATGTAGTTACTGTGGGGAAATATCAGCATGGTATACCTTAATATACATAAAAAATTTGAATTGGTTGAATTATGTGGATTGTGTCCTGCAAATTATATTCTGTATTATAATGTTATATGTGAATATAGGACACCATATAAAACCTGAAAATATTGTTAAAGCATTTCATACACCACATTAAAAGTGACCCTGCCAAGACAATTTTGCAAAAATATCTCCCTTTAAAAATAGAAAATATATGCTCACCTCTCACACTGCCTGCGCCACTGAACCCCACTTCACTAAAGGGAAATCCACATTCCAGGAATGTTAATCTCCTGCTGCAATCAGTGGCTCCTCCTGCCAACCTACATGTCACTACAAGACACAGTAGTGATGCTGGGGTAAGCAAGAGAAACCTCAGAGTGCAGATGGAGGTCCAGGAGCATTGGTTTCTTAGAACACTTCAAAAGAAGATTTCGGAGCAGCATTGGGAGGTGCAGGCAGTGGAAGAATTAAGTATTCATTTCTTTTGCAGAGCTTGTTTGCTTATTTTAGCTTTTTGACAGGGTTGGTTTATATAGATAGGTAATATTGAAAACAAACATAGTAGAAAGTATAGTATTTTTTGACCTAGAAAGCCTTAAAGCGGGATTCCACCCTAAAGTGGAACTCCCGCTTTTCGGAACCCTCCCCCCCTCCGGTGTCACATTTGGCACCTTTCAGGGGGGAGGGGGTGCAGATACCTGTCTAAGACAGGTATCTGCACCCACTTCCGGCATAAACTCCCACGGGAGTTTACGCAAGTTCCTGTCCCAGCGAGCTGTCTGCCGGGACACACACGTGTCCCGGCAGACAGCGCTGAAGATTCTCATTGCACCGCGCGACTCGCGCATGCGCAGTAGGGAATCAGGAAGTGAAGCCACTTCCTGATTCCCTTACCGAGAATGGCGCCGGCTACAGCAGAGAGCCGAGCGATCGATCGGCCTCTGCTGCCGACACGGCTGGAACCTGGAACAGGTAAGTGTCCGTTTTTTAAAAGTCAGCAGCTGCAGTATTTGTAGCTGCTGGCTTTTAAATTTTTTTTTTTCAGTACAGTCCCGCTTTAATGTTTTGGTCTTTATATGTACAGGACTGACATCTTTGGTCAGCATATAAGGCAGTGACTTTAACCACTTGGCGACCAGCTGCCGTTGTGCCGGTGGCAGGTCGGCACGTTCCCGCAAATTGCTGTATGTGTACGTCAGCTCCTTTAAGTAACGCGCGCCCGCTGTCCGCCGGCCACCCGCGATCTTGGAAACGAGAGCCAAAACGAAGATCTGTCAATGTAAACAGACAGATCCCCGTTTCAACAGGGGAGTTAGAGTCAGCCCAGCTCCCATACAGTTAGAAACACTCCCAGGGAACACACTTAACCCCTTGATTGCCCCCTAGTGTTAACCCCTTCCCTGCCAGTGACATTTATACAGTAATAAGTGGCTATTTTTAGCTCTGATCGCTGTATAAATGTCAATGGTCCCAAAAGAGTGTCAAAAGTGTCCGATCTGTCTGCTGCATTACTAGTAAAAAATAAATAAATAATAAAAATGACATAAATATATCCCCTATTTTGTAGACACTATAACTTTTGCGCAAACCAATCAATATATGCATATTGCGATTTTCTTTACCAAAAATATGTTTTTTTACATTTTTTGGGGGGGATATTTATAATAGCAAAAAGTAAAAAATATTGTTTTTGTTTCAAAATTGTCGCTCTTTTTTTGTTTATAGCGCAAAAACTTAAAACTGCAGCGGTGATCAAATACCACCAAAAGAAACCACTATTTGTGGGGGAAAAGGGACATCAATTTTGTTTGGGTACAGTGTCGCACAACCGCGCAATTGTCAGTTAAAGCGACGTAGTGCCGTATAGCAAAAAATGCCTGATAATTAAGGGGGCCAGCCAGCAGCTTGCTACAGGGGGCACCCAACCCGAGTCAGAGCTCTGTGTATCCATTTAGACACAGAGCCCGACATAGCCTCCTTTCTCCCCTGATTGGCTGGCTAACTTTGATTGACAGTGGCAGGAGCCAATGGTGCCGCTGCTGTGTCTGAGCCAATCAGGAGGAGTGTCCTGGATGGCTGAGGGGATAGTGGACATCGCTGCAGAGAGAAGGGGCTCAGGTAGGTACTAAGAGGGGTGCTGGGGGGGGGGGGGGGGCTGCTACACACAGTAGATTTTTTATCTGAATGCATAGAATGCATTCAGATAAAAAACCTTCTGCCTTTACAACATATGCTTGTTGTGTTGGTTGAAGGAATGGGGGTTGATAAAAATTTACACCAAGCTTTGAGGTCTTATACTAGGCCTCATGCATACTGAGCATTTTCTCAACTCCTCTAAACACATTTCTGCCTAGCAGAAGAAAAGCAGCTTAAAATGTGTTAATAGCTAAAATTTTGCACAAGCATTTATGTGCATTTGTGTATTTGGCATTAATGTATTATTTTAAATTAATTTATTCTGGCCATTAGAATGCATTAACTGACAAATGTTTCTGTTCTAAAATGCCTATAAAAACAACAAGGGTTTCATTTGTCTAATTCCCAGAATCCAGTTCATTTCCTGAACTGCTTCTATCTCTTTCTAACTAATGTCTAACAACAACTTCAGTTCCTAGCAGTGTACTGACTCTGCTGACAGCTGTTGCTACGTTTTCCTTATTCAGGCATACAGTACTTTATGTTGAGATAAGTGACATGTATTGACCACGTTGACGTTGTCAGGTGCCACAAAGAGAGGTTTTCCTGGGTGTCGGCTATGGGCCCCTAGTGTCTGTAATTACACCCCTACAATTCTCAATTGGAAATTTTCATTCCCAGTTGATAGTAGGCAATGATAATGACACATCTCAAGATGTAACATATTCTGTAATAATCCTTTAAAAATACAAATGAACCATTGCAGAGAAAAAGTTCCTGAGCACTTATTTATTCTGTGACCACTCGCAAAATCAGCTTAGACTATGCACGGTAAGATTAATCGCCTACATTAGAGGAGGACTCAGTAAAGCCCTAAATGTATTCAAATGTGACTGACTGGAATCAATTTTAAGGAAAAAACACACTGCAAAACACAGTCTTTATTTATCAAGACTCAGGGACACTCAAAGAGGACAAAATAACAGTTTTGTGTTGCTGTGTGTTGCTGTAAAAAGCACGTAACCACAATGCATATTAACAGATGTTACATGCATTTATGTGTTGTGGTGCAATTCATTTTGAATAGCACCCCAACATGCTAATGTAATGCAGCTCCAATGCACATGCATTGCATCAGAATAAAAATGGTTTAGTTAACTTTTTTTTCATCCATTCTGGTGCATTGAATGGGCTGCCGTAACACAATGCACACTAATGTGTGTTACAACCCACATTAGCGCATCAGTGCGGAGGATCATGTCTGTATTCAGCCCATCCGCTTACTGCACAGCTATCCAGGGAGAGGAGGTGAATGCTGCAGGGGGACCAGAGAAGTGGGGGGGGCAGGGGAGCATGTGGGGGAACAGAGGCATACAGGGGGGACCAGCAGAGCATGTGGGGGAGCAGAGGCATACAGGGGGGACCAGAGGAGCATGTGGGGGACCAAAAGAGAAGGGAGGAATAGAGATGCAGGGGGGACAAGAGGAGCATGTGGGGGACCAGAGGAGCACAAGGAGCATGTGGGGGACCAGAAGAGCATGTGGGGGACCAGAGAAGCATGTGGGAGAGCAGAGGTGTACAAGGGGGACCAGAGGAGCATGTGGGGGACCAGAGGAGCATGGGGGACCAAAGAAGAAGGGGGGACAGAGGAGCATGGGGGGGACCAGAGGAGCACAAGGAGCATGTGGGAGACCAGAGGAGCATGGGGGGGACCAGAGGAGCATGAGGAGCAGGTGGGGGACAGAGGAGCATGTGAGGGATCAGAGGAGCACGGGGGGACCAGAAGAGCACAGGTATACAGAAGAGCATGGGGGATCATAGGAGCACAGGTGTACAGAAGAGCATGGGGGAATAGAGGAGCAGGGGGGCACAAGAGCATGTGGGGGGCCAGAGGAGCATGGGGGGACCAGAGGCGCATGTGTGGTACCAGAGGAGCTGGGGAGGTACCAGTGGAGCAGAGGGGGTACCAGAGAGGCACGGGGGTACAGAGGAGTAGGGTGACCAGAGAAGCATGGGGGGAATGGAGGAACAGGGGAAAACAGAGGAGCATGTGGGAGAGGAGAGGAGTGTGGGGGGACCAGAAGAGCAGGTGGGGGACCAGATGATCACGGGGGGACCAGAGGAGCATGCATTGTACCAGAGGAGCAGGGGGGCAGAGGAGCAGAAGGAGCATGTGGGGGACCAGAAGAGCATGTGGGGGACCAGAGGAGCATGTGGGGGACCAGAGGCATACAGAGGGACCAGAGGAGCATGTGGGGACCAAAGGAGAAGGGGGACAGAGGAGCAGGGGGGATCAGAGGAGCATGGAGGACCAGATGAGCACAAGGAGCATGTGGGAGACCAGAAGAGCATGTGGGGGACCAGAGGAGCATAAGGAGCAGGTGGGGGACAGAGGAGCATGTGGGGGATCAGAGGAGCACGGGGGACCAGAAGAGCACAGGTATACAGAAGAGCATGGGGAATCATAGGAGCACAGGTGTACAGAAGAGCATTGGGGGAATAGAGGAGCAGGGGGGCACAAGAGCATGTGGGGGGCCAGAGGAGCACGGGGGGACCAGAGGAGCATGTGGGGGACCAGGAGCACGTGGGGGAGCAGAGGCATACAGAGGGACCAGAGGAGCATGTGGGGACGCAGAGGCATACAGGGGAAAAGAAGAGCATGTGGGGGGACCAGAGGAGCATGTGGGGGACCAGAGGAGCACAAGGAGCATGTGGGATTCCCCCTAAATATCCATACCAGACCCTTCAGGTCTGGTATGGATTTTAAGGGGAACTCCACGCCAAATTAAAAAAAAAATGGCGTGGAGTTCCACCCAAAAATCCATACCAGACCCTTTATCTGAGCACGCACCTGGCAGGCCGCAGGAAAAGAGGGAAACGAGAGAGCGCCCCCCCCCTCCTGAACTGTACCAGGCCACATGCCCTCAACATTGGGAGGATGCTTTGGGGGTCCGTGACCCCTCAAAGCACTGTGTCCCCATGTTGATGGGGACAAGGGCCTCATCCCCACAACCCTGGCCGGAGGGCTGGGGGCTTATCAGAATCTGGAAGCCCCCTTTAACAAGGGGACCCCTGGATCCTGCCCCCCCCTGTTTGAAATGGTAAGGGGGTTTGTACCCCTACCATTTCACAAAGAAAGTGTAAAAATAATTTAAAAAACAAACACACACACACCGTTGGGAAAAGTCCTTTATCAAAAATAAAAAAAAAATAAATAAAAAAGATTCCAGCGGTGGTAATCCCCTCTTGCTATCCAGCGATGGCTGATCTCTTCTCGGGGGTCCAGCGATGGATGATCTCTTCCGACGACGTCCAGTGCAGCGCATCCTGTCTCCAAGGAGACACTGCGGGAATCCCGTCTTAGCTGAGGAGGACCGAGCCACCCGTCACCTGACCCCGCCCCCCCTCTTATGGAAGGGGGAAGTTGGGCTTCCCCAGTGACGTACGGGTGACCCCGACCCCCGCTGATGTAACGGGAACATGCATTACATCAGAGGGGGGCAGGGTCACCCCGTACATCCCTGTGGAAGCCCAGATTTTCCCTTGCGTCAGAGGGGGCGGGGTCACCCGTACAACACTGGGGAAGCCTGTGGTTCTCCACGGAGACACTGCAGGAATCCCAGGTCTTAGCTGAGGAGGACCGGGCCACCCGTCCCCTGACCCCGCCCCTTCTGACGCAAGTGAAAAGCCCCTTTACAGGCATACTATACACTACCCCCAGGTATGAAATTTAAAGGGATATTACACTTTTATTGTTTCACTTTAAGCATTATTAAAATCACTGCTCCAGAAAAAACTGCCATTTTTAAAAGGTTTTTTTGCATTGATACATGTCCCCTGGGGCAGGACCCAGGTCCCCAAACACTTTTTAGGACAATAACTTGCATATAAGCCTTTAAAATTATCACTTTAGATTTCTCTCATAGACTTTTACAGGGTGTTCGCGGCTTTTCGAATTTGCCGCGAACACCCCAAATTGTTTGCTGTTTGGTGAACAGGCGAACAGGCAATGTTCGAGTCGAACATAAGTTCGACTCGAACTCAAAGCTCATCCCTAGTGTCGGCATCAGAAGTGACTCATGCACATAACAGAGAAAGGAGAGGAGAGAGGCAAGTACAAAATATAGAGGGATTTGTTCATTGTGCTCGATGTGATAGTGTACTGTAGGTGACCCCTTATTGTCACCCATGCACTCTGTTAGAGCTAATCAAGCACACACTGTTTGACATGAAGAAAAGATTTAAAGTCCAGGCTGTAATATATTTGTATTCATTTAAGGCCTTTACTTGTGCAGCAGCCCTTGCCTTCCCTCTAAAAAGCAATCCATATTGTATCGCTTTATAGAGGTGTTTGACAGGGATGCTGCTTTAACCTTTTAACCTTGAAAATGCAGCACCACCACACTGCAACCGTGTGCATTGCACATATTTGTATGGCAGTTTGCGTTATGGCCTGATTCACTTGAATGGGTCGTGTTTGGCAGTGGTGTTACACCCTAAGTGCAACACTGCTTGAGTTTTGCCGTGACCTGTGTAAATCCCTAAGCTGAATGCCCTTGATTTGGTGGGCAGTTGGGTAGCAGTAAAAGCCTGTGTGAACAAGCCCTTATAGTGCATATATAGTGGGTAATGGGAGGTGCACAAATATAAAGAAACTTTATGAGGTAATATGAATTTTAGGGGGTCCTCCACCTAAAGAATGTTGGCAAACAGTTGGCCATAGAAACTAAATGGCAGCTGGATTTACAATCCAAATAATTTTGAATTGTACAATTAGATTGCATAATGTATGCTATGATCACCCTAGCAGACGTTCACAAGCTCTATCAATCTAAAATGTCTGCTGTAGTCTGAAAGTACATGTAGGTATCTATTCTGACACCGGGCTGTACTAATTGGAAGGTTTTGGGCAACAATCAGCCTGTCTGAGATCAGATTTGGGTGAGACAATTTCTTATTTTCCCATAGAGTTGGATTTACAGGCAGCTAAATGGGGTTTTACACATGCACAAATGATACCCTTTGTTGCATGTGTGGACAGTAATGCTGCTAAATGTGACCCATTCAAGTGAAATGGTCTGTATTACAACTGCAACTGTGTGCAATGCAATGCAGCAGCCTTTTAAGGGTTAATATCACCTCCCAGCCACCTGTCAACCATGCTCTGAAAAGCAATCCACAGCGGATCACATCTCAGAGGGGAGCTACTGCATGTGTAAACAAGCCCTTGGCCTTTAACAAGTATTAATGTTCATTAAAACATGCTTTCACACATGTACTGTTGTGTAGACACCTAATGTTATGAAAATTCCTCAGGGCTACCAATTATTATCTGCCAGAATTGTCTGCATTTTATTAAAACTCTTTTTTCTTTGGAAAACAGAATCTCTTTAGAGGTCTCGGTGCCTGCTGATTTCAGCACCTCATAATACATCCATTTATCAGGGGCTTAGGGCCTAAACATTTCAGTGGGAGTCAATGTCATTCTTAACCCAAGGTGCTACCTACCTTATAATACAGAGAAAATGTTGTGTTTGAGATGTGGGTGTATAAGGCCTAGTTTACATTTGCTATTGGAGAGGCGGTAAAGATAAGTAAGCGGTTAATCTGAGGCTGTACCTATGCCCCAGTCGCAATGCATCGCAGTGGGGCAAAAATGGTCCCTGCTGACACAGCCAGGAGAAAACACACTCCTCCCCTACCTCCTCCTACTTCAGACCAAAAACAGAAATGTTGATAAAATGAATTACACTGCAGCTGGGCCGAGGACACCATTATTAAAGCTGGCATGAGACTTTTAACAGGGGATAAAATCGTGAATTTTTTTTCTCAGGGACAGCCCCTAAAGCTGGGGATTGTCCCTGGAACTCAAGGATATCTGGTCACCCTAATATACAATATACGTACTGTATGTAAAGCACTGTGTAAAACAGTGGTTCACAACCCTGTCCTCAAGTATCCCCATGTTTGCAGGTTTTCCTTTATCTTGTGAAGCGCTAGCCCCGAAGGAGCCGCTGGTATTTTTTTATTGGGTCCCTTCTGCCCTGAACCTGCGATGACTCGTCCCTTTCCTGGACTCGAGAACACTGACACATCTCAAAGGTTTAAATGGACTTTATTTAATGGCAAAGCCCTAGAAAGGAATGGGTTAAATAATGACAATTTACAATGTAGCAATATAGGCACCTTGTTAAGTGACACCATTCACAGCATGTCACTGTTCGTTCTCCACATCTGCCTGAGAAGCAACTGGTGCAGAAACGTGCACTAGGCAGGTGCTAGTGAGTGATACTGGCTGGTAATTGCAGAATAATGACAATCCAACACAATACAGCAATACAAATGGCATTTTTCAAAGGTAATACAGCCTGCCTACTACTTAATGCAAAGTTGTCCTGCCTAACCACTGGCCAGTGGGACTATATAGAGTGTCCATAAGGGTACCGGCACAAGGTATTAAAATGAAAAAAATATATATATATATATATATATATATATATATATATATATATATATATATATATATATATATATATATTAGCTAGAAAATCAAATGTGTGTATATGTGTGCACACACACATATACTTAGTGCCCAATTAAATTCTGTCTGCTGCAGTCAAAACAAATCCTCTCTATGGTGAGTAGGCTGTGAAACATATATATGTAAATGGTATGCGCCAACTAATTTTAAAACCGCGATTAATCTGTTGTATACCACCACTTCTATTCAAAAAAACGTCCCACCACTATTTTTGTAACCATGAACAGTAATTTCGGATGCCAGTACCACAATACCTGATTGTAAAACATTTCTCAACCCTCCGTGCTTACATGTATTGCAGAACCTACAATACTTGCTACCATCCAAAGGTGCAAACCAATGTGGTAAAAAATATATATAAAAATAAAAATCATGCACCCAATTATAATAAAAGCATAGTGAAAATAACCCTTCAGAAATTATATATATGTGAAAAAAACACAAGTTATAACACAAATGGGAAAGTCCAAATGTATAATCTCATAGGCGTTTTCCAGTGATTGGTGTTGCGATCCAGATACCGAGTGATATTTTAAAATACATATGATTATAAGTCATTCAAATTATATATTCTATTACAGGTCATAGAAACAATTATGACTTTAGTGTCTACTGACCAAATGATTATTCTGTCATAAGATAAAAATATTATATTTTGATGTAAGAACAAATTAGAAGTAAGAATTGTTTTAAAATGCCAATCAGTGTTACGAAAGACATATGAACCATGACTATAACTGTATAAAAATATACCTCTAGCATGTGTTTTCCTAGATAAACAAGTATTCACAGGATATACCAGAATTATACATTTATCCATATATATAATAATTTTATGTTATACTGATTAATCAAAATTATACTGAGTGTATTGTATATTGTTCCGGTTACCAGACTCAGATACACATTATGAAAATAGAACATATTATTTAACAGATAGTTCAGTACACGTTTTTCTGCCCTCAAACATGCCTAGTGGTTGAAGGTGATATTACCTGAATTCAGAAAAGGTTAATCATTAGATATTTTTCCAACCAATGAAAAAGAAGAAGTCATACCTTTTGGGCTGAGCTTATTATAATTTTTATGACCATATTGTCAGAGATGGTATTTAGGAGCCAGATAGATGCCATGGGAGGACACTCAATCACCCACTCAATCAGACACATTCCACTGATCAACTCATACCTCTACATTCATGAAGATTCCTGGACACCTTAGCACCCCTGCGGTTTTTTTTTTTTTTTGCACTATAAACAAAAAAGGGCGACAATTTTGAAAAAAAACGCATAATTTTTTATTTTTTGCTATAATAAATATCCCCCAAAAATATAAAAAAAAATTTTTTTTCCTCAGTTTAGGCTGATAGGTATTCTTCTACATATTTTTGGTAAAAAAAAATCACAATCAGCGATTATTGATTAGTTTGAGCAAAAGTTATAGCGTTTACAAAATAGGGGATAGTTTTATGGCATTTTTTATAATATTTTTTTTTTTTACTAGTAATGGCGGCGATCACCAATTTTTATTGTGACTGCGACATTATGGCGGACACATCTGACATTTTTTAAACATTTTTGGGACCATTGTCATTTATACAGCAATCAGTGCTATACAAATGCACTGATTCCTGTGTAAATGCCACTGGCAGTAAAGGGGTTAACCAGGGGTGGCAGTGTAGGGGTTAAGTGTGTCCTAGGGGCGTGTTACTAACTGTGGGGGGGCGTGGCTGTGTGTTAGTGAACACTGATCTCTGCTCCAATCACAGGGAGCAGAGATCAGTGTCACTTGTTGCTAGGCAGAATGGGGAGATGCTGTTTACTTCTTCTTCTCTTACTTATCTCCTTGTTCAGCCTCCCCATGAGACAATCGCGGGTATCCCTGCGGCGATCGAGTCTGCGGGACCCGCGACTGGACTCACGTGGGGGTCCCAACCGGTGCGCGCAGCGGCATTCGTAGAGGGACGTACCTGTACGCCCTTATGCCTGTCTGTGCCATTCTGCCAACGTACATTGTCGTGCGCTGGTCAGGAAGTGGTTAAGAGTAGCCATTTTAAAAGCCACGGCAGCCATTTTAAAAACTCTGGTAACCAGCAATTCAGACCAGTAGCCAATTTTTTTGCATCGGGTAATTATGTTGTGTTGATTTTTACCTTATATTCATTTGTGTTCTCTTAGATATAGATTAATTGAGTATTACATAGTTGATAATTATTCTCTTGAATCAGTAACTGCTTTGCAGATTTTTCTCTAAAGATTCAATTTTCAATATTTTTTCATTTGCATAGTCTCCATTTTATTGACATAACAAACATCTAATTTTATTTCACGTTGTTAAACACTTACTTATCTGCAGTATAGTAACGGTTGAAATTTTTAAAAACAAAAAACAGATGTTCTGTCTGTCAATTAATATTTATTTTTACATAATTATTATTTTAATTTTATTTAACATTTGGTCATTGATTCTATATGTCTGGGAAGTTTATCATTGCTGTGTCATTTCAAAAGGTACAACACTCCCATTAGCGGGAGTTTGCATTGAGACTCTTAATTTTATGTAGCACAATCGGTATTTTAATTTTATGTAACGTTTGTTTTTGTCAACCAATATATATATATATTACTATTTTGTATGATTACATGTCTGGTGAATAAATTTCATATTTTTAGACTGTGATCATATTTGATTGATCCTGAATGTTAAAAATATTATCATTTAAAACTTACTCAATCATAAATACCGTGCAGGAGAATTATCCTAATAAGCATGACAAAATATGGTTCCAAACATTTTATGCTCAGTTGTGCTTGATATTCCCTCCACAAAAAGAAAAGTGTTTTTAAATGTATAGGAATCATAATTAATTATTTGATATAGTATGTTCAAATATATACCAGCTAGTTAAATTAATGACTGCCAGGGGGGTTCCAAGGGGGTGTTTGTTACTTGCCCTATACGTTATGCCTTGGCTGCACAATGTATAGAGTATCCTGGGGTTCAGTTCATATATATATATATTTTCTATATATATATATTTTTATATATATATATATATATATATATATATATATATATATACATATATATATATACTTGAATACCTCATCCTCCCTGCTTGGAGTACATTTATGCTAGCTACATATGCTGTGCACCTGCCATTTTATACTTACCTCTGTCAACTCATACTTGCATCACTGCTATTTTTCATTCTATTTTTCTTCATCAACCCAGCTTTGCCTCACCTATGTGGATTTTGGCAAAATGTATTTATATACTGTGACAGTGCTAGGCACTGCCACTGTGCGAGTATAGGTAGAAGACACAAGGGGTTCTCAAATATACAGCTTGAGGAGCTCTGTAGTGTTGTGTCAGAGCGGAGAAGACAGGGTTTTCAGTTTTCTCTGTGGTTTGTAACAGTCCAGAGTCTGAAGACTTCAAAGAGTCTTGAGTGGGATGAAGCTTTCAATCCTTAGGCTGGGTCTTACTGG
This sequence comes from Lithobates sylvaticus, assembly GCA_028564925.1. Taxonomy (NCBI): domain Eukaryota; kingdom Metazoa; phylum Chordata; class Amphibia; order Anura; family Ranidae; genus Lithobates; species Lithobates sylvaticus. Next base: position 380,505,843 of record CM053030.1, on the reverse strand, counting down.
AGACTGGCAGGCTGCGTCAGTGTGATGAGAAGCCGTCAATCCTATGCCCAGGTCTTACTGGTGACCTGCAGGCTTGGGAAGGGTGTAGATGTACACACTTGTTATAAGCAAGGCCTGGCCATAGTGCAGGGCTCCATTCAGGAGATAGGTGTGTGCTCCATCCTGGAGACAGGTGTACACCTGTCAGGGGACAGGTGTGAGCTCCTGTTAGGAGAGGTGCTCCTCTTAGGAGAACTCTCTCTGCTGGAGGAGAGATTATATGTCCATAGGACTGAGAAGGTGGAGGTGGCTAAGCCGACTAGGTGGACTAGGTGGACAAAATAAATCTGGAGGTTTTGGAGGATTGAGAGAGCCTGAGGTGCCATGAGATCCCCTTTTGAGAGGCCAGAGAGTGGGACCGTGCAACAGGGTGCTGTAGCTACAGACTGAGTGAGCTAGGAGTGCCAGGAAAACTGGGTGACTTGGTTATAGACCATTTGACCAGTGCAAAGGGCAGTGGTGCTGCTGATTTTTGGGATACTTTTTTTGATGGTGGAAACCTCTGCATAGGCAAGTTTTATGTTAAAAACTCTTACTTTTGTGTTTAATAAAAGTATGCCAACAAGCCCTAAAATGAATTTCAGACTAAAATTGCAACTACCACTGAAATAATAAACTCCCCAAGCTTACAATACATATGTAAATGTTTATATCGAATGCCTATGAACATGAACCTGAAAACAAATCCAGACAGATGATCAAATGGTTGGCCGTTCAAGAAAGGGAGGTGTGCTATCCATATGTTTATGTGAATACATCAGATTCCAGCGGCAAGCTTCAGTGAATTATTTTAGCTGGGATGACAGGTGTAAGTAAACAGTGGCTGCCGCTCAGCCTGTACAAACTAATGACAGGCTGAGAGAAAGTGTTGCTGTTCCCATATCCACACACCCAGCTGTTACCTGCAGATAGGCATAGTGCCTGAGCCTGGACATAGACAGATGCGTCCAGGCTAGGTCACCTGTCCCTAACTGCAGGTTACAGCTGGTTGTGCTGATACATGGGAACAGTGACTGTTCGAATACACCTATCATCCCAAATGCAAGAATCTGCTAATACTTCCCTCTGGCATCCAGTAAAGGAGATCTGATAGTTCCTTCTGTTGTAGCCTGAGTACTTTCAGTTTAATTGCCAGTGCAACCGGGTCATATCCTTCTTTGTACCCCTGGAGCTTTTTTAGGGCTTAAGGGGCTTTTGGGAGCTGCATCTGGCTTTTCTGATTTCACCACTTTTATGGCTCTCATCATCTCATCAGACAGGGCTGCCAGGAGCTTCCCAAACCATTCTACATGATTTTGCATCATGTGCTGCTCTTTAAAACACATTTTGTGGAGCCTGGTTTAGATTCATATTGACTTTTATGGGAAGTCAGGTTTGTAAATACTGAGAAAAAAGAACGCACCACACTCAACCCAGGTAATCCATGTGGGCTGTAAGGGGAACTAGTCCCACGGCTATGGCTCCTGCAAGCCATCAAGGTCTAAACTGTATGTTTTTTTTAAACATCTGTTTTTATGAATTTTCCAAAAATACAAAAACAAACATTACAAAAGCAAATAAACATATAAAGCCATAGACAAACAAACACACCCCACATACATACACATACATTGGTCTTACATGGTATTTATGCTAACTTGTTTTAATAAAAAAAAAAAAAAAAAAACTACAGTCCCATGGTATATATGCCAGCCTAAAATATTCAAATTATCATTTATATTTACCTATAAACTAAAGTAAAATGGGCCAAAGATATTCTTCTAAGAGGCTTCTGAGGCTGTGGAGGGATCCATCAGCCATTTGGACCAAACCTTTTCATATTTGAGGAGACAGCCTCTATTAATATAGGTTTCCCTATATAAAGGTAGGTTGTTGTTAATAAGTTGTTTCCACATAGCTAGTGATGGAGGGGTAGTTTTTTTTCCAACTAAGAGCTATAGCTTTACGAGCATAAAACAAGAGCAGCCCCACCAAGTACTTCCTGCTGCTGTGGGAATAAATTGTTCTATTAAACCCAAAATACATATTGACATTGATAATTGTAGAGGAATAAATGTTATTTGGAATATAAAAGCTAGTATCTCTTCCCAGTACCTCACTATAGCTGGACAGGTCCAAAATATATGAGTAAATTCTCCAGGGGTCTCCCCACAGCACCAACAACCAGGGGCAGAGTCTGAATTGATTTTATGTAATATATGGGGGGTGTAATATGTCCTGTGAACTATCTTAAATGTATTCAATCTGTCTCTCAGAGAAACAAGAGAATTGAAGGGAGAATCCCATATGTCATCCCAGTCATCATTTGCAAGTTCGGGAATGTCCCTAGACCATTTAAGTCTTAATTTCTCTAAATTTGGGAGAGAGACAGTCGTTAGATGAGAATACAGTTTAGAAACAGCATTCTTTGTACATTCTAATCTAAGAAGCTTCTCTATGGCAGATTGAACTAATCGTGGAGAAGAGCCAGGGAGTTGACAACTGAAGGCATGGGAGAATTGAAGGAAACAAAAAAAGTGTGACTGAGGAACATTAAAATCAGAAATCAATTTAGAAAATGGGATTGAGGATTCATCCGAGATAATCTGGGTCACGGTTTTTATATTAAATTTAGTCCAAGCATAGGGATCGGGCAGTGCGTAAATAAGCTCCAAAGTAGGATTTAACCAAAGGGGAGCATTAGGCGAGATTGCCTGTAGAGGATAACGTTCAATTTTAAGACTCTGCCACTGCGCATAACGTAGTGCACATAGATGGTGTCAGTAAATATGGAGCACGGGGGCCCAGAAAAATCAAAAATTTCAACACCTCCAAGGATCCCAACACCGCCGCTTCTACCTGGATGGCAGAATTAAAAGGTATCTGGATTAAGCCACCAAGCCACAGTTACTAGCTGAGAGGCCAGATAATATTTATAAAAATCTGGACATGCCAAGCCACCCTGTGAAGCCGGGTGTACCAATGTCGCCCAGCTATATCTAGGGGGCTTAGATCTCCATATAAATGCTGAAAGAATACGATGTAGCCGTACGAAAAAAGATTTAGGGATCCACTGCGGAAAGTGACAAAATATATATGTACATTTAGGTAATATATTCATTTTTATTAGGTTTAAGTGTCCTAATAGTGAAAAAGGCAATGACTCCCATGCCTTCAGCCGTTGTTGAGTCTCCTGCATCACAGGTGTTAAATTTAAAGTTATATAATCCGAAGCCTGTCTTGAAATCACTACCCCCAGTAATTTAAAGTGCTCCACCCATCTTAGTGGAGTATCGGTGTAGGCAGTAGCACGGGCCGCTGAATCTATAGAAAATAAAAAGGGACTTTGTCCAATTTACTTTAAGACCTGTAACTGAGGAGAAAGAATTAAGGATCTGTAAGGCCCCCCTAAGTGATGGACTTGCATCATTAAGAAAGAGGAGTAGATTGTCCGCGTACAGGGCCACCCTTTCCTCCAGCCAGCCAACACGCAGTCCCTTAATATGAAGGGAAGTACAGAGAGCCTCCGCCAGCGACTCCATCGATATGGCGAAAAGGGCTGGAGAGAGAGGGCAGCCCTGTCGAGTACCTCTAAACAAAGAGAAAGACCATGATAGACCACATCCCAGCTTAATAGCTGAGGTGGGATTTTGATAAAGTATCTGTATCCATTTAAATAAAATTAAGGGAAACCCCATCCTCATAAGGACCTCCCAAAGAAAAGGCCAATCGATAGTATTGAAGGCCTTTTCAATATCTAGGGAGGCCATCACTCTTGTACCCCGATTCAAATGTTTTGCATGTATATTAGTAAAAAACGCCTCAAATTTACATCCGTTGAACTGTTGGCCATAAAGCCAGTTTGGTCAATATCTACAACAGATGGTAATAATGGCTGTAGTCTGGCAGTAAGCAGTTTAGTCATTGAGTAAAGCAATTGGCCTATAGGAGGCAGAAAATGTGGGATCCTTTTGAACTTTATGAATTAATGTAACATGGGCGTGGCTCATAGAAGCTGGAAGGGCGCCATCAGTCAAACATTGAGAATAAAGTTGTGCTAGCCTAGGGGCTAATAACTTCCCAGGGGTCCTATAAAATTCTATGGGGAGGCCATCTGGACCTGGAGACTTCCCCAACAGAAAGGATCCAATCACCTTCAGTACCTCCTCTGGTGTAATTGGCCCCACCCAAGACTCTCTTTCTTTATCTGAAAGCCAGCCAAAAGCCAATGGATGTAGCCAGGATGCCAGATCCTTGGGCTGAAAATCAGAGGGCAACACAGAAGTGTAAAGGAAACTATAATATTGACGGAAAACCTCCAATATATCTGGTAATGAAGAAACCGATGAACCAGAGGCAGACACCACACTGGAAATCACTGTTGGAGGACGGTCAGACTGTGCTAACATCGCCAAAAGAAGACCGTTACGGTCTCCCTGTTCTAAACTGTATGTTAGAAGCCGGCACTCATGCAGGCACTGCAGAAATTACTTTATTGTAAACAGGGTAAAAGATCCATATGATTCAACTTTACTAATTTCAGCCATGTTCTCTCAGATGAAGACAAGCAAATCCTGGAATACAATTCAGGAAAAACTGTACTTCTTAATGCAATTCTCAAACAATATCTTCCACTAGGGGGCACTGCAGGGGAAAGGCTCCAGTTTAGTTTGCTTGTGGGCTCCATCTTGTACCTCCTACAGTTAAGTGATTGTTGGGATACAGTAGATGATACAGTAGTTTTTGTCCCATCAGGCCTTAAGTGACAGGTAAGAGGGTGAATTTGTCTGACAAATTAGTTTCTCTTTTTTAACCTTTAAATGATTCATATTAATGTTCTCACAGAATAATGAATACCTATAGCCTGGTCACTAAATTGTTGTATCTCTTCCTTTTCTCAGTAAAAAATGGTGAGAACAACATCTAAAGTTTGGAAACATTTCCATAGTGCAATTTCTGCCGAGAGCAAAGCTGCAATTTGCAAATATTGTGAGAAGACATATTCTTTTCCAAATGCTACAAGGATGACAAAACACATCCTTGCATGCCAGAGGTGCCCTAAAGACATTAAAAAATACTTCAGAATGAAAGTGCAAGTAGCTTTTCTCTCCACAGTTCTCATTCCAGAAACAATCTTTTTGCTGCTTCTGGATCATCATAAAGTGTTTCTTCACCAGCAGCATCTTCAAGTAAGGAAGTTCAGGGGCGGACTGACAGCTCATGGGGCCCCCGGGCAAAAGGAGATCATGGGGCCCCCTGTGTCTCCGCACATGTGTCCCTGCCCATGTAATGAACATTCTTCTCACTGATCACCAATGTAAGGAACATTCTTCTCACTGATCACCAATGTAAGGAACATTCTTCTCACTGACCACCAATGTAAGGAACATTCTTCTCACTGACCACCAATGTAAGGAACATTCTTCTCACTGACCACCAATGTAAGGGACATTCTTCCCTCTGACCACCAATGTAAGGAACATTCTTCCCTCTGACCACCAATGTAAGGAACATTCTTCCCTCTGACCACCAATGTAAGGGACATTCTTCCCACTGACCACCAATGTAAGGGACATTCTTCCCACTGATCACCAAGGTAAGGAACATTCTTCCCACTGATCACCAATGTAAGGGCCATTCTTCCCACTGATCACCAATGTAAGGGACATTCTTCCCACTGACCACCAATGTAAGGGACATTCTTCCCACTGATCACCAATGTAAGGAACATTCTTCTCACTGACCACCAATGTAAGGGACATTCTTCCCTCTGACCACCAATGTAAGGAACATTCTTCTCACTGATCACCAATGTAAGGAACATTCTTCTCACTGATCACCAATGTAAGGGACATTCTTCTAACTGACCACCAATGTAAGGGACATTCTTCCCACTGACCACCAATGTAAGGGACATTCTTCCCTCTGACCACCAATGTAAGGAACATTCTTCTCACTGACCACCAATGTAAGGGACATTCTTCCCTCTGACCACCAATGTAAGGGACATTCTTCCCACTGATCTCCAATGTAAGGGACATTCTTCCCTCTGACCACCAATGTAAGGAACATTCTTCTCACTGACCACCAATGTAAGGGACATTCTTCCCTCTGACCACCAATGTAAGGGACATTCTTCTCACTGACCACCAATGTAAGGGACATTCTTCCCTCTGACCACAAATGTAAGGGACATTCTTCCCACTGATCTCTAACGTAAGGGACATTCTTCCCTCTGACCACCAATGTAAGGAACATTCTTCTCACTGACCACCAATGTAAGGGACATTCTTCCCTCTGACCACCAACGTAAGGGACATTCTTCCCTCTGACCACCAATGTAAGGAACATTCTTTCCTCTGACCACCAATGTAAGGAACATTCTTCCCTCTGACCACCAATGTAAGGAACATTCTTCTCACTGACCACCAATGTAAGGAACATTCTTCTCACTGACCACCAATGTAAGAAACATTCTTCTCACTGACCACATATATATATATAGGGAATAAACTCACTGAGCCCAGGTTCACACTGACAGAGGTAATGAAATTGTGCAAGTTCAGCTAATCTCACACAATTTCATACCAGCATGTCAGTGCGAGTTTGGCAGCGATTTTAGAGACATAACACCCAGAAGTCGCCAGAAGTTGTACAGAAACTACTTTTGGGAATCGGTGCGGCGCCACAAATGTGGCATCGCACCGATTCAGGTAGTGCAGTTGCTGATCATTTGTCATGCGATTTGACATGTCAAATCACATGCCAACTTGCTCCAATGTGAACCAGGGCTAAGTGCTATTCCCTATATAACACTGATATCTATACATTGAGTGGCATTCAATGTACCAGATATCAGTGTGCACTAATGAATAGCACCTGCCTTTTAAAATCCTGACTGCATGATGAGCTGCGGGCAGGGCCGGACTGGGAATGAAAACCAGCCCTGGAAATAATTTCATACCAGCCCCATAGCATTATTATACCAGCTCAACAGTGCACAGTGGGTGCGTTTGATGGGCACAGTGGTGGCAATTTATGGGCACAGTGGCTGCATTTGATGGGCACAGTGGTGGCAATTTATGGGCACAGTGGTGGCAATTTATGGGTACAGTGGCTGGGCACAGTGGCTGCGTTTGATGGACACAATGGCTGCGTTTGATGGCACAGTGGCTGCGTTTGATGGGCACAGTGGTGGCAATTTATGGATACTGTGGCTGTGTTTGATGGCACAGTGGCTGCGTTTAATGGGCACAATGGTGGCAATTTATGGGCACAGTGGCTGTGTTTGATGGGCACAGTGTGGCAATTTATGGGTACAGTGGCTGCGTTTGATGGGCACATTGGTGCCAATTTATGGGTACAATGGCTGGGCACAGTGGCTGCGTTTGATGGGCACAGTGGCTGCATTTGACGGGCACAGTGGCTGCATTTGATGGCACAGTGGCAGCGTTTAATGGGTACAGTGGCAGGGCACAGTGGCTGCATTTAAAGGGGCACAGTGGCAGCGTTTGAGGGCACATTGGCTGCATTTAATGGGCACCGTGGTGGCAATTTATGGCACAGTGGCTGTGTTTAAAGGCACATTGTCTTGATTTTTTTTTCAGTTTGCGCCCCCTCCTAAAAAACTGCAACGCTCTGCAGGCAAAAAAAATAATTTAAAATGCACTTCTGAGAGAGGGAGAGAGAGAGGGGGAGAGAGAGAGAGAGAGAGAGAGAGGGGGGGAGAGGGGGGGAGAGAGAGAGAGAGAGAGAGAGAGCGGGGGGGAGAGAGGGGGAGAGAGAGAGAGAGAGAGAGAGAGAGAGAGAGAGAGAGAGAGAGAGAGAGAGAGAGAGAGAGAGAGGGGAGAGAGAGAGAGGAGAGGGGGAGAGGGAGAGGGGAGAGGGGAGAGAGGGGGGGAGAGAGAGGGAGAGGGGGAGAGGGAGAGGGGGAGAGGGAGAGGGAGAGAGGGAGAGGAGAGGGAGAGGGGAGAGGGAGAGGGAGAGGGAGAGGGAGAGGGAGAGGGAGAGGGAGAGGGAGAGGGAGAGGGAGAGGAGAGGGAGAGGGAGAGGGAGAGAGGGAGAGGGAGAGGAGAGAGAGAGAGAGAGAGAGAGAGAGAGAGAGAGGAGGAGAGAGAGAGAGAGAGAGAGAGAGAGAGAGAGAGAGAGAGAGAGAGAGAGAGAGAGAGAGAGAGAGAGAGAGAGAACACTCTGACCGACCTCAATTCTCCTGATCCACGGGCGGCCGTCCACCTCTCCTATTCTCCCCATGCAGACCACCGTGCCGAGCGGAAGGAGAAATAAGCGCTGCTGGCGCCGCACGGGCCGAATGCTCCTTCCCTCATGACAGGCATACCAGTGGGCGGATCAGAAGAGGAGGCACGCACACACAGATAGGTTGCATTGCAAAGCGCAGCGGCCGTTGCTGCCCATGCTGACATTGCCAGCAACCAAGCCCAGCCGAGACAAAAGCGGCCCCAGTACTGGCACCTCCAGGAGCGGACTGAGCCGGCCCGGGCCCCCCCCCCCTGCACGGGGCCCTCGGGCGGCCACCGAGTCACCGAATGCTCAGTCCGTCCCTGGAAGTGTTACAAACCATGGCCTCCCAAAAATACACAATACCTTCATTTATAGATAAAATGATACCTGAAAATCAGGAGAACATTCATCAAGATCTTGCAAGAGAAATATATGCTTCTGGATCAGCTTTGTTAATACCTGAAAGTGCATATTGGTAGGAAGCTTTTACATTACTACGAGGGAAAGGGGGTGATACCTGTTCTCATGTATAGTTGAAATGCTCTTAACATAAACAGTGCTTGTTATTCCATTTGTAATACAAAATGCAATTTTAAAAAGCAAGTTTAGTTTATTTATTGAATAAGCTGTACTTTTACTTCAAGCAGAATACTTTTATATACACTGCATTTCACCCTCCCAGTTTAACAAAATTACTTTCAATATGTTGACTCTGCGCTGAATTTTTAAAAAAAAAATCCAAATTTTCATTTTTTTCCCAAGGTTTCAAAATTTCTGGAAAGTTTACATCTCTAGCACCACCACCTCTGTATGAAAACTCCTGCCTACATAATGCAAAATCCCAAACAGGTGAATAATTAAAAGCAGTTGGTTAGGAAGAAAAAGGATTTTTACAATAATAACATTGCACAGCAAAAAAAGAAAAGAAAAACACAATGAAGACGACAGTGTAACTATCACATGCATTGTTTCAACTTCTGGCATATGATATTCTCGCAAAATAAATAAAATGAATGAATGAATAATCGAAGATCAACTTGGGTACAATCAGTCGATGGTACATGGTTCGAATCTTGGCTGGTCCCTGCTGAATCGCCAGAGATTTGAACTGTTTATGGCCAGCTTAATTATTGGTTTCTAATCTTGGGGTGTCTGTGTTTTTATTTCATCTGCACACAACTCTGTGGGTAGAACAATTTTTTAGGTTTCTGCAGCTTCGAGATAGGTAAACACGCTGACCATGTCCATCTGAAATCCAGACATTTCCATTAGGAAATCATCTTAAAAATTATTTTATAATTTAAAATCAGAAACCCTGACAGACTGATTGTATATAAAGAGAGGGTCCAGCTAAAGAAATGATTGAAATGTATATCTCGTCAGGCAGGCTTGTGCACTATATTATGATTTTCATAGATCCGAAATTGTATAATCAGATTTTAGTGTATGGTCAGCTTTAGGGATTTTCCAGGAACAAAGATTTCGAAAGCAAAAATCTATTAATGCCAGGACAGTTTTTGCACATTAGTAGGATCATGTGGCATGCCCAGATCAAAATATCCTAAGATAATGCAGCAGCCAGGGCATTGTGAAAAATCACAGTCATGTTAAAAGTCTTATCTTGCATTTATACAATATATATTCATCTACAAGAAATCCCTGGCTTGGGGCAGTATATTGCATCAGACAGTTAAACCCAAATTTATTTCCTATTGCTGAATTGTTTCACCCTATAAGGAGCTTAATCATAGCGTAGGAGGGCGTAGGAGGGCAAAGGAGTTATACAATCATTCAATTACCTAAAGAATATGCATCAGACTAATATTTTATGTTGTTCTTTTAAACCAGATTTAATACCTATATTACAGTTTTAATAATATAATATTTTATAATAACTTCTAAAATAAGTACACATGATGTATTGATTACTTTATCAGGTAAGATACAGGGTAGCTGTTCTCAAGTGCGCACATCTTCTTTTGAAGTTCAAACATTTTTTTTAGTTTGAATAAAGTAGGGAAATATTAAAACCCTTTGTCTTTTTATTTTTGCTGCCTGTGCCCCATTTAAGGGATTGTACAGGCAGAAGGTCTTTCTATTGTAATGCATTAGGATAAAAAAAGATAAAAAAAAGCCTTCTGTTTGCAGCAGTGCCCCTCAGCCCCCCTAATACTTACCTGAGCCCGTCTTTATCCAGCGATGTTGCAGGAATGTCTAAGCTGCCTTGGACTCCCCTCCTCATTGGCTGAGACAGCAGTGTGGCCCGATTCTCGCTGCTGTCAATCAAAATCAGTCAGCCAATCAGGATAGAGAGGGGGCAGGGCCGGGTCGCGGCTCCATGTCTAAATGGACACAGGGAGCTTTGACTCGGCTCAGATGCCCGCCATAGCAATCTGTTTCCTGTGGGGGCACTCAACAGGAGGGAGGGGCCAGGAGCACAGAAGAGGGACCCGGGAAGACAAGAATCCAGGCTTCTCTGTGCAAAACCAACTGCATAGAGCAGTTTTTTTTCGAAACTTTACAATCACTTTACGGAGACTTATGGTGTATCTAAGGTCAAAATATAAAATAACGTATTCATTTCCACAATGTATTTAAATTATTTGTAGCCCACGCCTATTAATCAAAATGATCTTGAAATTTGTAAACTTACTTTGTGAAGATCCCCACACATTTACTTTCTTGAGTTCTGTCACACGTATTCACTATGCCCTATGAATAGGCACTGATGTGTCACACATTTTACAGAGTCTGCCCTCTGAATTACAACGGTGCAGAGAGGAAGAGTTTAAAGAGGCAGAGGCAGAGTCAGTACAAGAATCACTGCTGGCAGGCAGCAAGGTACCATGGGATATGTAGTCCTTAAAAATTGAACGTAAACAGCAGAGGAGAAGCTGCAAGTATGCAGGGAAATCCAGAGTGTTGTGGAAAGAGATGGCCAGCAGACAGGCAGCACTCACAACATGAAAATAGTTTTTACAAGTAAGCTTATATTGGATTGTAAAAAAGCCTAAACACTGTTTACTCTAATGCATTCCCTGTATTAAGGTAAAAAATATTTCAGTATCGCCCCCTCACCCCCCCCCCCCTTATACTTACCTGAGCCTAATCTTTATCCAGCACTGTGCCTATCTGCAGTGGCTCGCTCCTCTTCTCCCTGCTCTCACAGGCTTTGCTGTGAGCAACCAGAGCCATTGGCTTCCACTGCTGTCAGTCAAATCCTGTGATGAGGGACCAGGGGCAGGGCCAAGCTTCGCTGTCTGTGTCTATAGACACAGGCAGAGCAGCTCAGGATTGAAACCCACAGGTGTGCCACCATATGAAGCACAGTGGCGGCTGGTGCTCAGAATTTTTTTTGAGGGGGGGCACAAACAAACTGAAAAATTCAGAAAAATACTGAAAAAAAACATTAATTGCAGCCTCACTGTGCCATCAAATGCAGCCACTGTGCCCATCAAATGCAGCCACTGTGCCCATCAAATGCAGCCACTGTGCCCATCAGATGCAGCCACTGTGCCCATCAGATGCAGCCACTGTGCCCATCAGATGCAGCCACTGTGCCCATCAAATGCAGCCACTGTGCCCATCAAATGCAGCCACTGTGCCATCAAATGCAGCCACTGTGCCCATCAAATGTAGCCACTGTGCCCATCAAATGTAGCCACTGTGCCCATCAAATGTAGCCACTGTGCCCATCAAATGCAGCAACTGTGCCCATCAATTGCAGCCACTGTGCCCATCAAATGCAGCCACTGTGCCCATCAAATGCAGCCACTGTGCCCATCAAATGTAGCCACTGTGCCCATCAAATGCAGCAACTGTGCCCATCAATTGCAGCCACTGTGCCCATCAAATGCAGCCACTGTGCCCATCAAATGCAGCCACTGTGCCTATAATTTGTAGCCACTGTGCTAGCAAATGCAGCCACTGTGCCATCAATTGCAGCCACTGTGCCCATCAAATGCAGTCACTGTGCCCATCAAATGCAGCCACCGTGCCCATCAAATGCAGCCACCATGCCTATCAAATGCAGCCACCGTGCCTATCAAATGCAGCCACCGTGCCTATCAAATGCAGCCACCGTGCCTATCAAATGCAGCCACCGTGCCTATCAAATGCAGCCACCGTGCCTATCAAATGCAGCCACTGTGCCTATCAAATGCAGCCACTGTGCCCATCAAATGCAGCCACCTTGCCATCAAATGCAGCCACCATGCCATCAAATGCAGCCACCGTGCCTATCAAATGCAGCCACCGTGCCATCAAATGCCGCCACCGTGCCCATCAAATGCAGCCACTGTGCCCATCAAATGCAGCCACTGTGCCGTCAAATGCAGCCACTGGGCCCATCAAATGCAGCCACGTGCTATCAATTGTGGCCACTGGGCCCATCAAATGCAGCCACTGTGCCATCAATTGCAGCCACTGTGCCATCAAATGCAGCCACTGTGCCATCAAATGCAGCCACTGTGCCATCAAATGCAGCCACTGTGCCATCAAATGCAGCCACTGTGCCCATCAAATGCAGCCACCTTGCCATCAAATGCAGCCACCGTGCCATCAAATGCAGCCACCGTGCCTATCAAATGCAGCCACCGTGCCATCAAATGCCGCCACCGTGCCCATCAAATGCAGCCACTGTGCCCATCAAATGCAGCCACTGTGCCGTCAAATGCAGCCACTGGGCCCATCAAATGCAGCCACGTGCTATCAATTGTGGCCACTGGGCCCATCAAATGCAGCCACTGTGCCATCAATTGCAGCCACTGTGCCATCAAATGCAGCCACTGTGCCATCAAATGCAGCCACTGTGCCATCAAATGCAGCCACTGTGCCATCAAATGCAGCCACTGTGCCATCAAATGCAGCCACTGTGCCTATCAAATGCAGGCACTGTGCCGATAATTTGTAGCCACTGTGCCATCAAATGCAGCCACTGTGACCTCTCCGCCCGCCCGTTTGCTGTCTGACCGGCACTTACCCCATCTTGGTTGTGGGTCAGGCAGCGGGTGATGGCGGCGAGCTGTGGGACGGGCAGCGGGTCAGGCAGCGGCTAGCTGTGTCCTCCATGCATCTCTTCTTTCTTCCTGCTAGGCATCCAATAGGAGCACCTGTCCTTTCAGCCAATCAGGTGATGGGCATTAGACCCATGCTTCCTGATTGGCAGAGAGGCGGTTCAGTGTTAGAAAAGCGAATATTCATTTGCTTTTCTAACACACCTGGGTGGGCTCCGAGCACAATGCTCTGCGCTCCGAGTCCACCATATTTTGAAGCCTATTATAGCCTACAGCTCTAATCTGATACTTCAAAAAAAACATCCCTGTCACTGTAATTCACGCCCCCGGCATCCTAAAAGGGGCCAGATGCCTAAATAGGTGGTGGTCGCAGCGGTAATGGATAGATTCTATCTATAGAATCTATCTATTATTCATATAGGGGGGTGGCGTGATAGAGGGGGCAGTGCCCATGCGCCCTTAATGGACAGGCCATCACTGATGAAGCAGCTTCCTGAGATGTTACACTGAGAAGAGGAGGAGCCAGGAGAGCTGACAGGGTACCCGATAAGAGGAGGATCAGGGCCTCTGTGCGCAATACCATTTTGCACAGAACAGGTAAGTATGACATGTTTATTATTTTAAAAGAAAAAAAAATTACTTTACAAACGCTTTGAAGCCCATTTATGCATTATGTGGGTGGCAATAAATTAAATATATGCTATATACCATAACAATAGAAATTGATACAACAAACAAATATTATTAGGCAGTGCACATAATAACAATGCGTAAAAAAAATTCTAAATCAAGCAAAATAAAACATGGAACAACAGTCCATATGTATATGTGCAATCTTGAATAGTAAATAAATCCACCTATCCATATATCCAATAATTCCATGTGTATTATTCAGTACTTCAGTTGCAATCCCACCACCTACTAGACTGAAATTCATTGCATCAGAATGACCACAAGTTTGAGGTTAAAGGCTAAGTTCACCTTTTTTTTTCCTTTCTAAAATCCAGCTCCCCTGTCTACCAAAATAACATTAATGTACTTCTTTTTCAAAAATAAAACAGCTTTCCACTAATTATACACAGACTTACCTCACTGTATTCATAGCTGTTTAAACACACTGCTCAACTACTTCTGCCTTACTTCCTGTTGAGACTTTAGGTCATGACACAGGAAGGAGTTGACCAGCTGATCTCATTAGCACACACCCTGCATCATCTACCCTCAGCTGGTCAACTCCTTCTTGTGTCATGACCTCAAGTCTGACCAGGAAGTAAGGCAGAAGAAATCAAGCAGTGTTTTTAAACAGCTATGAAGAAAGTGAGGTAAGCGTGTATAGAATTAACGGAAAGCTCTTTCTGCAAAATAAGTACCCTAATGCTATAATGGTACATAGGGGAGCTGGAATCTAGAAAAAAAAAAAGGTGAACCTAGGCTTTAAGTTGAATTGCACTTCATATTATCCTCCCCATGGAATCAAACTTGCTTCCTTCTATGAGCTTGATCTCAACAGTTGACAACATTGACAAGTCAGCATGATTTTGTTCCAACATCGTATAAGTATTTAATGCTCAGGAATAAGAGAAAAGGCTTCTTGGAGTGTAATAGGTTTATTATAAAAATTATGGTTAAAACAGCAGGGAATAGTGATGGATGAACTTCCGACGGGACGTTTCGCGAACGCGATCCGCGAACGGGCCCCAAGTGTTTGCGAACTGCAGTTTTGCGGCGGGCCCCATTGACTTTAATGGCATGCGAACCTTAAAAACCTCCAGGTCATATTTTCAGCCACAAAATACTTAAAAGCTGTGCACACATAGTCCCACAACATGGACACTGACATACCAGAAGTATTAAGTGAATCCGGGATCGACAACGACAAGCATTCTTTTTTTATCTGTGAAATTTTGTCAATTGAAGGCCATGGAGGAGAGGCAAGGTCAGGCCAGGCTATGAAGGGGGTGCAGGAGATGATCAGTGCCACAGTCAGGGCAGCGCAGTCCTGTGCCAGTGTCCCAGTGTGCCAACCTGTGCTTGAGCCCCTGACCCCTCCCTCTTCCCGGCCCTTACCCCCACCTATGCAGGGCTCCACTGCGGTGGTCCAGAGGTGCAAGCCCAGTGCTGATCCTCAGTCATGGTGCTGGCACTGCCTGTTGATTGGATTCTCCGCTGCTATCTCCCTCACTGACACCAGCACCGAGATAAAACACTGACACCAGCACCGCGATAGAGAGCACTGACACCAGCACCGCGATAGAGAGCACTGCTACAAGCTTCCAGATGTAGTGGGCAGAAGCTAGGAGTAGTTGCTTGGCAAATTTATGAGGTCCTCGACCAATCCCCAGCATAAACAGGGCTGGAAGTGGATAGGAACCTCATAAATAGGCATGAGTCATGCCAGCAGGGGCAGTTGGGTGGAAGATGAAGATGGAGTGCTGAGGAGGCTGTTAGTGGCCCTTGAGGGTGCCCCCTAGTCTGGGGGGGTTGACCTCGGACCTGGGGCTCGGGTGCTGAAAGGATCCCCCACAACACATGGTGGAACCCCTTCCTGGAGGCACAGGAGCAAGGAGAGGACAGCGGGAGCAGGTCAGCATGTCTGGGAGATCTTCTGAGAAGTTAACTGGGTGGGCTAGTGAGTGTTCAGTCTGGGAAGATTGTGGAGAGAGTGTCAGTCTGGGAGGACTGTGGAGAAGTTAGCCATGAGGGATAGTAAGAGAGGCACCTGCAGCCAGGTGGGCTGGCAGTGCCTGAAGAGGTTATGCTGGGATCAGTAGCCACAGGGATGTATGCTGGACACAGATTTTTTCTTTACACACCAAAGGGGCCTTGGGTTCCTGCCTTTAACAGGCTGTTGCTCAAAAGCTGAGTGCTGTGTCAGATCCATGACTAGTGTAGCCTAGATGTTACCCACCAGCTGATACAGCCAAATACTTCCCCTTACTTTAACTTAAATAATAGACCACACCTTCTTTTATGGAGTAAATGGCCGCAACAGCCTTTTATTAAAAACATAACTCCAATAACTGAAACACACATAAATAACCATAGTGATAAATAACATATCAACACATAACCAGTAAACAAACATCAAGAACTGTAAACAATCAGTTACACCCTGTTGATTGGTCAGTGACGGAGCTAAGTACTATAAAACATATATATAACTACTGTAACTGTATATATATATAACACCACCGGGGGCACTGCGGGATACAACATAACCAACTGGCCTCCATCTGTGCCGCCCGGAGACAAACACCTATCCCGCAGTGCACGAGTAATCATCAAATATATAATTTGATGTACTACCAGGAGGGGCCATCTACTGATGAGCCCCCCACAAACCGGAGGGGCCATCTAATGATGAGCCCCCCACGAACCGGAGGGGCCATCTAATGATGAGCCCCCCACACACACTTACCACCTACATAACTGCTCCGTCACTGACCAACGAACAAACACGCCACCCCTTTTCATATGATGAACCCTCTGCTTCCGATTCCTGAAACGACAACAAAAACATTAAAACCTCCAAAACAATGCCTTATATTAGGGAGGGTGGGTGGGAAAAAACCTGCCTCCTCATGTGTTACTGCCCGCCGAATGTCCGTCCTAGCCCCGCCCCCTTTTTATATGGCCACTCCCCCCGTCTCCTGATTGGCCCGCTGCGCTAAGCCACACCCCTTAAAATTGTAAATGTGTGTCCTAGACACACTGTCATGGCCAGGCCTGCCCTACCTTTGCTGTGCTGCATCCCGGTCCGGCCCTCTCTTGACTAGTGTAGCCTAGATGTTACCCACCAGCTGATACAGCCAAATACTTCCCCTTACTTTAACTTAAATAATAGACCACACCTTCTTTTATGGAGTAAATGGCCGCAACAGCCTTTTATTAAAAACATAACTCCAATAACTGAAACACACATAAATAACCATAGTGATAAATAACATATCAACACATAACCAGTAAACAAACATCAAGAACTGTAAACAATCAGTTACACCCTGTTGATTGGTCAGTGACGGAGCTAAGTACTATAAAACATATATATAACTACTGTAACTGTATATATATATAACACCACCGGGGGCACTGCGGGATACAACATAACCAACTGGCCTCCATCTGTGCCGCCCGGAGACAAACACCTATCCCGCAGTGCACGAGTAATCATCAAATATATAATTTGATGTACTACCAGGAGGGGCCATCTACTGATGAGCCCCCCACAAACCGGAGGGGCCATCTAATGATGAGCCCCCCACGAACCGGAGGGGCCATCTAATGATGAGCCCCCCACACACACTTACCACCTACATAACTGCTCCGTCACTGACCAACGAACAAACACGCCATAGCCTAAAAGGTTGACACCTCATCCTTGCAGGCACCTCCACACCCGCAGGGCCGACTGAATCCCCTCCTGCAGACCCAACGACCACAGGTCGATGCCCACATCAGTTAAATGGACCCCGTCCCTCCTCAAATAGAGGCCCACATTCTTCTCTAGATCCCTGTGACGTACCACCAACCCCCCATGCCATGTCACAAACCTCCCAACCACCTTATTCACCCTAATTCTGGCTTTGTTGATCCGATAAACGGACCTGGCCGTACGCCATGTTGTCCTTGCCACTATGTCCGACCAGACTAACAACGTGTCTGGGAATTTCGTTCTCAGATAAATCCAATCATTTTTAATGTCCGCGATCAGATCCCTGACCGTGCGGACACCCAGATCGTTCCCCCCAGCATGGACGACAAGCACTGCTGGCGGCCTGTCCAACCACGCAAACCTCTCAGCCTCTGGGACTACCCTGCCCCACATCATTCCCGGTTTACCCAACCATCTTATGGTTGCCTCCCTTCTTGAAATCCCCAACTGCCTCCCACCTGGTCTCGCGTCCCCTCTCCGTGCGCCCCAACACACATACGAGTGTCCAAGAATCCAGATAAGGCGTGGGAGCACTGCGTCTGAAATGACAAACATAGTGTAAAGGACTTGCACCCCCAGGACCCTTGACCAGGTTACCCCTTTGTAGGCAGATATGCACAACAACAACATCTTAACACCCCATCTTTTTTTTTTTTTTTTTTTTTTAATTTTCACCTTCCCACACTAACTGAGGCCGAATATAGGTGCGGAATCGCCTGGACTCCCATCTCCCCATCCGTCGCACATCCACCTCATCCAGCCCGTACCTAGCAGCCTCAGTGGCCGCCCCGATGCGGAAGGAGTGTGAGGCGTAGGCGGAACTATCTATCCCCAACCCCTTTAAACACTTACGCAAAACAGCAACAAACTGGAACCTGGACATATTAGCTCCATCCTCGTGTACCAAAAAGGAGCCATCCCCTCCCGGCCTTATGCCCGCAAAATCCCTTACCGTTTTTACCGGGCACATTGCACAACCTTCTACTGCATACAGCGATATCTGTACCCCCACACCTTTTTGGTCCGTTTTGGACTTCCGCAACCGCACGGACACCCTGTCCTCCAGGACCACTACATCCCCCTGCAGTAAACCGCCCGCCCTTCCTTTTGCTGGGCTGACCAATTCCCCTATACGAAATGCCCCAAAAAACGCCAATGAAAAAGCGGTTTTAAACAATAAACGCTCATAACCATCCCTGCAAACCGATCCCAACTGTATCCCCAAATCCAATAAATTTTTGAATGTAATCGGCCGTCTCGTATCCTTAGTCCTGTTTTCTTTCCTGTAACCCTTAATGGCCTGTTTCACCCAAAAATCCTTTGTCCAATCTACTTTCTTTTGTAATTTGAACAAAAAGGCCAAAGCCGCCATTTTCTTCTCAATAGCCGATACCGATCGCCCCCTTTCCATGTTCCTGGATACCAAATATAGCACCAACAGACGACCTGAAGACCCATACTCACCCACACCTGCTTCTTGCATCAGTTCTCCCCACTCTCTCCACACCTTCTGGTACCCTGCCCATGTGGACGTACTCACCGACTTCTGTATCCATCCTGCCGCTATTCTAGTGCCAAATCCCATATCCAGGCTGGGCACGGAACTCCCACATTCTGTGCCTCTGGCGCCAGAGCCCTGAATTTGTCCCACTGGAACCGAGACAAAGAGTCAGCCAGTGTGTTCTCCACCCCCGGGATATGTACAGCATATAAAAACACATTCAATCGCAAGCAGCGCAACACCAACTGTCGCATCAGCCGAATGACAGGTGGCGAAGCCGCCGACATGCTATTGATGACCTGCACTACCCCCATGTTGTCACAATTCAAACGTAATTTCAAATTTCGACATGACTCGCCCCACAGTTCCATCGCTAGTACTACCGGAAAGAGTTCCAGGAGCACCAGGTTACGTAAAAACCCAGCCTCTACCCAAGCCCGTGGCCACGGTTCCGCACTCCACCGTCCTTGGAAGTACGCCCCATACCCAGTAGATCCTGCGGCGTCTGTCACCAACTCCACGTCGAAGTTACTTACCGGACCAGACATCCACACCGACCTTCCGTTAAACTCTGCTAAAAATTGATACCATACCTGCAGGTCATCCCTATGTTCCTTCCGCAGCCTAATGTAATGCGTGGGAGCCTTCACCCCAGCCGTAGCTGAAGACATCCGACGGCAAAATATTCGCCCCATGGGAATAATCCTGCATGCAAAATTCAATTTTCCTAACAGGGATTGTAACGTACGCAGCTGCACTTTCTTGCACCCATGTATCTCTCTGATCTCCTTTTGTAAATCCCTGAGCTTCTCTTCAGGTAACCTGCATTCCATTTTCATGGAATCAATAACTATACCTAAGAAGCTCAGCTCTGTCCGTGGACCCTCCGTCTTATCAGCTGCCAGAGGCACCCGAAATCTCTCCGCAATGTGTTGCCACGTGGACAACAGTATCGCACACACATTGGAAGAAGGAGGGCCCACGCAGAGAAAGTCATCCAAATAATGGATGACGGATTCAATACCCGCAACGTCCCTGACCACCCATTCTAAAAAGGAGCTAAATGTTTCAAACAGTGCACATGATATAGAACAGCCCATGGGCAAACACATATCCACATAAAACTGTTCCTCCCAATGGCAACCCAGCAACCTGAAACTGGCCGGGTGAACCGGGAGAAGTCTAAACGCCGACTCCACATCCGATTTAGCCATCAATGCCCCTTTTCCATAACGTCGCACCCAGCGTACAGCCGCGTCAAAAGACGTGTACGAAACCGTACAGGTTTCTGGGTCAATGAAATCATTTACCGATCCCCCTTTGGGAAACGATAGATGATGAATCAAACGAAATTTGTTTGGTTCTTTCTTAGGGACCACCCCCAACGGGGATACTACTAAATCTTCTATTGGTTTCACCTCAAATGGCCCCGCCATCCTACCCAAAGCCACCTCCTTGGCCAATTTTTCGGATACCACTGCCGGGTGCTGCAGTGCCGATCTCAAATTATTGGCCATAGGAGGGACGACTGTCAATGTGCACGGAATATGAAAACCGTGCTTAAAACCTTCCTCTAGTAACAACGCCGCCGCCCTGTCCGGGTATCTATTTAGAAAAGGAAGCATCCTTTCCCCCATCACCGGAGTCATCCCTTTTGTTACCAGCCTCTCCGCCCCGTTTTCCTTTTTTGAAACACTTGGCATGCGTATGCGCCCCCCCGCACCCTGAACATTCATGTTTAAACTTGCAGGATCCCCCATACTTACATGATCCCTCGTTAAACTGCCAACAGACTCCCCACTTCCTACTGGCCGGCGATCCCGAGGAGTTGCTACCTCCGGCCCCCCCATGAAATGGCTGTGCTGGCGTTTTTGCCGATGCCATAAGTCGCATCCAAAGACTGATGTCTTTGTGATCCCACCGCAGTGCGGGACGCACCGCCCTGCGCTGCCTGAATTGCTCGTCGTAACGTAGCCACGCTGTGCCCCCGTATACCCTATATGCCTCCCCAATAGCGTCCATATAGCAAAATAACGCCGAACAGTGTTCGGGGTTCTTTTCACCTATTACACCTGCCAAAATGGCGAACGCTTGCAGCCAATTGGCAAACGTCCTGGGAATCAAACGGTATCTCCGCTTCTCCTCGTCCTCCTTCTTTGTATCATCTGGTTTTACCCTGTCCAGATTAAATTTTTCTAAGGGCAATAGGGAGAAAATCTCTACATACTCGCCCTTCCATATCTTCTCTCTCGTTTCCTGCTTCAGGTGAGCGCCTAGGGGTCCCTCGAAGCACACATACACCTCACATTTTGCAGCGTCTGCCAACCGCACAATGTCCGCTCTGACAGTCGCCTCTGTCCCCCCTTTTTCCGTTGTACTCACCTTCTCTGCCACTTCACCTGCTACAGTGTCCTGTGGCACTGCCGTAGCTGCTGCGACCGGCCCTGCTACTTGTGCTGTACCCACGGTGCCTTCACCTGACCCCCCTGCGGACGACTGTCCTCCTTCAATCCGTCCCACCAACGCCCGTAGGCCCTCTAGCAATTCCTGTATCTGACCGCCGGACCCCACTGTAGGCCCGCTCCCTGCCCGCGGTTGGTATGTGTCTGCCAACAGCGGTGCCGGAGGGGCAGCCCCCCCTCCCCCACCAGATACAACCCCCATTAAGTTCTGTAATACAGCTGTAAATGCTAAATTGTCACATGACTTACCGGGCCGACTGGGCACCCCTCGCTCTGTTGCTGTTCCAATTACCACCGGTGCTTGTGGACGACTGGGTTCCAGCTCCTCTTCCTCTGAAATTTCTCCTTCCGACCTGCTCTCAACCTCCTGTCGGAACAAAAGCGGCAGTCCCTCTGGGGAGGGACTCCTGGACGTATCATGCCTCCGTCTGTCCGCTGACTTGGCCAGTGCCTTCCCTCCCACCCGCCGCCCCCCCTCCTCCACCCATTCCTGTGCAGTTGGGCCGGTCCCGGCACCACTCCCGCCACGTGACCCCTGACTACCTCCGCCAGGTGGCGTCCGCCAACCTGCCGTGCTGCGTGCCAAGCTGCCCGATGGTCCAGCTGCAGCCGTCAAATCACTAATCCTTCTGTCCTCCTCCCTCGGCTCGTTCAGAGCTGCTGGGAGTGCCGCGGCCGATATCTTCCTGGGTGTATTACCCCCCTTTTTTGCAGCCCCTCTCCTGGGTGTTGAACTTCTGCCCCTCAGCTCGTGCAGAGCTGCTGGGGGGGTCAGCATAGTGGATGGGCCTGCTGGTTCTTCCATGTGAATATCCCTGGCTGCTGCTGCTGCTGCTGCTGCTGCTGACTGTGTCCTTCTGTCCCGTCTACCCCCCCTCTGCTCATCCAGAGCTGCAGGGGGATCTGCAGCCTGCTCCTCTCTTCTGCTACCTGGGGATGCGGCACCCTGTAGGCCCGTGGCCCCCCCCCCCGCCTGAGCCCCGCGACGTGTGGTCCGCCTAGGCCCTCCTGTCTGTTCCTTCTGCGCCCTTTTTGCCGGGGGGGTCGAGTACTCCCCCCTCGGGCTCCTAGTGACCCTGGATGGCCCAGCATTCGCCCCCGGAGAGTACCTTGCAGGCGGCCTGGAAATCCTGCCGCTCGCCTGGCTCCTGTCGATCGATCGCTGCTCCACCGCCGCCCGCGTGGTCTCCCCTCGCCTTCCTTGTTCGGCCAGCACGGCTGTGACTTGTTCCTGAAGCCAGTCTGGTCCCCGGGATGCTGCTGCTGCTCTCAATTGGACCATGAGGTCCCGGACGTCCGCCATCTTGGATTTAGAAAAACGAGGAGCAGAGTAAAAAACCTGCCTCCTCATGTGTTACTGCCCGCCGAATGTCCGTCCTAGCCCCGCCCCCTTTTTATATGGCCACTCCCCCCATCTCCTGATTGGCCCGCTGCGCTAAGCCACACCCCTTAAAATTGTAAATGTGTGTCCTAGACACACTGTCATGGCCAGGCCTGCCCTACCTTTGCTGTGCTGCATCCCGGTCCGGCCCTCTCTCTAGTGCTGGAGGAAGTAGATGAGTGAATATAGGACTGTATATAGGAAAAGTCGCCCCTGAAGTCAAATGGGCATCCCATAATTCCCAATTCTTATCCAAGTTCTAATCCCTCAAATAACAAAAAAACAAAGTCCTGGATTGTTTTCTGACTCTGTTTTCTGAATTGTAGGCAACGTAGGCTATTTTAAGATGGTCCATGCTCATTTATCGGATAGGAACTGTTGTTACATTAAAAGGAAAGGAGAAGCTTATTTTTTTCTTGAATACTTAACTTTTTAATTATTGCTACTTTGTGTTAGCTGGCAATTCTTCCAAAAGAAAAGCAAAGTAGATACAAAGTTAACATACAGTATACTGATGGGTGAATGTACATTTTTACAAAGTGGAGTTCACAATTTGGAAGAACGTGTTGATCTATAATTGTCAGGGTTCTGTGTACATTGATCAGGCACTGGGTTTTACCTCCTGTTCGAGCTGCTCGGGTTCCTTCCAATCTGCCCTGAACCTAGGTATTATTAAAGCGATTGTAAACCTTAGTTTCTTTTTCTTATAAATAACAAACATGTCATACTTACCTCCACTGTGCATTTCGCTTTGCACAGTGTGGCCCCGATCACTGTCTTCTGGGGTCCCCCGGCGGCGCTCGTGGCTCCTCCTTGCATCGGTTAACCCCCTGGGAGAAGCGCTCTCACGGGGGGTTACCTTGCGGGCGTGCTCCCAAGTCCAGCATTTGCGTACATAGACACAGAATACCGGACTCGGCCCCCCCGGCACCCGCGTCATTAGATTTGACAGCAGCGGGTGCCAATGGCTGCCCTCCTATCGATCTATCCAATCAAGAGCCGAGAACCCCAGGCAGAGCGGTGCTGCGCCTCTCCGCCGAAGGAACAAAGGGCTCAGTTGAGTAAAATGGGTGGGCTGGGGGGCCGGTCACTGTCAGAAGTTTTTTCACCTTAAATACCTCAGGTCCCTCCAGTATGTTTCTTGGTTGCACTCTGCCGCACGGGTGTGCTAGAGAGCCCCAACTTGGGGGCTGCCTCCCAGTACAACATCCTCACATCTAGTTGCTCTGGTGAAAACTGTGTGGTTCCTTAGACCCTGTGACTCTGGCACACCTCTGTGTGCAGTCACACTGCTCCAGCAGCTGTGAGGATCTGTTCCTGGGTACACCTAGTTAGTAGTCCATTGGTCCGCTAGATCTTGAGTTACAGTCCCAGGTGGTCTTACCCTTTGATCGTGACAATAATGAGTCTTAGTACACCTCTCAAAATCGCCTCCACACATTCTGACAGTTCAAATGGCCAGAAATGAAAATAAAAAAGGGTCACAATCAGGCTTAGAGTTGGCCGACCTTACCATTCTCCCAAGGGCATTGAGCAACACCTACCATTTTAGTAAATACAGGCTTGCTTAGGTTGGTCATAAATGGTGAACAGTTAGCAAGCAGCGTCATTTGGGTAGTGTTTGTAATGCTCAGGTTAGTGTGAAAACAATTGATTCATAGCATATTTCCCTCATCTGTGTCATGGAATAGAAGAAGAGGGTCTTTGTGCTCCAGCAATGCAAGCAAGGGTGGGCGCATATCTCAGCACATGTTTATTCTATATTAACCCAAGTGGCAAGGATCAAAAAAGCAGAGGAAATTTGAACTAACACTCATTATTTCTGGGCAGTAACAGTTTTATAGAGGAGTGATTTTGAATGGATCTAGGCATGGGCCACCCTCTCTATGTCTTGCGTGTGCATTTATTTTACTGTCGGGGACAAAGCACGGAACTGCACATTGATGACATCTGCTGGCTGAAAGAGGACAGAGCAGGGAGTGTCAGCTAATCATAAACCAGGGATTATTTCTTGTACATGCTGCTATCCTCTGAAGTTAAATTAATTTAAAGACATCAGCCGTGAAGAGTAGCAAATAGAGTGATTGGGTGGAAAGTGGGTGTTATATATGTATGGCATGTGTGCAAATAAAAGGTGTTTATATACATTGTATAATACTAATACTATGACTAGTGTTGGGAAAATCTGCCTGAGTTCGATTCGTAGTCGTATTCAGTGAACATGTCCAAAAATCCACAAACTGTAAACGTAACTACTTCAATACCAGGCACTTAGACACCTTCCTGCCCAGACCAATTTTCAGCTTTCAGCGCTGTCGCACTTTGAATGACAATTGCGCTGTCATGCTACACTGTACCCAAACAGAATTTTTATCATTTTGCAAAAACATATTTGGGAAGCACTCACCAATGCGTTTAAATTCAAGATGGTGCTGCCATAAGACCAACAAGCAATAGCGAACATATTACAGCGCACACATTCAAGAATGACGTTTCCTGCAGGGCTAGTTAAAAACACCTGAACATATTCAAAAAAATACGGGGGTTTGGTCACACTATATGGTTATATAGTGCTAAGCCCACTTACTGCGACAAAGTACCCCGAATTAGTGGGTCCTACCCTAGTAATAGAATGAAAGATCCTGTGTCTCAACCATGGGAGCCAAACTCCTCTATGTGGGAGAACTGAAAGGACTCCTCCTATACACTGGTGGCCACTAAATAAGAGGTAATGAAGAGGGGGAGGGGTGCTCTAACCCAAAAAAACCTGGTCAGGGTTTATTACAACATACAAAAACATATTTGGGAAGCACTCACCAATGCGTTAGAGCACCCCTCCCCCTCTTCATTACCTCTTATTTAGTGGCCACCAGTGTATAGGAGGAATCCTTTCAGTTCTCCCACATAGAGGAGTTTGGCTCCCATGGTTGAGACACAGGATCTTTCATTCTATTACTAGGGTAGGACCCACTAATTCGGGGTACTTTGTCGCAGTAAGTGGGCTTAGCACTATATAACCATATAGTGTGACCAAACCCCCGTATTTTTTTAAATATGTTCAGGTGTTTTTAACTAGCCCTGCAGGAAACGTCATTCTTGAATGTGTGCGCTGTAATATGTTCGCTATTTTTTATCATTTTGTTCCCACAAATAGAGCTTTATTTTGGTGGTATTTGATCACCTCTGCAATTTTTATTTTTTGCGCAACAAATAAAAAAGCCTTTTGAAAAAAAAACAAGTTTTTCTTTGTTTCTGTTAAAAATTTTTGTAAATAAGTAAGTTTTCTTCTTTAATGATGGGCACTGATATGGCTGCACTAACGGTAGGGATGGGCCCGGTGCTCGATGCGAACCCATGTTCGCATCGAGCACCGGGTGTTCGCTCGCTCGGCGAGCCCAGAACTATTTTGGCCGCTCGCATCACGTTCGTGTGATGCGAGCGGCCCCGCAATGCATTGCGGCCGGCGCGGCCGGCGCAGTGCATTGCTGGCTGATGATTGGCCAAGCATGCACTGTGACCCCGCATGCTTGGCCAATCACAGCGCCGGAAACTCGAAGAGCCATAATTGGCTACAGGCAGGACGCCTGTAGCCAATTACAGCTCAGGGGCTTTAGTACACGCCCCCTCTTATAAAAGGCCGCCACGCCGTCGGCGCCGGTCACATGCTGTTCCGGCGTAGATAGAGCAGGATCGTTCTGTGTCACTCTGCTAGATTTAGTTAGAGAGATTTAGTTAGAGAGATTTAGTTAGAGAGATTGAGTTAGATAGATTCATTTAGAAAGATTGATTTAGAAAGAGGGGCTTGTAGTGTGTTCGTGGCAGGCAGGCAGGCAGAGCTCCTATATTTTGTTCCCAGAAGCACCTATAGGACTTGTAGTGTGTTCGTGGCAGGCAGGCAGAGCTCCTATATTTTGTTCCCAGAAGCACCTATAGGACTTGTAGTGTGTTCGTGGCAGGCAGGCAGAGCTCCTATATTTTGTTCCCAGAAGCACCTATAGGACTTGTAGTGTGTTCGTGGCAGGCAGGCAGAGCTCCTATATTTTGTTCCCAGAAGCACCTATAGGACTTGAAGTGTGTTAGTCCCATCACACAGACCTATATTTTCTTCCCAGAAGCACCTATAGGACTTGAAGTGTGTTAGTCCCATCACACAGAGATCATATATTTTGTTCCCAGAAGCACCTATAGGACTTGAAGTGTGTTAGTCCCATCACACAGACCTATATTTTCTTCCCAGAAGCACCTATAGGACTTGAAGTGTGTTAGTCCCATCACACAGAGATCATATATTTTGTTCCCAGAAGCACCTATAGGACTTGAAGTGTGTTAGTCCCATCACACAGAGATCATATATTTTGTTCCCAGAAGCACCTATAGGACTTGAAGTGTGTTAGTCCCATCACACAGACCTATATTTTCTTCCCAGAAGCACCTATAGGACTTGAAGTGTGTTAGTCCCATCACACAGAGATCATATATTTTGTTCCCAGAAGCACCTATAGGACTTGATGTGTGTTAGTCCCATCACACAGACCTATATTTTCTTCCCAGAAGCACCTATAGGACTTGAAGTGTGTTAGTCCCATCACACAGAGATCATATATTTTGTTCCCAGAAGCACCTATAGGACTTGAAGTGTGTTAGTCCCATCACACAGAGATCATATATTTTGTTCCCAGAAGCACCTATAGGACTTGAAGTGTGTTAGTCCCATCACACAGACCTATATTTTCTTCCCAGAAGCACCTATAGGACTTGAAGTGTGTTAGTCCCATCACACAGAGATCATATATTTTGTTCCCAGAAGCACCTATAGGACTTGAAGTGTGTTAGTCCCATCACACAGACCTATATTTTCTTCCCAGTAGTACCTATAGGACTTGAAGTGTGTTAGTCCCATCACACAGAGATCATATATTTTGTTCCCAGAAGCACCTATAGGACTTGAAGTGTGTTAGTCCCATCACACAAAGTTATATTTTCTTCCCAGAAGCACCTATAGGACTTGAAGTGTGTTAGTCCCATCACACAGAGATCATATATTTTGTTCCCAGAAGCACCTATAGGACTTGAAGTGTGTTAGTCCCATCACACAGAGCTATATTTTCTTCCCAGAAGCACCTATAGGACTTGAAGTGTGTTAGTGGCATCACACAGAGATCATATATTTTGTTCCCAGAAGCACCTATAGGACTTGAAGTGTGTTAGTCCCATCACACAGAGCTATATTTTCTTCCCAGAAGCACCTATAGGACTTGAAGTGTGTTAGTGGCATCACACAGAGATCATATATTTTGTTCCCAGAAGCACCTATAGGACTTGAAGTGTGTTAGTCCCATCACACAGAGCTATATTTTCTTCCCAGAAGCACCTATAGGACTTGAAGTGTGTTAGTCCCATCACACAGAGATCATATATTTTGTTCCCAGAAGCACCTATAGGACTTGAAGTGTGTTAGTTTCATCACACAGACCTATATTTTCTTCCCAGAAGCACCTATAGGACTTGAAGTGTGTTAGTCCCATCACACAGAGATCATATATTTTGTTCCCAGAAGCACCTATAGGACTTGAAGTGTGTTAGTCCCATCACACAGACCTATATTTTGTTCCCAGAAGCACCTATAGGACTTGAAGTGTGTTAGTCCCATCACACAGACCTATATTTTGTTCCCAGAAGCACCTATAGGGCTTGAAGTGTGTTAGTCCCATCACACAGAGCTATATTTTCTTCCCAGAAGCACCTATAGGACTTGAAGTGTGTTAGTCCCATCACACAGAGATCATATATTTTGTTCCCAGAAGCACCTATAGGACTTGAAGTGTGTTAGTCCCATCACACGGACCTATATTTTCTTCCCAGAAGCACCTATAGGACTTGAAGTGTGTTAGTCCCATCACACAGAGATCATATATTTTGTTCCCAGAAGCACCTATAGGACTTGAAGTGTGTTAGTCCCATCACACAGACCTATATTTTGTTCCCAGAAGCACCTATAGGACTTGAAGTGTGTTAGTCCCATGACACAGAGATCATATATTTTGTTCCCAGAAGCACCTATAGGACTTGAAGTGTGTTAGTCCCATCACACAGACCTATATTTTCTTCCCAGAAGCACCTATAGGACTTGAAGTGTGTTAGTCCCATCACACAGAGATCATATATTTTGTTCCCAGAAGCACCTATAGGACTTGAAGTGTGTTAGTCCCATCACACAGACCTATATTTTGTTCCCAGAAGCACCCATAGGACTTGAAGTGTGTTAGTCCCATCACACAGAGAGCATATATTTTGTTCCCAGAAGCACCTATAGGACTTGAAGTGTGTTAGTCCCATCACACAGACCTATATTTTCTTCCCAGAAGCACCCATAGGACTTGAAGTGTGTTAGTCCCATCACACAGACCTATATTTTCTTCCCAGAAGCACCCATAGGACTTGAAGTGTGTTAGTCCCATCACACAGAGAGCATATATTTTGTTCCCAGAAGCACCTATAGGACTTGAAGTGTGTTAGTCCCATCACACAGACCTATATTTTCTTCCCAGAAGCACCCATAGGACTTGAAGTGTGTTAGTCCCATCACACAGACCTATATTTTCTTCCCAGAAGCACCTATAGGACTTGAAGTGTGTTAGTCCCATCACACAGAGATCATATATTTTGTTCCCAGAAGCACCTATAGGACTTGAAGTGTGTTAGTCCCATCACACAGACCTATATTTTGTTCCCAGAAGCACCTATAGGACTTGAAGTGTGTTAGTCCCATCACACAGACCTATATTTTCTTCCCAGAAGCACACATAGGACTTGAAGTGTGTTAGTCCCATCACACAGAGATCATATATTTTGTTCCCAGAAGCACCTATAGGACTTGAAGTGTGTTAGTCCCATCACACAGACCTATATTTTCTTCCCAGAAGCACCTATAGGACTTGAAGTGTGTTAGTCCCATCACACAGAGATCATATATTTTGTTCCCAGAAGCACCTATAGGACTTGAAGTGTGTTAGTCCCATCACACAGACCTATATTTTCTTCCCAGAAGCACCCATAGGACTTGAAGTGTGTTAGTCCCATCACACAGAGATCATATATTTTGTTCCCAGAAGCACCTATAGGACTTGAAGTGTGTTAGTCCCATCACACAGACCTATATTTTGTTCCCAGAAGCACCTATAGGACTTGAAGTGTGTTAGTCCCATCACACAGAGATCCTATATTTTGTTCCCAGAAGCACCTATAGGACTTGAAGTGTGTTAGTCCCATCACACAGAGATCCTATATTTTGTTCCAGAAGCACCTATAGGACTTGAAGTGTGTTAGTCCCATCACACAGAGATCCTCTATTTTCTTTGCAGAAGCACCCATAGGACTTCTAGTGTGTTAGTGGCATCACACAGAGCTCCTATATTTTCTTCTCAGCAGCACCCACAGGACTTCTAGTGTGTTAGTGGCATCACACAGAGCTCCTATATTTTCTTTGCAGAAGCACCCATAGGACTTCTAGTGTGTTAGTGGCATGACACAGAGCTCCTATATATTCTTCTCAGCAGCACCCACAGGACTACCGACTACAATGGCTGGAAGACCGCCAAGGGGAGGCAGAGCGTGCAGAGCCAAGAACACAGGGCAGGCAGGCTCTGTTTCTAGTGGACGTGGCCGTGGCCGTGGACGTGGTCGTGCATCGTCATCAGCACGTGGCCATGGGACACGCGCGTCTTTGTTTTCGGCAGCTGGACATGTGGAGCCGCATCATGCTGAAGGCTTGGTAGAATGGATGACCAAGCCCTCCTCATCCTCCTCATCCTCTCTCACCCAGGCTCAGGGTACTGGCAGAGCAGCTGCCAACGCGTACTCAATGGCATCATCAGCCACCCCTTCCCTAGACCCACCATGTCCTCCTGAGGAGTCCCCCGAACTCTTTGAGCACAGTGTTGGGTACATGCTCCAGGAGGATGCCCAACGATTCGAAGGCTCGGATGATGATACCCAGCTTGAGCAATCTGGCAGTACTGTTCCACCAGCTGCAGCTTACTGCCAGGTCTGCTCTAGTGGTGAAGAGGGAGGGGATGATGAGGTCACTGACTCCACGTGGGTGCCTGAAGGGAGAGAGGATGAGGAGGAGGACGAGGAGGATGCGGCGTCACATGTCCAACAAGGCAGGATGCCCCCTGGAGGCCAGGTAGAGGCCAGCACAGCAACTGTACAACACCGCAGAGCCCCGCCTGTGCAGGGCGCTGCCTCTGCACGTTATCAGAAAAGTTCTTTGGTGTGGGCCTTTTTTGAGACGAGTGCATCAGATCGCACCACTGCTATTTGCAATATTTGTCTCAAGCGTATCTCGCGTGGCCAAAACATCAGCCGCTTGGGCACCACAAGCATGACCAGACATATGTCGACCTGCCATGCAGCTCGTTGGCAGGCACACATAAAAGACCCACACCAAAGAACTAAGCGGACCTCTCCTTGCTCCTCATCAGCTGGGATCTCCATCCCCACTACACCTTCAGTCCTCTCTGAAAGCTGCTCTGAGAGGGCTGAAGGTGTAGAATTAGGTGTGTCACAACCAAGTACTTGCAGTACACCGACGTCCGATTGCAGCAGGCAAATTTCCCTGCCCCAGCTGCTGGACCGTAGAAAGAAGTACACTCCCAGCCATCCACATGCCCAGCGGTTGAATGCTAGCTTAACTAAATTGCTAGCACTTCAACTGCTGCCTTTTCAGTTGGTAGACTCGGCCCCCTTCCGTGAGTTTGTTCAATGTGCGGTTCCTCAGTGGCAGGTTCCCAAACGCCACTTTTTCTCACGGAAGGCGATTCCGTCTCTCTACCGGCATGTGGAAGGCAATGTCCATGCCTCGCTGGACAGGGCGGTCAGCGGTAAGGTGCATATTACTGCTGACTCATGGTCCAGCAGGCATGGACAGGGACGGTACCTTTCTTTCACGGCCCATTGGGTCACTCTATTGGCAGCTGGGAGGGATGCAGGACAAGGTGCAGTAGTGTTGGAGGTTGTTCCGCCACCACGCCTCCAAAACGCTACTACTGCTACTGGTTGTGACACACCTCTCTCCTCCACCCCCTCCTCTTCTTCTTCCTCCAGTGCTCTGTCCTTGGAACCAGCGGTGCTCCGTAGGCGTACAAGGGGCTACGCAAGTACGCAGGCAAAAAGATGCCATGCCGTGCTTGCGCTGGTGTGTTTGGGGGACAGGAGCCACACTGGGCCAGAGGTTCTGGCAGCTCTGCAGGGGCAGGCCGAGAGGTGGTTGACGCCACGTCAGCTTAAGCCAGGAATGGTCGTTTCTGACAATGGCACCAACCTCCTCTCCGCCCTGCGACAGGGGCAGCTCACCCATGTGCCCTGCATGGCTCACGTCCTCAACCTGGTGGTGCAGCGGTTCTTGGGCAGGTTCCCAGGCTTACAGGATGTCCTGAGGCAGGCCAGGAAAGTCTGTGTGCATTTCCGCCGATCTTATAATGCCAGTGCTCGGCTGACTGAGCTGCAAAAGGAGCTGAACCTGCCCAAGAACCGCCTAATATGTGACATGCCCACCAGGTGGAACTCAACGTTGGCCATGCTGCAGCGACTGCACACGCAGCAGAGGGCCATCAATGAGTACCTTTGCGACTACGGCACCAGGACAGGGTCAGGGGAGCTTGTTTTTTTTCCCCCACGTCAGTGGAGCATGATCAGGGATGCATGCACTGTCCTCTCACCATTTGAGGAGGCCACGAGGATGGTGAGCAGTGACAGTGCATGCATCAGTGACACTGTCCCTCTTGTCCACCTGTTGGAGCATACGCTGCGTGGGATAATGGACAGGGCACTTGAGGCAGAACAGAGGCAGGAAGAGGAGGACTTCCTTGCCTCTCAAGGCCCCCTTTTTCCGGACAGTGTTCCTTCTGTCCCACCCATCACACAGGAAGAGGATGAGGAGGAGGAGGAGGAGGATTGTGTGAGCATGGAGGTGGAGCCTGGCACTCAGCATCAGCAGCAGCAGTCTTTTAGGGATGATGTACAGTCCCAACAAACCAGTGGACTTGTACGTGGCTGGGAGGAGGTGGCTGGCGATCATGTCATCCTCAGTGACCCAGAAGACTCCGGACCGAATGCCTCAGCTAACCTACGCTGCATGGCCTCCCTGATCCTGCAAAGCCTGCGGAAGGATCCTCGTGTTCTTCGGATCAAGGAGAGGGACCATT
Source organism: Lithobates sylvaticus (assembly GCA_028564925.1). NCBI lineage: Eukaryota > Metazoa > Chordata > Amphibia > Anura > Ranidae > Lithobates > Lithobates sylvaticus. The sequence continues at coordinate 380,472,591 of CM053030.1, read as the reverse complement.
ACTGGCTGGCCACTCTCCTTGATCCGCGGTACAAGGGTAAGGTTGCGGACCTTATCTTGCCGTCGCAGAGGGAGCAGAGGATGAGACATCTCAGGGAGGCCTTGCAGAAAGGTCTGTGCAACGCGTTCCCAGAAACTGGGAGGTTACAAACTCCTGGTCCTGGGCGACGAGTTGCTGAGGCTTCGGTCAGTAGCAGAAGGAGCGGTGGGGAAGGTGGACGTCTGACCGATGCGTTCAGACAATTTTTTAGTCCGCAGCCCCAAGGTATGATCGGTTCCAGCAACCATCGCCAGCGTCTGATATACATGGTGCAGGAATACCTTGGGGCAAGGTCAGACTTGGACACCTTTCCCACCGAAAATCCTCTGGCTTACTGGGTCCTGAGGATGGATCACTGGCCAGAGCTTGCACAGTATGCAATTGAGCTACTGGCCTGTCCTGCCTCCAGCGTTCTTTCCGAACGCACATTCAGTGCTGCTGGAGGATTTGTCACCGATCATAGGGTGCGCCTGTCCACCGCCTCGGTTGATCGACTGACCTTCATTAAAATGAATCAGTCTTGGATCACCACCAGCTACCAGGCACCTGAGGCGGATATAACCGAATAATTTATAATGTCACATCCCTTCAAGACTGCCTATGCTGATGCTGAGTGACTGTCCTCTTATGTTCACTGACTATCCTCTTCCTCCTCCTCAATGATCCATGCCACCACACCAGTGCCTAAGGCACAATTTTTCAGCCCCTGTTTAACAGGGGCGTGTACATACAATTTTTATAAAAAAATGCTTCGCAACACGTGTGACTGCTGTGCTCCAAGTACAGTATCTGTGAGGGGTTGCAGTGTTGTGGCACCAGCACCAGTGCCTAAGGCACAATTTTTCAGCCCCTGTTTAACAGGGGCGGGTAATTACAAATCTTGATCTAATAGTTCACAGCAGGGCCCATTCCTGCGCCCACCAAGAGTAACTATGAGGGCCTACAGTCTTGTGGCAACACCGTCCACCACCACCGCCAAAGGCCCAATTTTTCTGCCCTGTTCATCAGGTGCTTGCAATTACAAATCTTGATCTAATAACTCACAGCAGGGCCCATTCCTGCGCCCACCAAGAGTAACTATGAGGGCCTACAGTCTTGTGGCAACACCGTCCACCACCACCGCCAAAGGCCCAATTTTTCTGCCCTGTTCATCAGGTGCTTGCAATTACAAATCTTGATCTAATAACTCACAGCAGGGCCCATTCCTGCGCCCACCAAGAGTAACTGTGAGAGCTTACAGTCTTGTGGCAACACCGTCCACCACCACCGCCAAAGGCCCAATTTTTCTGCCCTGTTCATCAGGTGCTTGCAATTACAAATCTTGATCTAATAACTCACAGCAGGGCCCATTCCTGCGCCCACCAAGAGTAACTGTGAGAGCTTACAGTCTTGTGGCAACACCGTCCACCACCACCGCCAAAGGCCCAATTTTTCTGCCCTGTTCATCAGGTGCTTGCAATTACAAATCTTGATCTAATAACTCACAGCAGGGCCCATTCCTGCGCCCACCAAGAGTAACTGTGAGAGCTTAAGCCCCATACACACGCTCGGACAATCCGCGGACCAGGTCAGTCGGACTTTGTCCGACGTACTTTGTCCGATGTTGGCGTTGCGTACACACGGTCGGACTAAGTTGTCGGAATATCCGGTCCGGAAGAACGTCGTGACGTAAGTCGTCGTCCACGAGATTACAAAAGGGAAGTTCAGCACCACGTCAGGCACCCGTTGGGCTCCTTCTGCTGATCCCGTGTTTATCGAGAGTTAGTGGAAGTTTGGTGACTTAAGATTCGCGCTTCTCAGTTTTCTGACTCAGATCGTTACTGCTCTTCAGTTTGTGCTTGTCGTGCGTATCTGTTTATTAGTGCGTGTAGTCAGTTCGCATTTGTTGGTCATTGCGGCCTATATCTTGATATAGGACGCTTTGATTTGCACTGCTTATTGTCTGCTCGTTGCTGGTATTCACTTCGTTCTTTCAGGCCTTGCTGTTTATCGGTGCTTTCTGTTTGTCCGTTCTGACCAGCCGACCTTTTGTGACCTTCTGAGCGATGTTTCCCGTGCGTACTCGTCGCCGAGTTCGTGCTGTACGCGGAATTGGTGTCGGGCTTTTAGCTTTGACCCAAGACCCGTCCATGAACAGAGTGACGAGGAGTATGTGGACCAAGAATTGGTTGCTTCAGCGTGACCAGTTCTCGCACATGCCTTTGCTTCGTGAGATCCGGGAGAATAATCCTGATGATTTCAGGAACTTTCTCAGGATGACGGACCCCGATTTTCACCGTCTTTTGGCTTTGCTGACCCCCTTTATCAGCCGGCAGGATACCTGCATGAGACAAGCCATTACTCCGGAGCAGAGGCTTGTTGCCACGTTGAGGTACTTGGCGACAGGGAGAAGTCTTCAGGATTTGAAGTTCTCTTCAGGTATCTCTCCCCAGGCCCTGGGAATCATTATTCCAGAGACCTGTTCTGCCATCATTCAGGTCCTGCAGGAGGACTATATTAAGGTAACATTTCTACTTTACTATTCCCTTCTATGTATGCTCTGTTTGCTAATGACTTGTATTTTTGACCTCCTTCCCTAATTACCATGATTGCAATATGTTCTAATATGCTGTGCCCCTTTTCTCCTTCATGCATTTTTCCCTTCACTTACCTCACCAGCATGCTCTTCTGCCCCAATAGACACCTATGGCCTAGTCACTTAAGCAATGTCTTTTGTCTGCTGCATAGTATTGTTTGCCCCAAAACACCCCCTAAAATATGCACAAATGTTTGCTGTGTGGTTTACTTCATGTAGAGCCCCCTTTTTTTGTTCTTTTGGTGGGGGGGGGGGCAAACTCATTAGGAACCCCCTCCCCCAACTGCTCTGTCAGATGGTACCAATCCTTTATCTGCTGGCTTTCCCAAGGTCCATACACACTATATACCTACCTCTTTATAGTGCGCATCTTTAGGGATGAATTCAGCAAAGCATGTAGTGCAAGGGACTGCCTCCATACATTCCATTTCCTATTTTTTTGTCTTCTTTCCCTCCTATTAGCTTGCTTGGTAATTTAATAATGTCACACTGTGCCTGCCTTTTTTGGGGGGGGGGGGGGGGGGTTGAAATGTTATTTGATCTTTCCTGTGGCCTGCCAATAGTGTTAAGTACAGAGGGTCTGGCCAAACTAGCCCACATTATTGAGCCATTTGCCAATCAATGAAGTGCAGAGGGTTAGCTGTCCACCACCCCCCCCCCAAAACCCCTAGTTATTGCCAATGGCCCATCAGAAGTGGGGGGATTGATGGGGGGGGGGTGAGTAATCTGTGAAGGGGAGCCTCTACTTTTCTGTGCAAATACTTTCCAGCCTCCAATTTTAGACAATGCTCTTGTTCCAAGATGTTGATTGTCTAATCTGCTTGCAATGTTTAGGTGCAAAGTGACTAATGTTTTTTTCTTGTTTCACTCCACAGTTCCCTTCCACGCCACAGGAATGGCAGACTGTGGCCTCCCACTTTGCCAGCCGTTGGGACTTTCCTAACTGCGGAGGGGCAATTGATGGGAAACACGTCCGCATCGTCCCACCGCCCAACTCGGGGTCCTACTATTATAATTATAAAGGGTTTAATAGTGTAGTGATGTTGGCGGTGGTGTCGGCAACATACGAGTTTATGTATGTGGACGTGGGGATGAACGGCCGGATATCGGATGGTGGGGCCATTACGCACACGGAGTTCTACTGGCGTCTCCAAAGTGGCAGTCTGTGCTTGCCACCTCCAGAGGAGAATGCCGAAGGACTCCCTTCGTCTTTGTCGCAGATGAAGCGTTTGCGTTGACTCCCCATGTGATGAGGCCGTTCCCGATGAGGACCCTCACCCCGGACCAGAGGGTCTTCAACTACAGGCTGTCCAGAGCCAGAAGAGTTGTGGAGAACGCTTTTGGCATCCTGGCCAGCCGCTTCCGCCTGTTCCTGACGGCATTTAACTTGGCGGAATACAAACTGAACCACATAGTTCTTGCCTGTTGCATATTGCACAACTTCCTCAAAAGACATAACAGGAACTATGTGGTGCCGTTGGCCCAGATGTGGAGGGCCCTCCAAATGCCGAACTCACAGCCCTTCGAGTGGCACGTCCAGGCTTGCCCCCTCTAAATGCCCGTGTGGTCCGGGACCAATATATGCAGTACTTTGTGGGTAGGGGGGCCATTGCTCTGCCTGACGATGTGTGAGCGGCATTTTTTAATAAATCTGATATTTTAACCAACCTATGATTTCATGTCATTTCAGTCTTCTTTTTAGCTTATTTTACTTTGACATTTTTTCCCTTTGCCTTCGACAGTGGGAATGCACTTTCTGGGCAAAAGGAGGTAACAGTCTCTTCTTCCCAAAAAGATTATTCTCATGTTGTGTGTTTGCTACCTAATCTTTGGTCTAGAGAAGGTTTGTACTGCATAACTGACACCCAAAATACTCCTTTTCATCACCAGGTCTGACATGTGTGTATTCTCCAAAATGCTGTGCTCCGTGTTTTCGTACAAAGCACTGTGGGTGTCATTTACATAAGTCAAATCCGCTATGCTCTACAAGTGCATTGAAAAAGTTCCCCGGGAAAGAAAATTGGAGTGCAAAGTGGATTTGCCTTTAGTAAATAACACCCATTGCCCCCCATATCCTTTTCATTTTACATACATAATGCATTGTGTTTTTTAAATAAGGAAGCCACACATTTAGAAAAATAAAAGTTTACTAGGAAAACATTCCCAAGTGCGTTTACAATCTTCACGCCAAAACTGACAACATCTTGGTTATTTACAACATTGTTTACAAACATTCCGCAATTGGTAAAACCAGGCATGGAGCAAAACAGAACCTAGGAACTTGGAAAGTTCAACTTTGTAAAGTGAAGACAAGATCAGACATGACTATATGTTCAAAGTGTGTTTGATCTTGCCTTCATCACATGGGGGGGTCACCCCCGAAAAGTGGAAATTTGGAACATGCACACAATTTGGGACTGAAAATGGTCATTAGATGGTAAAACACATGCCTAGAAGCTTCAAAAGTGCCATTTTCCATCATGGGGATGAATGGACGTTTTTTGGGGGTGCAACCCCTTCACCACAACCACTTTCGTAGTTCGTAAAGTGTTTGCACCCCCAAAAAAACGTTGCCATTCATCCACCATGGTGGGAGCTAGCACATGTGGACACAATGTGTGCATGTTCCAAATTTCAGACAGTTTTTAAGTTGCAAATGTGTTCTGAAGCTGGCACAAATGTGTGTTAATTACTTGGTGCGTTTTCATATTTTTCCTAAAACATCAATGATGTTCTTCAATTTTTGTTGAACATCATTGATGTTTTGCTTTATGTAATCTAGATCTCTATTGCAGACCATTATCTCTCCGATGAGTACGTGGGCACTCTCTGTGGTAAAGTGCGATTTTTCTTCCACAACATCCACGTCACCTAAAAACCACAAACAAACAAAAATGGGGTGTTGGAAATGAGGCAGCCATACATGGATTAGCTTACCAGTAGCTGTGTTCTCCCACACTCACCTGTTGTGGTGACAATTTCTCCAAGTTCGATGATCTCTCCTTCCTCCTCCTCCTCCTCCTCTGCTTCTGCTCTTTCCCCTTTTTTGGTAGGTGTTGGTTTGGGGGTTTCCTCAGACGGCCCAAGTTTTCGCTCCCCTATGAGAATGTCCAAAAGGAAGATTTAGCAACACAAGCTATTGAGGGCAGAAATAGGAAATGACAAACATTGCTTGAAAGTGACGGACACTATTTTAGTTTGGCCAGTTACAAATGTCAACTACATGAATGAAGTCACTTTGTAAAGGTGCTAAACTGACTAGCTTTTTGGTAGAAGTTTGTGTGATGGAGACCCCCCTCTAGTATCCACTGGAGCACATGTGTGGAAAAGCATAATAAAAAGGGGGTTTGGGTGTCCCAGCACTAGTGCTCTAGAGTCCAGATGGGTAAACAGCTACTGAGTGACCTCTCCTTTACATTGAATAAATTGGCTTTACATTCTTGATGACATTTCTAGTGAGAACAAACTTCCTTTCCCAAAAAAACACCAAACATCGTATTATAAGTGGCCGAACGATCGAGGTTGCGTACGATCGAATGCACACACACACGACCATGACAGTGGCAGAAAGATCGAGGCTGAGTACGATCGAATGCACAGACGAACCTGAAAGTGGCCATTTTGGAATGTACAACTTGGTAAAAATCAAAACACAATGGAGCAGTATGCAAGCAAGAAATCAAACACAAAACACAACTACTTACTTTTTTGAAGAATTCTCTTGATCTTTCTGTACTGATCGGCCTCCCTCAGTTTCAGGTCTGACCAGCGTTTCCTGAGTTGCTCCTTGGATCGTTGTACCCCAAAATTATTGTACAGCCTTCTCACAACTTTAGACATGATCTTGGCCTTGCGGACATTGGGGTTGAGGTAAGGCCCATACTTCCCATCATAGTCGCTCCTCTTTAATATGTCCACCATCTCCAACATTTCTCCAAATGACATATTGGAGGCCTTGAATTTCAGGTTCCGGGATCGGGACGTTTCTGCCTCCGGACTTTCCTCGTCCTCCTCCTCGTTGGTGGGATATTTGTGGCGCACCTGCTGTGTCCCCGCCATGTGCTCTCCCCACTACGCCGTAAAGAGAAGGGGTGGGGAATAGACGAGAAAGATCGTCAGGGGCGGGCGGAGTTTGAAGCATGCGCAGTGTATATAAAACGTCACACGCCTGTGTCGTAGCCACGATCTGGGAGACGAGGGGAGAGAAAACTCACACGAGACGATCGCTACAAACGAAGGTACAATTTAACGTTGGTACATAACTAGCCTAGACTGATTTGAACTTGAGGCTTCTTTATGGAGAAGATTAGGAGAGTTTAGCCTGACATAATTTATAGGGTTTGGTGTGTTGTTGTGTCTTGCAGAGATTGATATGAAGGGATTCAACGACATGAGTTTTCTCCCCTCTTCATTGCCAAATACAGGGATTTTCCCATATTGTGGCAGGGTATACACCCACATTACACCAACAAACCAAAGAGGCACGCAGCCCTGGAGGAACTTGTGGAATTTGTCAAGCCAAGGTTCCCCACGGCAACTGTTGATGATATTAGAAAGAAAATTGGCAGCCTGAGGAGTGCGTATATCAGGGAGAGGAAGAAGGTCGTGAAGTCTGAGGAAACTGCAACTTCAGCAGATGAGGTCTATGTCCCCAAGCTCTGGTACTATCAGAGTCTCCATTTTCTGAAGGACCAGGCTGATGTCACGGAGCCAACCTCAACTCCTCCTTCCACGCTTCCTTGCGCACAGCCCACCCCTGATGAGGCTTCCGAGGAGCAACCTGGGCCTTCCAGTCTGGAAGAGGTGGAGGAGCCCAGCTTGTTCCAGGTATAGTAGTTTTGTTACCATTTATGGGAATAATGAATGATGTTCACTTAATTCAGGATCGCCAATTGCTTAGTTCCTAACGTGTTTGACATATCAACAGACAGTGGTGTGGGAGACATTTGGGGCCAGAATCTAAACTGCTGGGCTGAGAATTGTATGGTTTTCTATTTGTAAACATTTTGCACCAGTCACTAGATGAGAATTGTGTGTGTTTGATGAACAAATAACTGAAACTATGTCCCTTTTTCCTACACAGGAAGACCTCAGCCAGGAGGTGGCTGTGGAAGGTGGCAGTCAGGAGGAGGCAGGGGTTAGTGGCAGCCACCAGCTGGGTAGTGGCAGCCAAGAGGGGGCTAGGCCTCGGAGCCTGACTGACTCCCAAATCCCTCTCCTCCGCCTTCCCTACAAAAGGGCGAGAAGGGGGGATTATGCGGCACAGTCAGCGCTCCGCATGATCAGAGAGGCTTCAGACTCCCTACATGCCACACCCGCCGACGAGGAGACCTTTGGCTCGGTGGTTGTCACAAAAATGATGGGTATGGAGGCGGGGCAACGCAACATGTGTGAGGGGCTCATCCTCCATGTCCTAAATAAGGGTAGGGCTGGGGAGATGACCCCACTCACACATGTTTGCCATAGCTACCATGCTCCGCCTCCTCCTCCTCCTCCTCCTCCTTCTGCCACCCCACCAGCACGACAGCCACAGCGTGGAAGGAAGCGTGGAAGGAAGACCTGAGAGTGACGACCTGCAATCAGTCTGGTGTGAGAGAAGATGGAGCCTCTTGTAGTACCAGAGCCTGGGGACCTAGATGGCATCTGCTGCAGTTCCGGATACTTTGGACTTCACGACCAGATTGCACTCCCCTTAATATACGTACTCCTCAGGCCCCCAATTTTCTACGCTTGGACAATGATGGTTGCCGTGGGGGGCCAAGACTTTGCAAATTCCCCAAGTTTCACCATGGCTGCGTTCCTCTTTGGTTTGTTGGTGTGACCTAAATAAAGGTTTTTTTTGATTTGAAATAATCATTGACTATTGTGTTTTACTTTGCTACAATGACAGTTTTTCTTTGAGTAGGCTGGTACATTTCACTAATCCTAAAGTAGAATTAACAAGGGGCAACAACAACAAACAACCTCCTAGTAAATTTAAGCAAGAAATACAAATGTAAATAATGTGTTTTTGGTAATTTGAGACACACAACCCCCCTCCAAAAAAAAAAAAAAAAAACATTCAAATATGTATTCCCCAAAACAAAAACAAAAAAAGACAAATCATGGTAAAAAAATAACAAAGATTCTTTTCCGTTCAGAGTAAAAATAAACATGTAGTGTATAAATGCTGCAAAGTAATAAAGAAGTAAGTTTGTGAGAAGTGCGGGTGAATAGGAGCAGCTAAAACATGTCATTCTTGTTGCATTGTAAAGAAAAAGAGAATGCGCTGCATTAAAGACATTTTAACATTGCAGCGTGACGAATGTGCTGTGTCGATTAGGAAAGGTAGTTTTACCTGACCGAGCGCTTCCGTCACAGAATTTCTTCTGAGCATGCGTAGCACTTTGTCCGTCGGACAAGCGTACACACGCTCGGATTTGGTGTGATCGGACCGGGTTGACGCGAAATCTTTCCAGCAGGAGATAAGACTTTGTCCGACGGACAAACCGACGAACACTGTCCGATGGTGCATACACACGGTCTGATTTTTCAACAACCTTGTCCGATCGGACCAAATTGATGAAAAAGTCCGACCGTGTGTATGGGGCTTAACAGTCTTGTGGCAACACCGTCCACCACCACCACCAGGGCCGCTGATAAGGCAGTACAGCCAGCCCTGCTGTACTGGGCCCGGGCCTCATGAACTCCACAGGGGGGCCCGTGAGCTCTACAGTTAATTTCTAGTTAAAAGAAAAAATAGGACTGTATAACACACAGTCCCACATCCACTTCATTGCCAGGCAATATTGTAATTTCCTGGGTCCCCTCAGGCCAATAGAGGGGCCCAGGAGGTGAGAGCAGACGAGGGACTTTTTCGCCATTTTCGGGCGCAGGCACACAATGCCGCGCCGCATGCTGCTCTTCACATGTGCACCTACACAGATTATAGTTCCGGCCGCCCACTGTGTGCCTTCCCCAGCGGATGGATTTTATTGTGGAGCGGCTCTCCTGCATCAGAGACCTGGTGCTGCAGCCCGAGGGAGAGAGCGATCACTAAGGAGGCTCCGAGTTCAGCGGGACACAGGCAAGCAGTTCCCTGCAGATGACACACTTGCAAGTCACATAGGCTCGGGAAAGTGCAGTCCTCCGACTCTCTGCTGTAAGCTTATGATGATGATGATCATTCACAGCACAGCAGGTTCTCTATGGTTCTCTCAGTGTCACATGTCTATTGGATGCTGACTTTGCTATGGCTGTGCTGCGCTATAGTTTGTAACATACAGTACAGCCATAAGTGAACAAAGTCAGCACCCAACAGCCATGGGACACTGAGAGCCATTAGAGAAGCTTCTGTGCTGTGATCTCTATAATGATGAAGATGATGATCATCATAAGCTCACAGTGAGATACTACTGTACACTTGTATTTGGAGGGGAGGCAGTAAAAACGCACAGCTGAGCTGCATTTTTGCCACCCCCCAAAACCACTCCCCTTTAAGAACCTTTCACAACAGCTTTCAAATTAGGTCCGCCTGTTAGTTTAAGTTCACATTTTGTAACATGTTACATGTTTCACCTGTTTTTAGGGTGCAATATGTAACATGCTCCTGCCACCAGTCCCCCCCCCCCATCTCTCGTGACAGCATGGGCTCAGGGGTGGGATCCAGGGGGGCCCTGTCAGGTAGGCTGTACGGGGCCCCATGATTTCTAACAGCGGCCCTGACCACCACCACCCCCAATTTTTCTGCCCTGTTCAACAGGTGCATGCAATTACAAATCTTGATCTATTAACTCACAGCAGGGCCCATTCCTGTGCCCACCAGTCTTGTGGCTACACCAACATCTAATAGGGCAAATTTCTGCAGAGTATATACGCCAGGCCCTACTTTCAAACATCCAACTTACAAACGACTCCTACTTGCAAATGGAAAGAGAAAACAGGAAGTGAGAGGAAATCTACCCCTAGGAAGGGAAATTCTATCCTGTTAGATTTAATTTGGGAAAAAGGTATCTCCTCTCTACTGATACTTTATCACCAATCCTTGTTTCAATTAAAACCCCACTTTTCCAAAAACATTTGTCATTGGGACGGAAAGTGAGGTGACATGTTCTGAACAGATGTGCAAAGACAGCAAATGTTACAGGGGTGATAACCCCTCCCTATGTTCTCCAAAAAGCTTAAAAATAGATTTTTTTGGGATGGAGCTACACTTCATAATGTACCTGTTCAGATTCTACTTAAGAAAAGGTACAAGGAAACACATGCCACTTCACAGGCATACTTTAGACACCCCCCAGGTACCATATTTAAAGGAAAATTTCACTTTTTTTTTTCACTTTATGCATCATTAAAATGACTGCTCCCGAAAAAACGTTAGTTTTTAAAAGTTCTTTTTGCATTGATATATGTCCCCTGGGGCAGGACCCGGGTCCCCAAACCTGTTTTATGACATTAACATGCATATTGGCCGTTGTAATTAGCACTTTTGATTTCGAACGTTCGCGTCCATTATAACGTATAGGGTTCGAAAATTCGCGCAAACTTTCGGTCCGTTCGAAGGTTCTGGTGCGAACCGAACCCGGGGGGTGTTCGGCTCATCCCTAACTAACGGGCACCGATAACGTGGCACTGATGGGCACCGATGAGGTGGCACCAATGAGGTGGTACTGATGAGGTAGCACTGATGGGCACTAATAGGCGGCACTTATGGGCACTGATAGGTGGCACTAGTAGGCAGCACTGATGGGCACTCATAGGCGGCACTGATGGGCACTCATAGGCGGCACTGATGGGCACTTATGGGTGGCACTGATGGGTACTTATGGGTGGCACATATGGGCACTGATGGGCACTGATAGGTGGGCACTGATGGGCATGAATGGGCACTGATAGGTGGCACTGCTGGACACTGATGGGTGGCACTGATGACACTGATGGGTGGCATTGCTGGGCATCACTGATTTTTATTTGTACATGATGGTGCCAGTCAGTGCCCATTTGTGGGCACTGACTGGCACAGATTGGGCATCATTTGCACATGTGGATGGCCAGGGGGTACATACCTGGCCATCCACATGTTGCCCACTTCCCTGGTGGTCCTAGTGGAGTCCCTGGTGGTCCAGTGTGGGCATCTGAGGGGGGGCTGCGCTGATAAACAATCAGCGCAGACCCCCCCGTCAGGAGAGCCGCCGATCGGCTTCCTGTTGACATCATTATCGGCCGTGATTGGACACGGCTGATCACGTGGTAAAGAGCCTCCGCTGGAGGCTCTTTACCGGGGCCAGTGTAGAGGTGTGTCAGACTGACACACCACTCCATCGATCGCCGCGATGCGTGCCCCTACGGGCGCGCGGCGGCATGTTATCCTGAAGGACATCATATGACACCCAGTCAGGATAACGAAACCACCGCCCGGCCAAACAGGTCCAAACAGACATTATCTGCATAAGTCCATCAATGTCTTCCTGTGGATCTCTCTATGGGAAGAGAAAAGGGGGAAAAAAAGGGGGGGGAGGGTAATGAATTTTTAAATATCTCGGTCTCTGTGTGGGCTCAAGCTTCCTGTGAATCTGGACTTCAGAGTTGAGAAAGGAATGTCCAATGCAATTTCAAAAGCGTGTGGAGAAAGCGGGGTTAGTAATCAAGTCATATATATTCCTAAAGGGGTAAGGAAAATGGAGGGGAGGTAATCAATAGGAACATGTCCAACTCATCCACAGGATAGAAAGTATTAAGGGAGGCAAAACTATTAAGGGCTCTTTCACACGGGGCGGATCTGCACCGTGGATATCCGCTTGCTCAGTGGGGATCGCCGGAGCGATCTCCGCTGAGCAGGAAGATGACAGGTCCGTCTCTGCACACTGTGCACGGACGGACCTGCCACAGCGCCGCTCTCCCCTATGGTAGATCGGGTGACGACGGACCGTAGAGTCCGTCGTCATCCGATCCGCTCTGCAGATGGATGGAAAAATAGGGTTTTCCTCCGTCTGCAGAAACGGACCATAGCGGGCACGGACGAGATCGGGTGTCAGCGGATGTTTATCCGCTGACACCCGCTATCCCATAGGGATACATGTATGTCCGTTTTGCATCCGAAAACGGACGGATCAAAAACGTACATACGGACCGTCCGTGTGAAAGAGCCCTAAGTCAGGTTAGACTACCCGCAGTGGGGTATGCATTGCAGACCTGGGGAGTCACGAAAGGGAGCGCTAGGATTCAATCCGCGGGTGTCAGTAGGCAAAATGAATTGAATTGCAAGGAAGAAAGTTTTCATCTTGGAGGGCGAGAATCTTTCGATCGTTTGGACTGTTGTTTTTGCCAAGTTGGGAGCGTTGGACTGGATGGTGAGTGGTGTTTCGTAGATTGGGTGCTTCTGGTGGCCGCAGGTTGTGTGAACTCCTGTGTGATGATACCCAGGCGAGTCAGCAGATGTTCCCCTTCTTCAAACATAGAGAAACCATAGGATTTATTCTGGAAAGAGAAGGTTAGGCGCAGGGGAAATGCCCATCTGTACTTGATGTCTCTTTGTATAAGAGCCTGGAGCAGAGGTTTTAGGGCCCGCCGTTTCTGGACTGTGTAAGGTGACAGGTCAGCAAAGATCTGGATTGGTTGGCCCTGCAATAGGATCTGTTCTGCTGCCCTGGAGGCTTTCATGACTCCCTCATTTACCACATAAAAAAAATTGGGCTTCACAATTATATCTCTGGGCAGACCATCTTTGCGGAGTGGTTGCAGGGCCCTGTGTGCTCTGTCTAGTTCCATTCTGTGTTCCGAAATGTCAGGTAACAGATCTTTAAGTAGGGACCTGACTGCTGCGGGAACATCTGTAACTGTTTCTGGGAGTCCCCGGATTCTAAAATTAGACCTTCTAGACCTATTCTCGAGGTCGTCAATTTCATATAAGGCCGACTCCAATTGATCCTGGAGGTCCTGGATTCTGGCAGTGTTCTGGTTAATTCTGCCAGTTGCCCGGTCTGACTTTTTTTCAATTACCTCAATCCTTGCTCCCAACTGTTGTAGATCAGCTTGTATGGATGAAGTAATTTGGGTTGCTGTCTGGGCTAAGCCTGTGGAGAGCATAGCAGAAAAAGCAGACATCAGGGCTGGTAAATCTATTGGAGCGTGAGGAGAAAATTGTGGCATTATAGAGCCTGTGTCAGGGGGTGATGAGAGGAAGTCTCTCATGGGGGTCCTGTGTAAGTCACCCAGGGCTCTTTCTGTAAATTACTCTGTGGGAGACTGGGTAAATGAAGACAGGAGCTTGTTACTGTTACAAGGTCTGGTCTCTGCTCCATTATTGGTGCTGGTCCAAGTGCACTTTCAGTGCAATTTCAAGTGCACTTTGCACTTGTAGTGCAAAGTGGATTTCCCTTCCGTAAATAACCCCCATAGTCTGTATAACAATGTATAATATGGTATGTTGCTAAAAAGGGATAAATACATCTATATGAAACGTGAGAGCTGCCTGTATAATTTGAACTGCGCAGTGGGGAAATCGTTTTTTTCTTTCCACAGCAAAGCACAGTATAATTCTTATGCCTACCACCCACGTATACTAATTAGTTTGGTTAATAAAAGCAGGCTATACGTTCTTGTGCTAGTTGTGCCAGTTTTGGAGCAGCTCCCATGGGATCCAAGCTGGTTATATATTGCCCAATATTCTAAAGTACGCTGCGCTTTCAAACTTAAAATTCAAATAGTGAAACGAAAAATGTGCTATATAACAACAGCAATAAAGTGATAACGTGCTAAAATACATACAATATTCCAAATAGAGTGCTTTCATGCAGGATATGATAAAACGTCCATATGGTGAGAAAAAAGCAATCCTTAAATCCTTAAACCAATATAATGGTGAGCCAAACTATAAAAATCCTTATAAAAAAAAATATATGTTATATATATATATATATATATATATATATATATATATATATATATATATATATATATATATATATATATATATATATATATATATATATATATATATATATATATATATATATATATATGTGTGTGTGAGAAAAAGGTGCTACAATGTGCTGTTCAATCAAAAAAAGTTCAAAAGTGCTCCAATGTAAACCATGCGATTCAGTGGTTGCTGTGATATCAATCCAATATTAAGGTGTGCACTCAGGTGTTCCCCCCCCCCCCCCCCCAGGTAATGGCTGCTCACCTTAGAGCGTGTGACCTTGCTGATTAGGCTTGGTCTAAAAAAATAAAGATAAACCAACCAGTAAATTCAGAGGTACAGGTTCTTGGCTCTATCTCCTCCTGTCTCTCAAGCCTCTTCTGTTGGTTAAGGAAGCTGCATATCATTAAAAGCCAGGATCCTGCCGTGCAGCCCCCCTTAACGCCCACCCTCCTGCAGAGATCGCTACCTGGAGCAGTAGAGCTGCACACATACAAGCATTAAGTTCTGCTGACTGAACACTTTCCTGCCTGCCCCGTTGCAACTGTCACACACTGGCAGCGATGTGCTCAGTGATGCTGAACTTGTACCGATAACCAACCAGCCTCAGCCACTGTACCTGCCTGTGTGACAAGCACAGCCGATGCCTTTCTTTTGGATACCTCAGATCAGTGCGTGCAGAGTCCTGTCCCTCCTCCCGCCTCCTCCTCTTCCTGTCTGTATACAGGAAGACAATAGAGCCCGGAAGGAGGAGGCGGGTTCACTGGGCTCTGCACTGTGACAGGCAGCCGGCTGTGAGAGATGCCGGTGTTCTGACACGAACAGTCCGGCTATCACCAAGTGTCCGCTGTGTACTGCGCATGCGCTGCGCATGCGCAGTACGGAGCATAAGGATTTTCGGAAAATCTCCGAAGATGAACGGCGCCTGCGCCATGAGTCGAGGTGTAAGCCCCACTATCCAAGCGGACATAGGGCTACACAAACTTAAAGGGCCCCTCGCGGGCTCGCTTCGCTCGTCGCGCTTTGGGCATGGCCTCGCTGCGCTCGGCTCTTTTATATTCTAACTCCATGTCCACTTGGATGGTGGGGCTTGAAAGTGGACTCATTGCGCAGGCGCCGTTCATCTTCCGCAAATTTTCGGAATCTGGGTGTCCTGTGTACTGCGCATGCGCAGTACACAGCAGACACTTTGTGATGAGGGACAGAAAATTATAGTACACCGGCTCTCATTGCTCCAGCACGAGGCTCCGCTCCAGAACTGAAGCTTGATTCGCCGGGACTCTGGTATTTACATCAAATCCCAGGATTGTTGGGAGGTATGCAGTATATACTGTATAAATAATATGCAAAGTGGCTGGAGGGAAGCTTCAGAATGGCAAAGATGTTTTTATTACAAATTATGTGAGCAGACTGCAGTTCCTCTTTAGGCTTAGCGTCTGCTACCCCTCTATGCCAATCCCTACATTGGCTGCCACTCACCCAAGAAATTAAATTAAAAATACTAACAATAACTTACAAAGCCATCCACAACAAAATACAAACCAAAATCGTTCTTTTCGTTCCTCCCAAGACCTCCTGCTCTCTAGTTCCCTTGTCATCTCCTCTAATGCTCTCCTCCTGGACTTCTCCCGAGCCTTTCCCATCCTTTGGAATTCCCTACCCCAATCTGTCCAGCTATCTCCTATTCATTCCACTTTTAGGCATTCCCTGAAAACTTCTGTCTCCAGAGAAGCTTATCGTGCCTCCACCTAACAACTAAACTAGATGGACTTTTTTCAACCAGACTCACTATGCAACTATATAACTGTACTTTTATTTTCTCCATCAGTTTATCCCCCACAGTTATTACCTTTTGTATGACTTAACCCTCCCTTTTAGATTGTAAGCTCTAATGAGCAGGGCCCTCTGATTCCTTGTGTATTGAATTGTATTGTAACTGTACTGTTTGCCAAAACTGTTGGCGCTATATAAATCCTGGATAATAATAATAATAATAGACACATGCAGTGCGGATCAGCCCTATCCTCTCCTCCCTCCTCACATGATATGATTGACAGCAGCAGGAGCCAATGGCTCCCACTGCTGTCAGCTAAACCTGTAAGAGATGGGAGAGAGGAAAAGAGCTGCTGCAGATGGGCACAGCGCTGGATTGAGAGAAGACTCAAGTAAGTGCTTGGGGGGGGGGGGGGGACTGGTGGGAGCTACTATTGAAAGGTTTTCTACCTTAAAGAGTAACTCCACCTTTGTAGAGAAAAAAAACATTTCCCTCTGGGTGATCTATGTACATTAAATGGATTTTAACAAACTTTGTTGCACATTCCTACCTTTTGTTATTCTGAAGTAATCCCTGTGTGTTTGTCTGTGTCCATGTAGGAAGTGAATCTAATGGGAGTGGTTTCATAATTATCAACCAGCTGATTATTATTATTATTATTATTATACAGTATTTATATAGCGCCAGCAGTTTGCGCAGCGCTTTACAACATCAGGGAAGAAAGTACAATTACAATACAATTCAATACAGGAGGGATCAGAGGTCCCTGCTCGTTAGAGCTTACAATCTAGAAGGTAAGGTCAAGTGGAAACAAAAGGTAATAACTGTGGGGGATGATCAGATGGACAAAATGAAAATACAGTTGTTAGGTGTGGGTAGGATAGGCTTCCCTGAAGAGGAGAGTTTTCAGGGATCGTCTAAAAGCTAATAGAGTTGGAGATAGACGGCCTGATTGGGGTAAGGAGTTCCATAGGCTTGGAGAGGCTCTGGGAAAGTCCTGGAGACGAGCATGGGAGGAGGTGATGAGAGAGCTAGAGAGCAGGAGGTCTTGAGAAGAACAAAGAGAACGATTAGGTTGGTATTTTGAGACTAGGTCAGTGATGTAGCTGGGGGCAGACTTGTGGATTGCTTTGTAGGTAGTTGTTAGTATTTTGAATTTAATTTGTTGGGTGAGCGGAAGCCAGTGGAGGGATTGACAGAGAGGAGTAGCAGAGACAGAGCGGTTGGTAAGGTGGATAAGTCTGGCAGCAGCATTCATGATGGACTGAAAGAGGGTTAGAGTATGCAGAGGTCGGCCAATAAGGAGGGAGTTGCAGTAATCAAGACGAGAGATGACCAGGGAGTGAATCAAGAGCTTTGTTGGTTAGAAAGGAGCGTATTTTGGAGATGTTCCGGAGGTTGAGGCGGCAAGATTTGGACAATGATTGGACATTGGGCTTAAAGGAAAGTTCAGAGTCCAGGACTACTCCTAGTACCTTGGCATGTGGGGATGGGCTGATAGTTATGACATCAATTTTGACCGAGAGATTAGGGGAAGAGGCACGTGGGGGAGTAAAAATTATAAGCTCGGTTTTGGATAGATTACGTTTGAGGAAGTGGTGTGACATCCAGACTGATATATCTGATAGTAAAATAGTGATACGTGAGGAGACTGAAAGAGTGAGTTGAGGGGTAAAGAAATAGATTTGAGTGTCGTCAGCGTAGAGATGGTATTGGAAGCCGTAGGAGGCTATCAGCTGACCCAGGGAGGAGGTATAGATTGAAAATAGGAGAGGTCCAAGAACAGAGCCTTGGGGGACCCCAACAGAGAAAGGATGCAGTAGAATTGTAGGTAACGCTGAAGGTGCAGTTAAATAAGTTGGATAGAAAACTAGCGAAGGGTACAGTCACGGAGACCAAAGGCGTGGAGTTTTTTGAAGAGGAGGGGGTGGTTAACCATATCGAAGGCAGCAGAGAGGTCCAGAAGTAGGAGTACAGAATGGTGTCCCTTAGTTTTGGCCGTTAGTAGATCGTTTGTTAGTTTTAGGAGAGCAGTTTCTGTGGAATGTTGAGGACGAAATCCAGACTGAAGGGGATCAAGAAGGCCATTATCAGCGAGGTGGATGCTAAGTCGGTTGTAGACTAGACGTTCAAGGAGTTTGGATAAAAAGGGGAGAAAGGAGATGGGCCTAGGTTGTTAAGATTGGATGAGAGGGCTTTTTAAGTATAGGGCGGACAAGTGCATGTTTTAAGGAATTGGGGAAGATGCCAGAAGAGAGGGAGAGATTGAAGATGTGGGTTAGAGAGTGTAGAATAGAGCTAGAGGGTGACTGTAGCATTTGTGAGGGAACAGGATCCAGTGGGTAGGTGGTAAGATGGACGTTTGCAAGTAATTTAGCAACCTCTTCTATAGTGGTGGGGTTGAAAGAGGGAAGTAATGATTGTACTTGTGGACATGAGGTGTAAGGCATGGAGGGTGTCTGAACAGTAGAGATCTCCTTGTGAATTGTATCAATCTTCTGTTTGACGTGATTGGCGATCTCCTGAGCAGTGAGTGAGTTAGTGGGTGGAGGCAGTGGAGGGCGAAGTAGAGAGCTGATGGTAGAGAAGAGTTGATGGGGACGGGATGATAAGGTTTTAATGAGAGTGATGAAATAGGTCTGCTTGGCAGTGAGGAGGCTGGAGTTGTATTTTTGGAGGGTAAATTTATACTGGCTGAAATCTTTCTGGGTCTTACGCCACAGGTGCTCGAGAGCTCTGGGAAAATCAGTGAGCCAATCACACCAGCAGGAGATTATGTTTCTGGGGGCGTTTTGTACACAGTACTCCAGGTAGCCATATTGCATTGCATTTTAATTAGAAAATGACAGAGCTGCAGATTAAAAAGTTAAGGTCATTTTTAATAACATTTAATTACAATATGACTTGAGTCTAAATTCTTCTGACAAAAGTGGAGTTACCCTTTAATGCAGAGAATACATTAAGGTTAAAAAACCTTTTACCTTTACAACAACTTTAATTGTCTTTGAGCC
The DNA here is from genome assembly GCA_028564925.1 of Lithobates sylvaticus. Taxonomy (NCBI): domain Eukaryota; kingdom Metazoa; phylum Chordata; class Amphibia; order Anura; family Ranidae; genus Lithobates; species Lithobates sylvaticus. Next base: position 380,453,293 of record CM053030.1, on the reverse strand, counting down.
AAAAGTGTCCAGTGCCTCAATGGTCAGATATACTTTAGGCAGCACACTGGCTTAGTAGTTAGCACTTCTGCCTTACAGCACTGGTGTGCCAGTTTGAATCCCGGTCAAGTCACAGTCTGCATAGAGTTTGCATGCTCTCCCTGTTCTTGCATAGGTTTCCTCCAACACTCCAAACACTTGCTAGTAGGTTAATTGGCTCCTGTTTAGCCCTAGTATTTATATGCAAGTAAGACAGGGACATTGTAAGCTGCTTTAGGGCAGAGACTGATGTGGAAGTACAGGATGTAAACTGTTGGCACTATATAAATAATTGTACTAAATAAGGCGCTGGCACTGGAAAAATCACTTGTCCGACTGGATTATTTAGAGCTCCTGTTAACATTTACTTTTTATTTGTTGTTTCAATTTTGAGCTATTTTTAATGCCTAACCTTTTTTGCGTTAGATGGCTAAACTAAAGCCTTATAATGCTAATTATTCTTTTCAGATGGGATGCAATTGCATGAAAATAAGATGCACAGCAAGAAGTAAAAATGTCTTTAATGATAGTCATGATTATCCATCACTATTGCGGCAATACAAACAACGTAAGATACCTGAACTCTGAGTTGATCATCTATTTAACTTTAAGATTAAATGAGTCCATATGCCATGAGATTTAGCCTGTTGAATCAACCATAATCCAGCTAGATTAACAGATTAGGTGCTACACAGTATGTATACATTTAAACCTGAAAATGAAGATTCAGCCAATACCAAAGTCAAACATGCAAGATATTATTAGAAATAAAAATTCTAGTACTTAAAGTGGGGTTGCACACAAAAAAAACAGATCAGTGTCTGGGCTGGTGACATCACTTCCCCTCGGCGCAGGAAGGGCTCAGCTCTGCCCCCTCCCTCCTGTCAGTCATCTGGGACACGTGAAAGGTCCCAGATGACTGCGCGGCCAATCACGGTGAAGCCACAGCCGGGTGCCCACAGTTACAATGATTTTAATTTTTATTTATTTTTTATGGAAACTCCTCTTTAAAATATAACTAAAGGCAAAACATTTTTTTGTTTTTGTTTTGGATAGAGTGCAAAGGGATTATAACTAGGGTTGAGCAAACCCGAACTGTAAAGTTCGGGTCCGTACCGGACTTTTGGGTGTCCGGGGCCCGGACCCGAACCCGAACTATTGGCTGTAAGTTCGGGTTCGGGTCCGATGTTCGGCGATGTCATGGCTGTGATTGGGCAGTGCAGCATGTGACCCTGCCTCTATATATAGTCCAGACACACAGCACAACGAGTCATTCTGCTATAGACAGGTTCCTGTGCTGCTAAGAGAGAGGATTTTAGGAGTTAGTGTGATAAAGTCAGTCAGTCAGTCCACATTCCTTTAATTTTCTTCAAATTAGTTAGATCAGTGAGCGATCTAGATAGCTAGAGTAGAGTAGGGAGTTTCTTTATTAAGGAAAAGAAAGAGGCAGAGAGAATTATTGAAGAGATTCCTAAATCAATTGTACCCTGGCTGGGGTGCAGTGCACAGTCTTTTAACAGTGCCATGAGGCCAGTGCCAGATAAAATATAAAAGTTTTACCTGCAAGCTCAGTGCACCATTACTGCACTCTATATAGTAAGAGATACACCATAGTCTCTGTGTATTCTGCTATTGGAAAAAACATTGCAAAAAAATTTAATTTTGCTGTGTTTTTTTTTTCCCCAATAGCATTTTCTGCGTGTTCATACACGCTTTAGATACTGTCCGTGTATTCTGATATTGGAAAAACATTGCGAAAAAATTTAATTTTGCAGTGTTTTTTTTCTTCCCAATAGCATTTTCTGCGTTTTAATAAACGCTTTAGACACTATCCGTGTATTCTGATATTGGAAAAACATTGCAAAAAAATTTAATTTTGCGTGTTTTTTTTCTTCTCAATAGCATTTTCTGCGTTTTCATAAACGCTTTAGACACATAGGGCACCACACGATCAACTTGCTGGCTTTAGTCTACGCGGTGGCAAGTCTGATACCTAGACTGATAACAGGACAGACCCGGATCCGGATCATCAGCTCAGTCATCCCAGGACCATTAACTTCATCCTCTGGCCATGTGCTACTTTAAATATTCAGCAGAAGTCCTCCACAGACTAAGAAATTCCACCGCAACATTGCCAGCTCCCATTCAAAAGATTCCACGGAAAGAACGTCTATTAAAGACCGACCTACAATCAACCTGCAAAAACAGGAAGATACCAACCCAACCACAACAATTAACATGCGCCATGATCAACACCAGATCTGCAGCCAAACACAGACTAGAAGTACACGACTTCATCACCCAAAACAATATAGACTGCCTCTTCATCACGGAAAGCTGGCTAACACCCGACTGCAACACCATCCTCACCGAATTGGTGCCGGAGAACTACAGGATCCTAACTGAACATCGGATAGGAAAAAAAAGGAGGAGGCCTAGCAGTGATTTTTAAATCGCACCTGGCGCTCACCAAACCAATCTTACAGAACCCAGTGCCTTTTATGGAAACATTGACGCTACATCTTCAATCAACACCCCATGACACCACCCACATTCTACTGTGCTACAGACCACCAGGACCAAAGACCAATCTGCTTACACCCCTCACGGAGTTTATCTCAATACACACACTGAAATCCAAAAACCTCCTGGTACTTGGAGACTTCAACCTCTGGGCAAACTCTACCCAAGACCCTATCGCGACCGCCTGCATCAGCCGACTGGAAGAACTGGGTCTCCAGCAACTGATAAAGACCCCCACACACGGATCAGGACACACTCTGGACCTCGTCTTCAAACAAAATCTAGACATCAACACAGTAGACAACATACCACTACCATGGACGGATCACCACGCCGTCAAATTCAAAATCTCCACCAACATCACCCACCAAAAACAGAAACCTGCAACAACAACTCATTGGACCAGATCGCAGAAAAAACTGCATTCCGATTCCTTCAAAACCACCTTATCAAACAAAATAGCAACTCTGAATTTAACCCTCTCATCGGAGCAAACTCTCAGCTCCCTAAACAATGTATTACTACAATCAGCAGACTCAGTGGCTCCAAAACGCAGAACACTCATCAAGAGGAAAAAACGCAGGATGGTTTAATAGCTTGCTCACGCTACTCAAGCAAGAACGCAGAAGAGCCGAAAGAGCATGGAGAATAAATCCCACCAAGGGAAATCACACAAAATACAAAGGACTCACACAGAATTATCAGAAGGCAATCTTCAAAGCAAAAAAAGACTATTTCTCAAATACCATCTCAGAGGCCTTAGATCGGCCCCGGGAACTTTTTAAAATAGTCGCTCAGTCGATGAACCCAGCATGCTTAGAGCCCCCCGCTAATGAAACCCAAGATTTCTGCAATGAATTATCAGATTTTTTCATCAATAAAATCGTCAACATTAGGAAAACAATTGATCAGAAAAAGACATCCGACGGCAGGCAGTCAGAGCAAAAAGTCGATATCGACACAAATATCCCACAACCACCAAGGTTTTCTCTGATCCCAATCACCACGGAGACCACTAAAAACATCATCAAAAATCTCAGAGACAGTACATCTTCTATTGACATCATCCCCACAAAACTCCTGAAAGAATGCTCCGACATCCTGGCTCCCACCATAACGCACCTCATAAATCAATCGTTCAAAGAAGGGATTGTTCCAGGCGCCCTCAAACAAGGCATCATCAAACCCCTGCTAAAGAAACCCAACCTCGACCCCCGGGACCCCAACCACCTAAGACCGATAACAAGCTTGAACAACATTTCCAAGATTATGGAGAAAGCGGTAGTACAACAGATACAACACCACCTGGACACACACACACTCCTGGATCCGTTACAATCAGGATTCCGCCCAGGCCATGGGACAGAAACCGCACTACTGAAGATTTGGGATGATGCCCTCGAAGCAGCGGATGACGGAGAATCATGTCTCCTGGTACTGTTGGACCTCAGTGCAGCGTTTGATACTGTGGACCACAATACTCTACTCATCCGCCTTACAGAAGTAGCAGGAGTCACCGGCTCAGATCTACAATGGTTCAGATCCTTCTTAGGAAATCGCTCTCAGACGGTGAAATTAGGAGCTTTCACCTCTGAAACCCGGGCAATCTCCTGTGGAGTCCCTCAAGGATCACCCTTGTCGCCAGTGCTCTTCAACATCTACATTCGCCCACTCCTCAACATCATCAGAAGATCAGACCTCTGCTTCCACTCATACGCTGATGACACTCAATTATATTTTCGCATCACCGGACAAAAAGACCATCATCAGCAATTAGGAAAATGCCTCACTATGATAGACGACTGGATGACTACTAGCTCCCTCAAACTTAATGAATCAAAGACAGAACTTCTTATTCTACATGCAAAGCATAACACCCGAGCCAAGGTCCCTTGGACACCTCCTACCATCTTTGGACGGACCATTACCACTAGGACCAAGGCCAAGAGTCTCGGAGTCATTTTTGACTCAGAAATGTCAATGGATGCCCAAATAGGAGCAGTAGTCAGTGGATCACACCATCTGCTCCGCCTGCTACGCAGACTCATCCCCTTCATTCCAAAGGAGGACAAAGCAGTGGTAGTTGGAACAGTCATCAATTCTCGACTGGACTACGCTAACTCCCTCTACATAGGATTACCCCAATATCAACTTGCGCGCTTACAACTTATCCAAAACACGGCGGCAAGACTGATAACAGGGAAAAAACCCTGGGAATCCATCTCCCCTTCCCTGAGGAACCTACATTGGCTAAACGTAAGGAATCGGGTCGCATTCAAGACCCTCTGCCTCACCCACAAATGCACACATGGAAACGCTCCGCAATACCTTTGCGAGAAAATAAAACACTACACACCGAATCGCAGTCTTCGATCGGCTAATCAAAATCTTCTCCTCATTCCTAAATCCCGCTACAAATCAAAGGGGGAACGGAGATTCGCTGTCCAGGGACCACGGCTATGGAACGCTCTACCAACCGACATTCGCATGGAAGAAAACCATCAGGCTTTCAGGAAGAAACTCAAGACCTACCTCTTCTAGAAGATTGATAACCAAACGCCAATACAGCGCCTTGAGGCGATTCAGTTCGCATTGTAGCGCTATACAAGTTTTTCATTCATTCATTCATTCACTATCCGTGTATTCTGATATTGGAAAAAACATTGCAAAATTTTTTTATTTTGCAGAGGTTTTTTTCTTCCCAATAGCATTTTCTGTGTTTTCATAAACACTTTAGACACTATCCGTGTATTCTGATATTGGAAAAACATTGCAAAAAATTTTAATTTTGCAGTGTTTTTTTTCTTCCCAATAGCATTTTCTGCGTTTCATAAACGCTTTAGACACTATCCGTGTATTCTGATGTTGGAAAAACATTGCAAAAAAATTTAATTTTGTAGTGTTTTTTTTCTTCCCAATAGCATTTTCTGCGTTTTCATAAATGCTTTAGACACTATCCGTGTATTCTGATATTGGAAAAACATTGCAAAAAAATTTAATTTTGCGGTGTTTTTTTTCTTCCCAATAGCATTTTCTGCGTTTTCATAAACGCTTTAGACACTATCCGTGTATTCTGATATTGGAAAAACATTGCAAAAAAATTTAATTTTGCAGTGTTTTTTTTCTTCCCAATACCATTTTCTGTGTTTTCATAAACGCTTTAGACACTGTACGTGTATTCTGCTATTGACAAAAACACCCATTTAGGGCGAGATCATAAATTTTGAAAATATGAGGAGATCATCAAAAAGGGGACGTGGCCCAGGTCATGGTGCTGCTGGTGGGGCTCCTGTTGCAGGGAGAGGACGTGGTCGATCTGTGCCAGCTACACGCACTAGTGAAACACCTTCCTCAGGTGCGAGTAGGCGACAGAGCCTGCAGCGGTATTTTGGCGCGCCTAATGAGGCTGTACGAATGTTGAGGCCAGGACAAGTACAGGCGATAGTAGATTGGGTTGCTGATAGTGCCTCCGGTTCCGTCACATTGTCTCCCACCCAGTCTCCTGATGAAAGTTCAGAGTTGGCACCTGCAGCCGATGTCCATCAGTCTTTTACCTCACCCCCTTGCAAATCAGCCAATCAGTCTGAGCCCCAAATCATGCAGCAGTCTCTTCTGCTTTTTGATGACTCTGTTAGCAGGGTTTCCCAGGGCCATCCACCTAGCCCTGCCCCAGAAGTGGAAGAGATTGTGTGCACCGATGCCCAACCACTTATGTTTCATGATAAGTACATGGGAGGACCATAGCAGCACGTCTCGGATGATGACGAAACACAGGTGCCAACTGCTGCTGCTTTCGCCATTGTGCAGACCGACAAGGAGGGCAGGGGTGAAGACTGGGTGGAAGATGATGTGGAGGACGATGAGGTCCTTGACCCCACATGGAATCAACGTCATGCAGGTGACCAGTGTAGTTCAGAGGAAGAGGCGGTGGTCGCACAGAGCCACCAGCACAGCAGAAGAGGGAGCAGGGTGCAAAAGCAGAGCGTCTGTCCCCTAGACAGTACGTCTGCTACTGCCTAACGCAGCAAGGGACCAAGCACACCAAAGCCAGGTCCAAGGAGTTCCCTAGCGTGGCAGTTCTTCAGACAATGTGCTGATGACAAGACACAAGTGGTTTGCACGCTGTGCAATCAGAGCTTGAAGCGAGGCATAAACGTTCTCAACCTGAGCACAACCTGCATGACCAGGCATCTAAGTGCAAAGCACGAGATGCAGTGGAGTGGACACCGCAAAAACCAAGAAAGGTCTCTGGCTTCTCCTGCTTCCTCTTCTGCTGCAGTCTCGGCCTCTTCATCCACCTCTGTAGTGACAGTGAAACCTGCCAACCCGCAAACAGAGGATCTGCCGGCAACACTACCACCTGGGTCACCAACCATCTCCACAATGTCCCATGGAAGCGTTCCGCTCTCTATTTCCCAAACACTGGAGCGGAAGAGGAAGTACCCTCCTAGCCACCCGCGATCCCTGGCCCTGAATGACAGCATTTCAAAATTCCTCGCCTTTGAAATGCTGTCATTCCGTCTGGTGGAGATGCAGAGTTTTAAAAGGCTGATGTCATTGGCTGTCCCACAGTACGTTGTGCCCAGCCGCCACTACTTTTCCAGACGAGCTATCCCTTCCCTGCACAACCAAGTGGGGGACAAAATCAGGTGTGCACTGCGCAACGCCATCTGTGGCAAGGTCCACCTAACTACGGATGCGTGGACCAGTAAGCACGGTCAGGGACGTTATATCTCCCTAACAGCACACTGGGTAAATGTAGTGGCGGCTGGGCCTGAGGCGGATAGCAGTTTGGCGCATGTCCTTCCACCACCGAGGATTGCAGGGCACTTCAGTTTGCCTCCTGTTGCTAACTCCTCCTACTCCGCCTCCTCATCCTCTACCGCCTCCTCATCCGGTCAGTGTAACACCTTCACCACCAACTTCAGCACAGCCAGGGCTAAACGACAGCAGGCAGTTTTAAAACTTTCCTGTTTGGGGGAAAAACCCCACACCGCGCAGGAGTTGTGGAGGGACATGGAACAACAGACCGATGAGTGGTTGGTGGCAGTGAGCCTCAAGCCCGGCCTGGTGGTGTGCGATAATGGGCGAAATCTCGTAGCAGCTCTGGGCCTTGCCGGTTTGACGCACATCCCTTGCCTGGCGCATGTGCTGAACTTGGTGGTCCAGAGGTTCCTTAAGAATTACCCCGATATGCCAGAGCTGCTGCAGAAAGTGCGGGCCGTCTGTGCGCACGTTCGGCGTTCTCACCCTGCCGCTAACCGTCTCATATGTGACGTGCCCACAAGGTGGAACTCCACCTTGCACATGCTTGCCAGACTGTGCGAGCAGCAGCAGGCGATAGTGGAGCTTCAGCTGCACCATGCACGCGTGAGTCGCTCTGTGGAACAGCACCACTTTACCGCCAATAACTGGGCCTCCATGCGAGACCTGTGTGCCTTGTTGCGCTGTTTTGAGTACTCCGCCAACATGGCCAGTGCCGATGACGCCATTCTCAGCGTTACTATCCCAGTTCTATGCCTCCTTGAAAAAACAGGCGATGATGGAAGAGGATGTGGCACAGGATGAGGAGGAGGAGGAGGAAGAGGGTTCATTTCCAAGGCTTTCAGGGCAGTCATTTACAAGTGGCTACGAGGGTGGGTTCCTGCACCAACAAGCGACAGGTACACAATTGTCTGGCAGCAAGGGCACAGTTCTGGAGGATGACGAGGTGGAGGATGAGGAGGAGATGGAAGAGGACGAACCATGTTCACAGCAGGGTGGCACCCAGACCAGCTCATGTCCATCACTGGTGCGTGGCTGGGGGGATACAGAGGACACAGACGATACACCTCCCACAGAGGACAGCTTTTCCTTGCCTCTGGGCAGCCTGGCACACATGAGCGATTACATGCTGCAGTGTCTCCGCAACGACCGCCGAGTTGCCCACATTTTAACTGGTGCTGACTATTGGGTGGCCACCCTGCTGGATCCCCGTTACAAGGACAACGTGCCGTCCTTAATTACCTCACTGGAGCGTGATCGTAAGATGCGCGAGTACAAGCGCACGCTGGTAGACGGGCTGCTGGTGGCATTCCCACTTGGAAGCGGGGGTATGGTTGAAGCACAAGGCGAAGGCAGAGGAGGAGGAAGACGTCGCCAACGCAGCCGGGGCATCGCCAGCACCTCGCAAGGCAGGGTTAGCATGGCCGGAATGTGGAAAAGCTTTGTCAGCACGCCACAACAACCAGCACCACCAGCTGAGATGGAACTTCTTAGCAGGAGGCAGCATTTCACCAACATGGTGGAGCAGTATGTGTGCACACGCCTACACGTACTGCATGACGGGTCTGCCCCTTCAACTTCTGGGTCTCCAAATTGGGCACATGGCCTGAGCTTGCCCTTTACGCCTTGGAGGTGCTGGCCGGCCCTGCCGCCAGTGTATTATCTGAACGTGTATTTAGCATGGCAGGGGGCGTTATCACAGACAAGTGCAGCCGCCTGTCCAGAGCCAATGTGGACAAGCTCACGTTCATTAAAATGAACCAGGCATGGATCCCACAGGACTTGGCCGTACCTTGTGCAGAATAGACACATATACCGGTGTTCTGACAAAAATTGTCTTGCTATCGGATAGTGTCCGGCCACTTACTGCGCAGGTGCAGTGCTTGCGCAGTACGGAGGACAAGGAGATTCACAAAATCTCCAAAGATGAACGTCGCCTGCGCAGTGAGTGCAGGTTCAAGCCCGACCATCCAAGTGGACATACGGTAGCACATAGTAACAGGGCCCCTCACGGGCTCGCTTGGCTAGGCTTCAACCTCGGATGATGTGGCTTGAACTTGGAGTCACCGCGCATCGTCTTCGGAGAGTTTCGAAATCCCCTTGTCCTACGTACTGAGCAAGCACAGTACAGGGCGGACACTATGCGACGGGGGACAGAATTCGACACATCATTCACCACTAGCCTTACCCAGCCATTGTTGTATTTTTGAACCAGTGTTGGCTACCTCGTCCTCCTCCACCGCCGCTTCCACCTACACCGCCACATCCACCGCCACCTCAACCTCCTACTCCATTTGAATTTCGTCCTCCTAGGTCAAGATTATAATTTTTTCATTTTTTTTAATTTCCAAGTATTTTATTTTCCCACTATCTTATCCATTAAATTGAATATTTTTTTCCAGAAAGTGCGTATTCTGGGGTATTCCCACCATATGTGCGGCATCGTGCCGTTGAGTTTCTGAGGTTCTTAATGACTTCCTGTACCTCTTCTGCTGAGAAGGGGGCCTCCAGCATTTTATTTTTATTTTTTATTTTTTTATGTTATTTTAAGTTATTTCCCTATCCACATTTGTTTGCAGATCACTTGCCATGCTCTTAACAACATTTTGTTGCCATTTGCAGCCCTCTAGCCCTTTCCATGAATTTTTACAGCCATTTTAGTGTACAAAAGTCTGGGTCCCCATTGACTTCAATGGGGTTCGGAGTTCGGGGTCAAGTTCGGGTCAAGTTCGGTCCCGAACCCGGACTTTTTTCCGAAGTTCGGCCGAACCCGCCGAACCCGAACATCCAGGTGTCCGCTCAACTCTAATTAATTATAATTCTTGGCAACTTTCATTGCTTTCTGTGACCCCGTTAGGGAGATTTACCTTCTCTATTTGTCCTGTTTATCATTTTAATTGAAAGTGAAAGTAAAAGAAAATCCCAAATTTTGGGTTGTCCCCAGAAACGTAATAGAGGGGAAATCTTCAAATGGGGACACTAGTTCTGGTGGCCTGGGGGGTCCCCAATGAATTCCCTTAATTTGCAGGTATTTCTTCTCATTTTCTATTTGGCTATGGGACAGGAAGTGAAGGGAAATCTTGGCAATGGGACACAGATGGTGAGAAAAAATATGACAGGAGATATAACCCTCCCTTGCTCAAGCCAAAATAAAAAAAATAAAAAGTTTTGCCCATAGTTCTACTTTAAGGGATCTATTTATTAATGGTTTAATCCAATATTCCCCTATTCTGAATTTTATTTGTAAAATGTTTGAAATTTGAGTGATCTTGGGGTAAAAACATAAATAGACCCTTACATTTTGTTACATACATACCTGTATATTATTGTTATCATTTTGTTTCTGTTATCAAATGTATACCCATTCCTTAAAGAGGAGGGCCCACAAAAAAAAAAATTTAAAGTCAGCAGCTACAAATACTGCTGCTGACTTTTAATAATCGGACACTTACCTGTCCCGGGGTCCAGCGATGCGGGGGAACGAGACCCCCCCTCGTTCCCCACTACGCTCGCGGCGCTGGCATTCTTAATGTGGGCACCCGGCTGTGGCTTCACAGCCGGGCACCCACTGCGCATGTGCGAGCGGCGCCGTGCGCCGTGATTCGACGCTCACTCATCTGGGACAGGTCCCAGATGACTGTGCGGCGCCTAGGGGAAGTGATGTCATTGCCCAGGCAATGAAGGTGGCAGACTATGAGGGACCTCCTAGCAACAGGCAGTTAGAGGTGAGTAAAAAATAATTTTTTCCAATTATTTTTTTTACTTTTTTTTTATGATTTTTAAGCCAAATATTTTTTTTTGGTGGCAACACCACTTTAAGTCTGCACGATAATATAATGCTTCTGACACTTCCACTTCCTGTTGGTGAAAAAAGCAGTAATATAGCAAAGAGCAGAGATGATTTACAAAGTATAATAACCCATAGCAACCTGAAATCGTGTTCTGGTGGATTTAGGGTTGCAGATCTCTGCAGATCAGATCAGGTTGAGGTACAAGCCGATTGCCGGTATGGGTTGGGTGCAGATCTACATATGGACCCAGGCAGGCCTCTAATGTTAGTTGTGTCCACCAGAAAACTGATTATACGGTTTTACTTTTCAACATCCGATATATGCAGAAAAATACTAATTATTACCTTTATGTTGTATAATAGATGTGCTAATGACAAAAAAATCCCTGTGTGTTGTTTTCTAAATGTTTATTGAATGACTGCCACCATCTGTAGCATATCCTCATTTTTTGCATACAAAATCCTATTTAATTTTACTAAGTAGGAGAGAAGGGTAATGTGTTCTCTAAGTTGTCATTATGTTCCGTACCATGTGGTAAATCACTAGACAGTGATAATAATTAGTTTTATAGAGAAAGGCACTTTGTGAAGCAATTTAGAAAGACTTCAGAACAATCTGACTCCTACATAGCGATTTTTTTAGTGCTTTTGTATACCGTTTGAATAATTACTTTTTATTATACTTTACTTTTAAACTGACATGAGCTGCACCTAAACGGACCTTTGCTGTAATTGCCTATTAAAATATGCAGTGTTACATCTGATGTACTGCAGATAAGATGTTCTTTTAAATTTTGTATATTAAGAGAAACTAAAAAGCATATTAGAGGTCACAGAAAGGTCTAAAAGTTATATAAAACATTGGAGCTGGGGCATTTTATTTCTACATGGTTATTGAAGTCAACTGTACCCTCATATATGTCCGACAGCTCAATTAAAATCCCAATTGCACTTTCAGTTTAAAGTGACTGTAAAGTTGTTTTTTTCCCTAAAATAAAAAAAAACATATAGGCAGATTTACAAAATCTGGTGCAGCTGTGCTGAGTAACCAATCAGCATCAGCAACCAATCAGCATCAGCTTTTACAATAAAACCCAGAAGCTGATTGGTTACTATGCACAGCTGCACCAGATTCTGTGTGCACACGTTTTAGTAAATATTCCCCATAGTATGCTTACCTGCTCTGTGATATTGCACAAAGCAGCCCAGACCCTTCTCTTCTCTTGGGTCCCTTTGCCGGCACTCTTGGCTCGTCTTCTTTTGCGTGTGCCACCATAGGATTCCTGTGGTGGCACACGTGCAGGCTTGCTCCTGAGCTAGGTTGTGTGTGTCCATTGACACACACACCTCAGCTCAGCACTTCCCCCCACTTCCTCCCAAGCCAATGCTTCTTGCTGCTCTCAGCCAAGCCTGTAAGAGAGAGTGGAAAGAGGAGAGAAGTTGTGCAGATGAGCACAGCTTTGGATCAACAGAGGACTCAGGTAAGTATAAGGGAGGGTGAGGGGGAGGAATAGGTGCTGAAAGTTTTTTTTCACCTTAATGAATAAAGGTAAAACCCCTTATGATTTTAGAAACACTTTAAATCATTCCAATGTGCATTAAAACAAAATGCGTGAAAAGTATTAAAGTTTATTTTCTTTAGAAAACAGCCACAGCTAGAAAAAATGGTCCACTGCCATTGCGTGGCAGAGGTTGATTGTTCCACTCTGTGTGGAAGCAGTGGACTCTATATCTAACAGACTCTCCCACTGAGTCAGACGTATTGGTCTGCATTCAGCAAAGTTCATGCTCACTGTTGATTGGGACAATGTTTCTCAACCAGGGTGCTGAGGCACCCTGGTGTTCCATGTGGGTCCCCCAGGGGTGCTCTGGATCAGTGTCATGAGTTGCTACGGTGTAGGCCACCGGTCCCATAGCAACCAATGATGCTTTAGGGCAGAGGTCTCCAAACTTTATAAATAAAGGGCCAGTTTAGTGTCCTTTAGTCTTTAGTGGGCCAGGCTATGGCCAGTGGGAGTATAAAATGTCCTGGCATCGGTTTGGGTAAACAATGCCCCATCATTGGTGTTCACTGAAGAAATAGTGCCCCATTGTTTGTGTCACCGGGAGGAATAGTGCCACATGGTTGGTGTCAATGGGAGCAACAGTGCCTCTTTTTTGATGTCAGCAGGAGGAATAGTGCCCCATTATTGGTGGCAGTGGAAGGACTAGTGCCTGATCGTTAGTGTCAGGGGGAGGAACAGTGCCCCATTGTTGGTGTCTGTGGGAGGAATGATGCCCTATCATTGCAATTAGTGGGAGGAATAGTGCCCCATCATTGGTAGTAGTGGGCGGAATAGTGCCCCCTCATTGGTTTCAGTGGGAGGAACAGTGCCCCATCATTGGTATTAGTGGGAGGAATAGTGCCACAGTGAGAGGAATAGTGCCCCATCATTGGGTGTCAGTGGAAGGAATAGTGCCCTATCATCAGTAGTAGTGGGAGGAATAGTGCCCCATCATTGGTATCAGTGGGAGGAACAGTGCCCTATCATTGGTATTAGTGGGAAAAATAGTGCCCCATTGTTGGTGTCAGTGGGAGGAATAGTGCCCCATGGTTGGTGTCAATGGGAGGAACAGTGCCTGATTGTTGATGTCAGCAAGAGGAATAGTGCCCCATTATTAGTGTCAGTGGAAGGAATAGTTCCTGATTGTTGGTCTCAGTGGGAGGAATGGTGCCCTATCATTGATATTAGTGGGAGGAATAGTGCCACAGCGAGAGGAAAAGCGCCCCATCATTGGGTGTCAGTGGGAGGAATAGTGCCCTAACATTAGTATCAGTGATAAGGGTAGTGCCCCATCATTGGTATCAGTGGGAGGAATAGTGCCCCATCATTGGTATCAATGGGAGAAATACTGCCACATCATTGGTGTCAGCGGGAGAAATAGTGCCCCATTGTTGCTGTCATTGGGAGGAATAGTGCCCCTTTGTTGGTGTCATCAGGAGGAATAGTGCCCCATGGTTGGTGTCAATGGGAGGAACAGCCCTTCATGGTTGATGTCAGCAGGAGGAATTGTGTCTCATTATTGGTGTCAGCGGAAGGATTAGTGCCTGATCATTGGTGTCAGCAGGAGGAACAGTGCCCCATCATTGGTAATAGTGGGGAAAAATAGTGCCCCATTATTGGGTCTCATTGGGGGGAATAGTGCCTTATCATTGGTGTCAGTGGAAGTAATAGTGCCCCATCGCTGCATGTCAGTGGGAGGAATAGTACCCCATTGTTAGTGTCAGTGCAGAAATGATTTCCCCTTTTTTGGTGTCAGTGGGAGGATTGGTACCCCAAGGGCCAGATAAAGGCAAACAAAGGGCCACATCTAGCCCCTGTGCCACAGTTTGGAGACCACTGATCTAGTCTACGAGCCTTATCCTAGTCTATCTTGTCTATTAGCCTCAACCTAAGAATCAGTGCTGTATCATCCTTTACTAACAATGGTGGTTATAATGGTAGTCATATGACTCTGGCCCTTTAGGAAACCAACATCCATCACCCTTGCCTCTCTCACTGCCCATGCCTCCTGGTACCGAGTCGGTCAGTGAAGATGAACCCATGCACTTGGGCGTCACACGTCTCTATGCGGATGAGAGAACCCTTAAGAGGAGGGAGAGATTGTGCCTTTATTGTGGTCAGGCAGGTCAATTTTTGAAGTCTTAACCTACCCGTCTAGGGAGTGCCCAAACCTTGAGGTCCTGTCACGGACAGACCTTAGGTCGCGTTGTTTTGTATTTTCCAAGTTCCTGGAGAACCACCACACAGATGTCGTGTGCTTCAGAAACTAAGAGAGAACAATCTCTATTGTAAATTGTAAAAGTGCGAATTCCATCGTGAACAGGTTAAATTCCTGGGTTTTGTCATTTCCACTGCTAGTTTTTTTCGATGGACCCAGAGAAACTTTCAGCAGTCCTACAGTAGCCCCGACCCGTGGTTTTCGCCAACTATTATCGGAAGTTTATTTGTAACTTTTCTTCTCTGGTCAAGCCCCTGACTGATATCACCAGAAAGGATGGTAACCCACAGTGTTGGTCTCCGGAGTCCATTAAAGCCTTTGAGAGTCTCAATTCTGCCTTTGTTTCTGCTCCTGTGTTGTCACATCCTGATCCTACGTTACCTTTTATCCTTGAGGTTGATGCTTTTGAGACTGGAGTTGGTGCCCTTCTGTCTCAACGTCCTACCTCTAAGAGCACTATGCATCCTTTTGGCTACTTTTCCAAGAAATTGTCACATGCGGAGTGCAATTACGAGATTGGTGACAGAGAGCTGTTAACAATCATTTTAGCCCTGAAAGAATGGAGACATCTCCTTGAAGGTACCACTGTGCCGGTTCTCATTCTGACTGACCATAAGAATCTCACATTCTTGTCTGAGGCTAAACACCTCTCTCCCAGAAGGGCGCGATGGGCTCTTTTCTTGTCTAGTTTCAATTACATTGCCTCATTCTTACCCGGTACTAAGAATGTAAGGGCTGACAGTTTGTCACGACAATTTTCCTCCACTTCCAAGATGGAGTTGGTTCCGGTTCCTGTGATTTCTCCTGATCGTATTTTGGCTACGGTTCGTAGCTTGATGCTTCTCGAAACAACATAGTTCTTAAACCTCTGGTAAAGTATTAACCGTTTATTTTACCTTTTGGGTAATTGAAGTTGTTTGAGCATATGCTTAACTAATCCAATCAATATTGACAGTTCCGTTTCAAAGTGAATTGAATTTTAACTGCAGTATGAATTTGTTTCGGTTTTAAACCAAGGGAGATACATATCTTGTTGTATCGCACAAAACTGACTTCAAAGTCTTAGAATTGGATTAGTTATAGTATGTTTTTAAATTCTAAATTTAAAAATAAGTCTTGATTAAATTATCAAGCTATGTGCACAGTATATGTCCGTGCATTTTTAACCACTTCAGCCCTGGAAGAATTTACCCCCTTCCTGACCAGAGCACTTTTTGCGATACGGCACTGCATCGCTTTAACTGACAATTGCGCGGTCATGCGACATTGCACCCAAATAAAATTGACGTCCTTTTTTTCCCACAAATAGAGCTTTCTTTTGGTGGTATTTGATCACCTCTGCGGGTTTTATTTTTTGCGCTATTAACAAAAAAAGCGGCAATTTTGAAAAAAAGCTATATTTTTTACTTTTTGCTAAAATAAATATCCCCCAAAAATATCTAAAAAAACACATTTCTTTCTCAAAATGAGCTGAGTTGCTGAAAACTAGAAATATAGCGCCACATCCCTTACATCAAGTCAAAATTTAGTTCAAAGAACAGAAATGGGACTTTTAAGGCGCAAAGATACAAAAAGATTACATTGATAGAAAAAAGTTTTATTGAATTTCACAATATAACTTGATATTGCATAATTGACATCAAATGTCCATGAAAACGTTTTTTAAAAACCATACATCGCTAAACAGAGATGAACTTTTCATTTATTGCTCTTTTTCTCAACATGTTTCACCCGAACTTGGGCTTCCTCAGGAGAGTTAGATAATGTCAATTAATATTTACTAGAATAGAAAAAATACAGTCAGAACATTGACATACACAACAATTTACACTGCTTTAATAAGATAATGTAGAAATGGACATCACATAATTGAAAAGTGGGTGGAGCTAATAGGCTCAATTGCTGACCTGAAAGTCCCGGGAGAGGGCTCTGCAGTCCACAAAAATGTTGAATACATGGGATTGTATCAAGTGCATCATAGAGAGGGAAATAGTGTCCAAAACTATATCAGTTTGGTAATCCATCTATGGGGTACATTAATATAGATACTGAATTTGTTAAGATATTGAAGAGAAAATATATAAGTGTATATTATCCGAAAGAATGGAAAAACCCACCTGGATAATGATTCCTTGGAAAGGTAATAGGAGCATATAAAGGAGCATACAAACAAAGTGCTCATAACTGCCAAAAGGAAATCCAAGTTTGAATCTATAAGAAATTTTAAAGGGAAAAGTCCTTTATCCATCTGGGAAGTTTTATACAGATATGGTTACCCTCAGTAAACCGCAGATTGGTCATCATATGCCAGGTATATATTTACCTATGTTGAGGGTCTGCATCAACTCAGGGTGCCAGCCAGGACAGATAACTATCCAGAAAATAGGGAGGCCAGAGTGAGGTACCTAGAACCCCTTTAAATAGAGTAAAGTAAAAACAAGGGGGCATTTTAGTGACCAGTAGCCGGACAAAAAAACGGATGGCAAATAATCTGCTAAGTCTCTTACCTTTAACAAGTGTTGTTTGGGGAATAAACCTCCGCTGAGCTGCACAAGTGAAGAGCTCAATCAAATCCCCTTAAATAACCCTCTCCACCTGCCGTTTTGGCGCCAAAATCTCGGCGCCAAATGGTCAGGTGAGGACATGTGATGTCACTGCAGGAGCGCCAGACGCACAGGAAGTGACAGCCGTGAAACAGGAAGTGCCATCAACAACAGGAAGCCAGAACAGCTGACCTCTGTGCTGATAGCAAATTGAATCACAGGATGTAAAGCCACATCTGAAAGACTGTCAGCAAGGGAGTAAAAAGGAAAATGGACTGACAATTGCCAGTGCATGTCAGTGAAGGGATATTTGAAATATCCCTAGACTGAAAGTGATCAGTATGTAGGAATGTTTTTGGGTCACAAAACAAATCCATATATACTACCTCTGTTATCTTGGAACATGTAAATGTAACCAGGATAACGGCCGCAGTTTAGCGCAAGCGTTTTAACCCTTTGGTGACTGAAACGGCGCAAGTTAAGAGAAAAATAGACGGATGAGGTCTAGAGACTCCAAAAATAACGCCTCACGTGTCCATATGAGGCACTGAAACCCCATTTCAAAACATTTTGCTACAAGTGTATATAAGGCTGCAAATATTGCTCCTTAAAGGGACCAGAACCAAAAGTGGCTGATACTGATTAAATACAGATACATTGGAGCGGTGGAACTGACCAAAGAGCCCTCCACCAAGATCAATGGGCCAGCAAGCACCACACCAGACAAAAAAGGCGATGAACATCTGAATAATAATAAAATACAGTACAAGGGATAAATAAACAGAATACACATAATAATAAACATATTTAAGTGAAAACCAGTAGTGTTCTCAGTGAAAGAGTGACAATGGCGACCTACCCCTATAAAAAGGGTTTGAAGCTCAGAGATTCATTCAAGCCAGGATGCACAGTGGCTCTAAGGTTATGAATCCATTTTGACTCTCTCTGTAAGAGAGTTTTATCAATATCACCTCCGCGATTGAAGTCTGGTACATATTCTAGCGCAAAAAACTTCATCTGTGAGATATCGTATGAATGATAGAGCCCCATATGTCGACTAATGGGGGTCTCCATTTTTTTCTTCTTGATAAGGGATACATGATCTCTAATTCTATGGAAGAAAGGTCGTTTAGTTTTCCCTACATAGAAAGCCTGACAGGTACATGTCATAAGGTAAACAACTCCAATAGTCTTACATGTTGCATAAAAGTTGGGCTTAAAGGTTTGACCAGAAGGCAGCATTATTTCAGTCGAATTGTTCAGTAAATCACAAAATTCACATTTTCCACAGGGGGAAGTACCTTTTCTATGTGTTTTTATTCTTGAGGTAAGGTGGCTATGAACTAAACGATCTTTCAAAGAGGTAGATTTGCGGTAGGTAATTTGTGGGTGAGCTCCCACATATTTTGAGAGGACATCATCTGTAGAAAGAAGATGCCAATATTTTTCAAAGATATGGCGTACTTTTTTATGTTCACCGACAAAAGTGGTGATTACGCGGACTTTGGATTCAGATTTGTATGGCTTCACTTGGTGGATTAATTGATGTCTGTCCTTCTGTTTTGCTCTATTGTATGAACGCTTAAGGCAATTTTTACTATAGCCTCGTTCTAGGAGACGGGTTTGCAACGCTTTGGCTTCTAATTCAAAATCAGCCTCTTTGCTACAATTTCTTTTTAATCTTAAATACTGACTGAATGGTATGCTCTGGACAAGGGACGCGGGATGAGAACTGTCAGCATGAAGAATAGTATTGCCTGCAGAAGGCTTTCTGTAAAGAGAGGAACCAATAGTTTTATCCTCATTTACATAAATCTTGATATCCAAGAAATTTACAGTAACCTGATCACAGGTCATCGTAAACTTGAGATTGTAGGAATTAGTTTCAAGACACAGTAAAAATTGCGACAGCTCATCCCGAGTTCCAGTCCAGACAATAAAGATATCATCAATAAATCTTTTCCAGATCAAAATATTCTCAAAGAAATGACTGAACTGAATGGCCGAAAATATCTCCCTCTCCCACCCCCCCAGGTACAGGTTGGCGTACGATGGGGCACATTTGGTCCCCATCGCCACCCCCTGCACCTGGAGGTAGTGGGAGCAGTCGAAGATAAAAATATTATTGCTCAAAATAAAGAGCAACAGTTCTAAAACGAAATTATTGTATTGCCTGGCTGATGGCCCCCGTTCAGAGAGGAAGCCGTCCACAACTCGAGCCCCCAGTTTGTGGGGGATCGAGTTGTAAAGGGCCTCCACATAAATGGCCACCAACCAGGCTTCATCAGGTAGGCAAAGTCCATCCAAGGATCTCAGCAGATCAGCTGTATCCTGGATGTATGAGCTCAATGACTTGACATGTGGTCTTAAGTAATCATCAATGAGTTTACTAGCTGATTCTGTCAGGCATCCATTTCCCGAGATAATCGGACGCCCAGGGGGAAAAGAAGCATTCTTATGTATTTTCGGTAATGCGTACATAGTAGGTAGTCTAGGATTTTCAACAAGTAGAAATTCACAGGTTTTTTTATCAATTAAATTATTCAAAAAGGCCTGAGTAATGAGGCGTTTGTATTTATTTTGAATATATGAAACCTGAAAGGCAGGAATGGGACGGTACCATTGGCGGTTGGATAGCAGATCAAGAACCATAGTTTTGTAATTTTTTAGGTCCATTAGGACTATATTGCCTCCTTTGTCGGAAGGCTTTATGATCAATTGATCATTCATTTGTAATGATTTGATAGCTTGACGTTGTTTTGAACTTATATTGGATCTGCTATTCCAAGGTCGCCATTTGGTGTTTTGAATCTCTTTGCATACCTGTTGGGTAAACGCCCAAATATTTGGATTGCCCTGAAGGACTGGAAAACACCTAGATTTTGGTTTATACATGGAGGGCCGGGGGAAAACCGTACCTATACCAGTGTCAAGGGAGGGTAGAGGGCAAGCCCCTGGATCCTCCAATGGGAGATCCAGGGGGTTGCTCTCCTCCCAAAGTTCCATCAAGTCATTAATAGCTTTAACCTCCTTTATAGTTTTATCTCTCCAAATCTCAGCTGAGAATTGATCAGTCTCAGGTGCGATTTGTTGCTTGTCATAAATTGCCTTAAACATCAACCTACGAGCAAAAAGGTTGACATCTTTGATAATTTCAAATGAGTCCACCTCCTGTTCCGGACAGAAGGTCAGACCAAGGCTCAAGACCTGTGTCTGCTCCTCTGATAGGGGACAGGAGGATAGATTAATTATTTGGAAACTATCTTGTTTGTTATTTTGGGATTTGTCCCCAGAATACTTGGAGGTTTCTTTGAGTCCATAGTCATTTGGGAGGTGAAAATTGGTGCGTTTTTTGGTTCCCCTGACAGGGGAACCAACAAGTGGTCCCCCGACGGGGAAACAGAGATTGGCTGGCTATGTTTGAGAAGAGGAGCATGGTTCACATTGGTTTGTGATAGATTACCTACTTCAGATGGAGGTTGGGGATCACCTACATTTGTCCCTTTCTGAGATCGTAAACCCGAACGAACATTATCTTTCTGGTTTCTTTTTCCAGAGGATTTTAGTGATGAGAAACTGTATTTCCGTTTGTCAGTGCCTGCTTTTGAGCCCTGGGAAGATCCTGCTTGCTGTGAGGAAACAGAGGAAAAATTAGATTCATCAGAATCAGAAGGTTCTTGATTAGAGTTAATATTTCTTTGGGACGAAGTCTTTTTTCTTCGCGCCCCTCCCTCTAGAGGCCATTTGTAGGCAGTGTTTGTCTCATAAGAGAGTCTGTCTCTATAATACTTTTTATCCTTGGTTTTCAAAATCTCAGCTACAAATGCCTCTAGATGTTTTTCCAGGGCTAATTCAGATTCTTTAAAGGAAGCGTCTGCAAAAAGAGTTTCATTATCAGAATACAGTTTTTCAATATCACTATCAATGTTTGCGATCTCTCTGGAATAATGTTGACATAGGGACCCCATCATTGCAAAGGAACAGGTTTGTAAATTACATTCCCATTCAGTTTTAAATTCAGTCTCCACTTTAAAAAGATTTGGGAATATTTGGACTCGAAGACCCCAAGGGACAATTTTATCCTCAATATATTTAGAAAAATATTTTCTGTTCCAAAAGATACGTGCCTTCTTTTCTAGTAGTTTTTTCAAACTCCAGAAGAAGCGATCTAGAGTTATTCCACCAAAGGAAGCACCTTGTGCCAGATGTATTTTGTCCATCAGGCCATCGAATCCCGAGCCCCTATAGGTCGCCATTGTCACTTTACAAAATACACAAAGGGAGATGGATAGTTAAACACAAATATAAAGAAAGTTACAAACTCAAAATAAATATTTAAAAAAAAAAAATAGGTTTCAAGAAGCCAACTCATGAAGATGATTGGTGTTTGCCACCATGTGATATATCACAAAGGAGAATTTTTTGAAAATGAGCTGAGTTGCTGAAAACTAGAAATATAGCGCCACATCCCTTACATCAAGTCAAAATTTAGTTCAAAGAACAGAAATGGGACTTTTAAGGCGCAAAGATACAAAAAGATTACATTGATAGAAAAAAGTTTTATTGAATTTCACAATATAACTTGATATTGCATAATTGACATCAAATGTCCATGAAAACGTTTTTTAAAAACCATACATCGCTAAACAGAGATGAACTTTTCATTTATTGCTCTTTTTCTCAACATGTTTCACCCGAACTTGGGCTTCCTCAGGAGAGTTAGATAATGTCAATTAATATTTACTAGAATAGAAAAAATACAGTCAGAACATTGACATACACAACAATTTACACTGCTTTAATAAGATAATGTAGAAATGGACATCACATAATTGAAAAGTGGGTGGAGCTAATAGGCTCAATTGCTGACCTGAAAGTCCCGGGAGAGGGCTCTGCAGTCCACAAAAATGTTGAATACATGGGATTGTATCAAGTGCATCATAGAGAGGGAAATAGTGTCCAAAACTATATCAGTTTGGTAATCCATCTATGGGGTACATTAATATAGATACTGAATTTGTTAAGATATTGAAGAGAAAATATATAAGTGTATATTATCCGAAAGAATGGAAAAACCCACCTGGATAATGATTCCTTGGAAAGGTAATAGGAGCATATAAAGGAGCATACAAACAAAGTGCTCATAACTGCCAAAAGGAAATCCAAGTTTGAATCTATAAGAAATTTTAAAGGGAAAAGTCCTTTATCCATCTGGGAAGTTTTATACAGATATGGTTACCCTCAGTAAACCGCAGATTGGTCATCATATGCCAGGTATATATTTACCTATGTTGAGGGTCTGCATCAACTCAGGGTGCCAGCCAGGACAGATAACTATCCAGAAAATAGGGAGGCCAGAGTGAGGTACCTAGAACCCCTTTAAATAGAGTAAAGTAAAAACAAGGGGGCATTTTAGTGACCAGTAGCCGGACAAAAAAACGGATGGCAAATAATCTGCTAAGTCTCTTACCTTTAACAAGTGTTGTTTGGGGAATAAACCTCCGCTGAGCTGCACAAGTGAAGAGCTCAATCAAATCCCCTTAAATAACCCTCTCCACCTGCCGTTTTGGCGCCAAAATCTCGGCGCCAAATGGTCAGGTGAGGACATGTGATGTCACTGCAGGAGCGCCAGACGCACAGGAAGTGACAGCCGTGAAACAGGAAGTGCCATCAACAACAGGAAGCCAGAACAGCTGACCTCTGTGCTGATAGCAAATTGAATCACAGGATGTAAAGCCACATCTGAAAGACTGTCAGCAAGGGAGTAAAAAGGAAAATGGACTGACAATTGCCAGTGCATGTCAGTGAAGGGATATTTGAAATATCCCTAGACTGAAAGTGATCAGTATGTAGGAATGTTTTTGGGTCACAAAACAAATCCATATATACTACCTCTGTTATCTTGGAACATGTAAATGTAACCAGGATAACGGCCGCAGTTTAGCGCAAGCGTTTTAACCCTTTGGTGACTGAAACGGCGCAAGTTAAGAGAAAAATAGACGGATGAGGTCTAGAGACTCCAAAAATAACGCCTCACGTGTCCATATGAGGCACTGAAACCCCATTTCAAAACATTTTGCTACAAGTGTATATAAGGCTGCAAATATTGCTCCTTAAAGGGACCAGAACCAAAAGTGGCTGATACTGATTAAATACAGATACATTGGAGCGGTGGAACTGACCAAAGAGCCCTCCACCAAGATCAATGGGCCAGCAAGCACCACACCAGACAAAAAAGGCGATGAACATCTGAATAATAATAAAATACAGTACAAGGGATAAATAAACAGAATACACATAATAATAAACATATTTAAGTGAAAACCAGTAGTGTTCTCAGTGAAAGAGTGACAATGGCGACCTACCCCTATAAAAAGGGTTTGAAGCTCAGAGATTCATTCAAGCCAGGATGCACAGTGGCTCTAAGGTTATGAATCCATTTTGACTCTCTCTGTAAGAGAGTTTTATCAATATCACCTCCGCGATTGAAGTCTGGTACATATTCTAGCGCAAAAAACTTCATCTGTGAGATATCGTATGAATGATAGAGCCCCATATGTCGACTAATGGGGGTCTCCATTTTTTTCTTCTTGATAAGGGATACATGATCTCTAATTCTATGGAAGAAAGGTCGTTTAGGTTTCCCTACATAGAAAGCCTGACAGGTACATGTCATAAGGTAAACAACTCCAATAGTCTTACATGTTGCATAAAAGTTGGGCTTAAAGGTTTGACCAGAAGGCAGCATTATTTCAGTCGAATTGTTCAGTAAATCACAAAATTCACATTTTCCACAGGGGGAAGTACCTTTTCTATGTGTTTTTATTCTTGAGGTAAGGTGGCTATGAACTAAACGATCTTTCAAAGAGGTAGATTTGCGGTAGGTAATTTGTGGGTGAGCTCCCACATATTTTGAGAGGACATCATCTGTAGAAAGAAGATGCCAATATTTTTCAAAGATATGGCGTACTTTTTTATGTTCACCGACAAAAGTGGTGATTACGCGGACTTTGGATTCAGATTTGTATGGCTTCACTTGGTGGATTAATTGATGTCTGTCCTTCTGTTTTGCTCTATTGTATGAACGCTTAAGGCAATTTTTACTATAGCCTCGTTCTAGGAGACGGGTTTGCAACGCTTTGGCTTCTAATTCAAAATCAGCCTCTTTGCTACAATTTCTTTTTAATCTTAAATACTGACTGAATGGTATGCTCTGGACAAGGGACGCGGGATGAGAACTGTCAGCATGAAGAATAGTATTGCCTGCAGAAGGCTTTCTGTAAAGAGAGGAACCAATAGTTTTATCCTCATTTACATAAATCTTGATATCCAAGAAATTTACAGTAACCTGATCACAGGTCATCGTAAACTTGAGATTGTAGGAATTAGTTTCAAGACACAGTAAAAATTGCGACAGCTCATCCCGAGTTCCAGTCCAGACAATAAAGATATCATCAATAAATCTTTTCCAGATCAAAATATTCTCAAAGAAATGACTGAACTGAATGGCCGAAAATATCTCCCTCTCCCACCCCCCCAGGTACAGGTTGGCGTACGATGGGGCACATTTGGTCCCCATCGCCACCCCCTGCACCTGGAGGTAGTGGGAGCAGTCGAAGATAAAAATATTATTGCTCAAAATAAAGAGCAACAGTTCTAAAACGAAATTATTGTATTGCCTGGCTGATGGCCCCCGTTCAGAGAGGAAGCCGTCCACAACTCGAGCCCCCAGTTTGTGGGGGATCGAGTTGTAAAGGGCCTCCACATCAATGGCCACCAACCAGGCTTCATCAGGTAGGCAAAGTCCATCCAAGGATCTCAGCAGATCAGCTGTATCCTGGATGTATGAGCTCAATGACTTGACATGTGGTCTTAAGTAATCATCAATGAGTTTACTAGCTGATTCTGTCAGGCATCCATTTCCCGAGATAATCGGACGCCCAGGGGGAAAAGAAGCATTCTTATGTATTTTCGGTAATGCGTACATAGTAGGTAGTCTAGGATTTTCAACAAGTAGAAATTCACAGGTTTTTTTATCAATTAAATTATTCAAAAAGGCCTGAGTAATGAGGCGTTTGTATTTATTTTGAATATATGAAACCTGAAAGGCAGGAATGGGACGGTACCATTGGCGGTTGGATAGCAGATCAAGAACCATAGTTTTGTAATTTTTTAGGTCCATTAGGACTATATTGCCTCCTTTGTCGGAAGGCTTTATGATCAATTGATCATTCATTTGTAATGATTTGATAGCTTGACGTTGTTTTGAACTTATATTGGATCTGCTATTCCAAGGTCGCCATTTGGTGTTTTGAATCTCTTTGCATACCTGTTGGGTAAACGCCCAAATATTTGGATTGCCCTGAAGGACTGGAAAACACCTAGATTTTGGTTTATACATGGAGGGCCGGGGGAAAACCGTACCTATACCAGTGTCAAGGGAGGGTAGAGGGCAAGCCCCTGGATCCTCCAATGGGAGATCCAGGGGGTTGCTCTCCTCCCAAAGTTCCATCAAGTCATTAATAGCTTTAACCTCCTTTATAGTTTTATCTCTCCAAATCTCAGCTGAGAATTGATCAGTCTCAGGTGCGATTTGTTGCTTGTCATAAATTGCCTTAAACATCAACCTACGAGCAAAAAGGTTGACATCTTTGATAATTTCAAATGAGTCCACCTCCTGTTCCGGACAGAAGGTCAGACCAAGGCTCAAGACCTGTGTCTGCTCCTCTGATAGGGGACAGGAGGATAGATTAATTATTTGGAAACTATCTTGTTTGTTATTTTGGGATTTGTCCCCAGAATACTTGGAGGTTTCTTTGAGTCCATAGTCATTTGGGAGGTGAAAATTGGTGCGTTTTTTGGTTCCCCTGACAGGGGAACCAACAAGTGGTCCCCCGACGGGGAAACAGAGATTGGCTGGCTATGTTTGAGAAGAGGAGCATGGTTCACATTGGTTTGTGATAGATTACCTACTTCAGATGGAGGTTGGGGATCACCTACATTTGTCCCTTTCTGAGATCGTAAACCCGAACGAACATTATCTTTCTGGTTTCTTTTTCCAGAGGATTTTAGTGATGAGAAACTGTATTTCCGTTTGTCAGTGCCTGCTTTTGAGCCCTGGGAAGATCCTGCTTGCTGTGAGGAAACAGAGGAAAAATTTGATTCATCAGAATCAGAAGGTTCTTGATTAGAGTTAATATTTCTTTGGGACGAAGTCTTTTTTCTTCGCGCCCCTCCCTCTAGAGGCCATTTGTAGGCAGTGTTTGTCTCATAAGAGAGTCTGTCTCTATAATACTTTTTATCCTTGGTTTTCAAAATCTCAGCTACAAATGCCTCTAGATGTTTTTCCAGGGCTAATTCAGATTCTTTAAAGGAAGCGTCTGCAAAAAGAGTTTCATTATCAGAATACAGTTTTTCAATATCACTATCAATGTTTGCGATCTCTCTGGAATAATGTTGACATAGGGACCCCATCATTGCAAAGGAACAGGTTTGTAAATTACATTCCCATTCAGTTTTAAATTCAGTCTCCACTTTGGGAATATTTGGACTCGAAGACCCCAAGGGACAATTTTATCCTCAATATATTTAGAAAAATATTTTCTGTTCCAAAAGATACGTGCCTTCTTTTCTAGTAGTTTTTTCAAACTCCAGAAGAAGCGATCTAGAGTTATTCCACCAAAGGAAGCACCTTGTGCCAGATGTATTTTGTCCATCAGGCCATCGAATCCCGAGCCCCTATAGGTCGCCATTGTCACTTTACAAAATACACAAAGGGAGATGGATAGTTAAACACAAATATAAAGAAAGTTACAAACTCAAAATAAATATTTAAAAAAAAAAATAGGTTTCAAGAAGCCAACTCATGAAGATGATTGGTGTTTGCCACCATGTGATATATCACAAAGGAGAATTTTTTGAAAATGAGCTGAGTTGCTGAAAACTAGAAATATAGCGCCACATCCCTTACATCAAGTCAAAATTTAGTTCAAAGAACAGAAATGGGACTTTTAAGGCGCAAAGATACAAAAAGATTACATTGATAGAAAAAAGTTTTATTGAATTTCACAATATAACTTGATATTGCATAATTGACATCAAATGTCCATGAAAACGTTTTTTAAAAACCATACATCGCTAAACAGAGATGAACTTTTCATTTATTGCTCTTTTTCTCAACATGTTTCACCCGAACTTGGGCTTCCTCAGGAGAGTTAGATAATGTCAATTAATATTTACTAGAATAGAAAAAATACAGTCAGAACATTGACATACACAACAATTTACACTGCTTTAATAAGATAATGTAGAAATGGACATCACATAATTGAAAAGTGGGTGGAGCTAATAGGCTCAATTGCTGACCTGAAAGTCCCGGGAGAGGGCTCTGCAGTCCACAAAAATGTTGAATACATGGGATTGTATCAAGTGCATCATAGAGAGGGAAATAGTGTCCAAAACTATATCAGTTTGGTAATCCATCTATGGGGTACATTAATATAGATACTGAATTTGTTAAGATATTGAAGAGAAAATATATAAGTGTATATTATCCGAAAGAATGGAAAAACCCACCTGGATAATGATTCCTTGGAAAGGTAATAGGAGCATATAAAGGAGCATACAAACAAAGTGCTCATAACTGCCAAAAGGAAATCCAAGTTTGAATCTATAAGAAATTTTAAAGGGAAAAGTCCTTTATCCATCTGGGAAGTTTTATACAGATATGGTTACCCTCAGTAAACCGCAGATTGGTCATCATATGCCAGGTATATATTTACCTATGTTGAGGGTCTGCATCAACTCAGGGTGCCAGCCAGGACAGATAACTATCCAGAAAATAGGGAGGCCAGAGTGAGGTACCTAGAACCCCTTTAAATAGAGTAAAGTAAAAACAAGGGGGCATTTTAGTGACCAGTAGCCGGACAAAAAAACGGATGGCAAATAATCTGCTAAGTCTCTTACCTTTAACAAGTGTTGTTTGGGGAATAAACCTCCGCTGAGCTGCACAAGTGAAGAGCTCAATCAAATCCCCTTAAATAACCCTCTCCACCTGCCGTTTTGGCGCCAAAATCTCGGCGCCAAATGGTCAGGTGAGGACATGTGATGTCACTGCAGGAGCGCCAGACGCACAGGAAGTGACAGCCGTGAAACAGGAAGTGCCATCAACAACAGGAAGCCAGAACAGCTGACCTCTGTGCTGATAGCAAATTGAATCACAGGATGTAAAGCCACATCTGAAAGACTGTCAGCAAGGGAGTAAAAAGGAAAATGGACTGACAATTGCCAGTGCATGTCAGTGAAGGGATATTTGAAATATCCCTAGACTGAAAGTGATCAGTATGTAGGAATGTTTTTGGGTCACAAAACAAATCCATATATACTACCTCTGTTATCTTGGAACATGTAAATGTAACCAGGATAACGGCCGCAGTTTAGCGCAAGCGTTTTAACCCTTTGGTGACTGAAACGGCGCAAGTTAAGAGAAAAATAGACGGATGAGGTCTAGAGACTCCAAAAATAACGCCTCACGTGTCCATATGAGGCACTGAAACCCCATTTCAAAACATTTTGCTACAAGTGTATATAAGGCTGCAAATATTGCTCCTTAAAGGGACCAGAACCAAAAGTGGCTGATACTGATTAAATACAGATACATTGGAGCGGTGGAACTGACCAAAGAGCCCTCCACCAAGATCAATGGGCCAGCAAGCACCACACCAGACAAAAAAGGCGATGAACATCTGAATAATAATAAAATACAGTACAAGGGATAAATAAACAGAATACACATAATAATAAACATATTTAAGTGAAAACCAGTAGTGTTCTCAGTGAAAGAGTGACAATGGCGACCTACCCCTATAAAAAGGGTTTGAAGCTCAGAGATTCATTCAAGCCAGGATGCACAGTGGCTCTAAGGTTATGAATCCATTTTGACTCTCTCTGTAAGAGAGTTTTATCAATATCACCTCCGCGATTGAAGTCTGGTACATATTCTAGCGCAAAAAACTTCATCTGTGAGATATCGTATGAATGATAGAGCCCCATATGTCGACTAATGGGGGTCTCCATTTTTTTCTTCTTGATAAGGGATACATGATCTCTAATTCTATGGAAGAAAGGTCGTTTAGTTTTCCCTACATAGAAAGCCTGACAGGTACATGTCATAAGGTAAACAACTCCAATAGTCTTACATGTTGCATAAAAGTTGGGCTTAAAGGTTTGACCAGAAGGCAGCATTATTTCAGTCGAATTGTTCAGTAAATCACAAAATTCACATTTTCCACAGGGGGAAGTACCTTTTCTATGTGTTTTTATTCTTGAGGTAAGGTGGCTATGAACTAAACGATCTTTCAAAGAGGTAGATTTGCGGTAGGTAATTTGTGGGTGAGCTCCCACATATTTTGAGAGGACATCATCTGTAGAAAGAAGATGCCAATATTTTTCAAAGATATGGCGTACTTTTTTATGTTCACCGACAAAAGTGGTGATTACGCGGACTTTGGATTCAGATTTGTATGGCTTCACTTGGTGGATTAATTGATGTCTGTCCTTCTGTTTTGCTCTATTGTATGAACGCTTAAGGCAATTTTTACTATAGCCTCGTTCTAGGAGACGGGTTTGCAACGCTTTGGCTTCTAATTCAAAATCAGCCTCTTTGCTACAATTTCTTTTTAATCTTAAATACTGACTGAATGGTATGCTCTGGACAAGGGACGCGGGATGAGAACTGTCAGCATGAAGAATAGTATTGCCTGCAGAAGGCTTTCTGTAAAGAGAGGAACCAATAGTTTTATCCTCATTTACATAAATCTTGATATCCAAGAAATTTACAGTAACCTGATCACAGGTCATCGTAAACTTGAGATTGTAGGAATTAGTTTCAAGACACAGTAAAAATTGCGACAGCTCATCCCGAGTTCCAGTCCAGACAATAAAGATATCATCAATAAATCTTTTCCAGATCAAAATATTCTCAAAGAAATGACTGAACTGAATGGCCGAAAATATCTCCCTCTCCCACCCCCCCAGGTACAGGTTGGCGTACGATGGGGCACATTTGGTCCCCATCGCCACCCCCTGCACCTGGAGGTAGTGGGAGCAGTCGAAGATAAAAATATTATTGCTCAAAATAAAGAGCAACAGTTCTAAAACGAAATTATTGTATTGCCTGGCTGATGGCCCCCGTTCAGAGAGGAAGCCGTCCACAACTCGAGCCCCCAGTTTGTGGGGGATCGAGTTGTAAAGGGCCTCCACATCAATGGCCACCAACCAGGCTTCATCAGGTAGGCAAAGTCCATCCAAGGATCTCAGCAGATCAGCTGTATCCTGGATGTATGAGCTCAATGACTTGACATGTGGTCTTAAGTAATCATCAATGAGTTTACTAGCTGATTCTGATAATGAAACTCTTTTTGCAGACGCTTCCTTTAAAGAATCTGAATTAGCCCTGGAAAAACATCTAGAGGCATTTGTAGCTGAGATTTTGAAAACCAAGGATAAAAAGTATTATAGAGACAGACTCTCTTATGAGACAAACACTGCCTACAAATGGCCTCTAGAGGGAGGGGCGCGAAGAAAAAAGACTTCGTCCCAAAGAAATATTAACTCTAATCAAGAACCTTCTGATTCTGATGAATCTAATTTTTCCTCTGTTTCCTCACAGCAAGCAGGATCTTCCCAGGGCTCAAAAGCAGGCACTGACAAACGGAAATACAGTTTCTCATCACTAAAATCCTCTGGAAAAAGAAACCAGAAAGATAATGTTCGTTCGGGTTTACGATCTCAGAAAGGGACAAATGTAGGTGATCCCCAACCTCCATCTGAAGTAGGTAATCTATCACAAACCAATGTGAACCATGCTCCTCTTCTCAAACATAGCCAGCCAATCTCTGTTTCCCCGTCGGGGGACCACTTGTTGGTTCCCCTGTCAGGGGAACCAAAAAACGCACCAATTTTCACCTCCCAAATGACTATGGACTCAAAGAAACCTCCAAGTATTCTGGGGACAAATCCCAAAATAACAAACAAGATAGTTTCCAAATAATTAATCTATCCTCCTGTCCCCTATCAGAGGAGCAGACACAGGTCTTGAGCCTTGGTCTGACCTTCTGTCCGGAACAGGAGGTGGACTCATTTGAAATTATCAAAGATGTCAACCTTTTTGCTCGTAGGTTGATGTTTAAGGCAATTTATGACAAGCAACAAATCGCACCTGAGACTGATCAATTCTCAGCTGAGATTTGGAGAGATAAAACTATAAAGGAGGTTAAAGCTATTAATGACTTGATGGAACTTTGGGAGGAGAGCAACCCCCTGGATCTCCCATTGGAGGATCCAGGGGCTTGCCCTCTACCCTCCCTTGACACTGGTATAGGTACGGTTTTCCCCCGGCCCTCCATGTATAAACCAAAATCTAGGTGTTTTCCAGTCCTTCAGGGCAATCCAAATATTTGGGCGTTTACCCAACAGGTATGCAAAGAGATTCAAAACACCAAATGGCGACCTTGGAATAGCAGATCCAATATAAGTTCAAAACAACGTCAAGCTATCAAATCATTACAAATGAATGATCAATTGATCATAAAGCCTTCCGACAAAGGAGGCAATATAGTCCTAATGGACCTAAAAAATTACAAAACTATGGTTCTTGATCTGCTATCCAACCGCCAATGGTACCGTCCCATTCCTGCCTTTCAGGTTTCATATATTCAAAATAAATACAAACGCCTCATTACTCAGGCCTTTTTGAATAATTTAATTGATAAAAAAACCTGTGAATTTCTACTTGTTGAAAATCCTAGACTACCTACTATGTACGCATTACCGAAAATACATAAGAATGCTTCTTTTCCCCCTGGGCGTCCGATTATCTCGGGAAATGGATGCCTGACAGAATCAGCTAGTAAACTCATTGATGATTACTTAAGACCACATGTCAAGTCATTGAGCTCATACATCCAGGATACAGCTGATCTGCTGAGATCCTTGGATGGACTTTGCCTACCTGATGAAGCCTGGTTGGTGGCCATTGATGTGGAGGCCCTTTACAACTCGATCCCCCACAAACTGGGGGCTCGAGTTGTGGACGGCTTCCTCTCTGAACGGGGGCCATCAGCCAGGCAATACAATAATTTCGTTTTAGAACTGTTGCTCTTTATTTTGAGCAATAATATTTTTATCTTCGACTGCTCCCACTACCTCCAGGTGCAGGGGGTGGCGATGGGGACCAAATGTGCCCCATCGTACGCCAACCTGTACCTGGGGGGGTGGGAGAGGGAGATATTTTCGGCCATTCAGTTCAGTCATTTCTTTGAGAATATTTTGATCTGGAAAAGATTTATTGATGATATCTTTATTGTCTGGACTGGAACTCGGGATGAGCTGTCGCAATTTTTACTGTGTCTTGAAACTAATTCCTACAATCTCAAGTTTACGATGACCTGTGATCAGGTTACTGTAAATTTCTTGGATATCAAGATTTATGTAAATGAGGATAAAACTATTGGTTCCTCTCTTTACAGAAAGCCTTCTGCAGGCAATACTATTCTTCATGCTGACAGTTCTCATCCCGCGTCCCTTGTCCAGAGCATACCATTCAGTCAGTATTTAAGATTAAAAAGAAATTGTAGCAAAGAGGCTGATTTTGAATTAGAAGCCAAAGCGTTGCAAACCCGTCTCCTAGAACGAGGCTATAGTAAAAATTGCCTTAAGCGTTCATACAATAGAGCAAAACAGAAGGACAGACATCAATTAATCCACCAAGTGAAGCCATACAAATCTGAATCCAAAGTCCGCGTAATCACCACTTTTGTCGGTGAACATAAAAAAGTACGCCATATCTTTGAAAAATATTGGCATCTTCTTTCTACAGATGATGTCCTCTCAAAATATGTGGGAGCTCACCCACAAATTACCTACCGCAAATCTACCTCTTTGAAAGATCGTTTAGTTCATAGCCACCTTACCTCAAGAATAAAAACACATAGAAAAGGTACTTCCCCCTGTGGAAAATGTGAATTTTGTGATTTACTGAACAATTCGACGGAAATAATGCTGCCTTCTGGTCAAACCTTTAAGCCCAACTTTTATGCAACATGTAAGACTATTGGAGTTGTTTACCTTATGACATGTACCTGTCAGGCTTTCTATGTAGGGAAAACTAAACGACCTTTCTTCCATAGAATTAGAGATCATGTATCCCTTATCAAGAAGAAAAAAATGGAGACCCCCATTAGTCGACATATGGGGCTCTATCATTCATACGATATCTCACAGATGAAGTTTTTTGCGCTAGAATATGTACCAGACTTCAATCGCGGAGGTGATATTGATAAAACTCTCTTACAGAGAGAGTCAAAATGGATTCATAACCTTAGAGCCACTGTGCATCCTGGCTTGAATGAATCTCTGAGCTTCAAACCCTTTTTATAGGGGTAGGTCGCCATTGTCACTCTTTCACTGAGAACACTACTGGTTTTCACTTAAATATGTTTATTATTATGTGTATTCTGTTTATTTATCCCTTGTACTGTATTTTATTATTATTCAGATGTTCATCGCCTTTTTTGTCTGGTGTGGTGCTTGCTGGCCCATTGATCTTGGTGGAGGGCTCTTTGGTCAGTTCCACCGCTCCAATGTATCTGTATTTAATCAGTATCAGCCACTTTTGGTTCTGGTCCCTTTAAGGAGCAATATTTGCAGCCTTATATACACTTGTAGCAAAATGTTTTGAAATGGGGTTTCAGTGCCTCATATGGACACGTGAGGCGTTATTTTTGGAGTCTCTAGACCTCATCCGTCTATTTTTCTCTTAACTTGCGCCGTTTCAGTCACCAAAGGGTTAAAACGCTTGCGCTAAACTGCGGCCGTTATCCTGGTTACATTTACATGTTCCAAGATAACAGAGGTAGTATATATGGATTTGTTTTGTGACCCAAAAACATTCCTACATACTGATCACTTTCAGTCTAGGGATATTTCAAATATCCCTTCACTGACATGCACTGGCAATTGTCAGTCCATTTTCCTTTTTACTCCCTTGCTGACAGTCTTTCAGATGTGGCTTTACATCCTGTGATTCAATTTGCTATCAGCACAGAGGTCAGCTGTTCTGGCTTCCTGTTGTTGATGGCACTTCCTGTTTCACGGCTGTCACTTCCTGTGCGTCTGGCGCTCCTGCAGTGACATCACATGTCCTCACCTGACCATTTGGCGCCGAGATTTTGGCGCCAAAACGGCAGGTGGAGAGGGTTATTTAAGGGGATTTGATTGAGCTCTTCACTTGTGCAGCTCAGCGGAGGTTTATTCCCCAAACAACACTTGTTAAAGGTAAGAGACTTAGCAGATTATTTGCCATCCGTTTTTTTGTCCGGCTACTGGTCACTAAAATGCCCCCTTGTTTTTACTTTACTCTATTTAAAGGGGTTCTAGGTACCTCACTCTGGCCTCCCTATTTTCTGGATAGTTATCTGTCCTGGCTGGCACCCTGAGTTGATGCAGACCCTCAACATAGGTAAATATATACCTGGCATATGATGACCAATCTGCGGTTTACTGAGGGTAACCATATCTGTATAAAACTTCCCAGATGGATAAAGGACTTTTCCCTTTAAAATTTCTTATAGATTCAAACTTGGATTTCCTTTTGGCAGTTATGAGCACTTTGTTTGTATGCTCCTTTATATGCTCCTATTACCTTTCCAAGGAATCATTATCCAGGTGGGTTTTTCCATTCTTTCGGATAATATACACTTATATATTTTCTCTTCAATATCTTAACAAATTCAGTATCTATATTAATGTACCCCATAGATGGATTACCAAACTGATATAGTTTTGGACACTATTTCCCTCTCTATGATGCACTTGATACAATCCCATGTATTCAACATTTTTGTGGACTGCAGAGCCCTCTCCCGGGACTTTCAGGTCAGCAATTGAGCCTATTAGCTCCACCCACTTTTCAATTATGTGATGTCCATTTCTACATTATCTTATTAAAGCAGTGTAAATTGTTGTGTATGTCAATGTTCTGACTGTATTTTTTCTATTCTAGTAAATATTAATTGACATTATCTAACTCTCCTGAGGAAGCCCAAGTTCGGGTGAAACATGTTGAGAAAAAGAGCAATAAATGAAAAGTTCATCTCTGTTTAGCGATGTATGGTTTTTAAAAAACGTTTTCATGGACATTTGATGTCAATTATGCAATATCAAGTTATATTGTGAAATTCAATAAAACTTTTTTCTATCAATGTAATCTTTTTGTATCTTTGCGCCTTAAAAGTCCCATTTCTGTTCTTTGAACTAAATTTTGACATTTCTTTCTCAGTTTAGGCCGATATGTATTCTACATGTTTTTGGTTAAAAAAAATGCAATAAGCGTATATTGATTGTTTTTTTTTTTTTATTAGTAATGATGACGAGCTGCGATTTTTATCGTGACTGCGACATATCGGACACTTTTGACACTATTTTGGGACCAGTGACATTTATACAGCGATCAGTGCTATAAAAATGCACTGATTACTGTGTAAATGACACTAGCAGGGAAGGGGTTAAACACCAGGAGGCGATCAAGGGGTTAAGTGCGTCCTAGGGAGTGATTCTAACTGTGGGGGGGATGGGCTCACTACAACATGACAGAGATCACTGCTCCCGATGACAGGGAGCAGTAGATCCCTGTCATGTTGCTAGGCAGAACAGCCTTGTTTACATAGGCATCTCCCCGTTCTGCCGCTCCGTGTCAAGATCGCGGGCCCCCGGCGGACATCGAGTCCACGGGACCCACGGTCATGCTCACAGTCGCGGTCGCGTCTTAAAGCAGATGTACCGGTACGCTTTTTTGCACAGCCGTGCCATTGGGCTGACGTACATCATCGTGCGCTGGTCGGCAAGCAGTTAAAGTGTAGGTTTGAAGGTCTGTTTTGAGAAGGAATCACAAGTGTTAACGATATGCCAACAATATATATTTATTATCACTTGTCTTCAAAATAGCACGAATAAACAAACTTGAATTAATTGGTTGTATTTGTGGAAAAATTGTAAAATCTCCTAAAACACATAATTCCATAAATATAATATTGTTTTAATATTTCAGTATAAATATTCTGACATATTTGGAGGTTCCACTGAGATCTGTCAAAGTTTGAAACAAGTGATATATTTGTGCAAATTTATATATATTTTATTGTAATTTTTGTATTTTTTTTATTTATAATTTATTTAAATTTTTTTTGATTTTGCCATTGTTAGTTGCAATATTGAAAAATGACAGACACTAAAGTTATTTCTAGTGTAGCCGGCCCTGCTGATGCAGAAATTGAAATTGGTCTGCATTACAGAAAAAATTGAGAATTGGTAAAATATCAGTTATATATATCTTATATCAAGGAAGAATGGCTAATAAAAACAAAACTTGGTCTCTATAAGTCAGCTTTTGTTGCCAGAAGGACCATGTATACTTTGAAATGTAGGCCGAATCAAAGTCCTAGAGAATTTTATCTTATGGAATAGTTAAGTTCTAGATGGCATCTTTTTACAGACAACTCCAACTGCCACTACAGATGGTAGACAGGAGGTTAATACCATAAGTATGTCCCCTGAAAAAGGTTGAGATGTTTGCTTGGAAGATGATGTTCTCAATATTCACCTCCATCTAGTATATACTGACTCTAATGGG
Organism: Lithobates sylvaticus; assembly: GCA_028564925.1. NCBI lineage: Eukaryota > Metazoa > Chordata > Amphibia > Anura > Ranidae > Lithobates > Lithobates sylvaticus. The sequence goes on along the minus strand of CM053030.1, from coordinate 380,416,206 downwards.
TTCAGTAATTATACTAGACATGTGCGATTAGTTTCGTACGAATTCGTAATTGGTACGAATTTTTCGAAAATCGTACGAATTTACGAATCCGTAGTACGAATTTTTTCTAATACGAATTCCGTACGGAATACGAAATTCCGTTTACGAATTTCGTCGCCGAAATTATTCGAATCCGACTACCAAATATCGAATTTCAACTAATATGAAAGAAATTATAATAGCGGATATAACGAATGAAAGTGTCATTTTTGCAGGGAAAAAAAGCTATTTAAAATCACTCGTGGCTATTGCCTGCAAATGAATTGTCGGCTCCGTAACACAGAGAACAGTCATTCATTGATATATAAAAAAAAAAAAAGCATAGGGGTCCCCCCCAAATTCAATAACCAGGCCCTTCAGGTCTGGTATGGATATTAAGGGGAACCCCAGCCAAAAAAAAAAATAAAAAATGGAGTGGGGTCCCCCCTAATTATCCATACCAGACCCTTCAGGTCTGGGATGGATTTTAAGGTGAACCCCGGCCAAAAAAAAAAAAAATGGCGTGGGGTCCCCCTCAAAATCCACACCAGACCCTTTATCCGAGCACGCAACCTGGCAGGCCGCAGGAAAAGAGGGGGGGATGGGAGCGCCCCCCCCTCCCGCCTGAACTGTACCAGGCCACATGCCCTCAACATTGGGAGGGTGCTTTGGGGTCTGAGACCCCCAAAGCACCTTGTCCCCATGTTGATGAGGACAAGGGCCTCATCCCCACAACCCTGGCCGGTGGTTGTGGGGGTCTGCGGGCGGGGGGCTTATCGGAATCTGGAAGCCCCCTTTAACAAGGGGACCCCCAGATCCCGGCCCCCCATGTGAAATGGTAAGGGGGTACAAAAGTACCCCTACCATTTCACCAAAAAAGTGTCAAAAATGGTAAAAATGACAGGAGACGGTCTTTGACAATTCCTTTATTAAAATCTTCTTTCTTCTTTCTTCTGGTCTTCCTTTCTTCATCCTTCGGTTTCTTCATCTTCTCCTTCCAGTATCTTCTTCCATCTTCTTCTTCTTCCTCCGATCCGCTTCTTCTTCCTCCGGTCTTCTCGTCCGGCATCTTCTTCCATGGCGTCGGCGTCTCTTCCCGGGCTGCTCCTCGCAATGGGAGGCTCCCGCTGTGTGAGGCTTCGTTCCGTCTGACAGGTCTTTTATAACGGAGGGCACCTGGTGACCCCGCCCCCCTCTGACGCACGGGGACGTCATGGGGAATTCCCTATGGCTTTCCCCATGACGTCAGAGGGGGGGCGGGGTCACCAGGTGCCCTCCGTTATAAAAGACCTGTCAGCCGGAGCGAAGCCTCACACAGCGGGAGCCTCCCATTGCGAGGAGCGGCCCGAGAACAGACGCCGACGCCATGGAAGAAGATGCCGGACAAGAAGGACGAGAAGACCGGCGCAAGAAGAAGCGGATTGGAGGAAGAAGAAGATGGAAGAAGATGCCGGAAGGAGAAGATGGAGAAACCAAAGGATGAAGAAAGGAAGGCCAGAAGAAAGAAGAAAGAAGATTTTAATAAAGGAATTGTCAAAGACCGTCTCCTGTCATTTTTACCATTTTTGACACTTATTTAGTGAAATCGTAGCGGTACAGAAGTACCCCCTTACCATTTCACACAGGGGGGGGGCGGGATCTGGGGGTCCCCTTGTTAAAGGGGGCTTCAAGATTCCGATAAGCCCCCCGCCCGCAGACCCCCACAACCACCGGCCAGGGTTGTGGGGATGAGGCCCTTGTCCCCATCAACATAGGGACAAGGTGCTTTGGGGGGGACCCCAAAGCACCCTCCCAATGTTGAGGGCATGTGGCCTGGTATGGTTCAGGAGTGAGGGGGGGCCGCTCTCGTCCCCCCCTCTTTTCCTGCGGCCTGCCAGTACTCGGATAAGGGTCTGGTATGAATTTTGAGGGGGACCCCACGCCATTTTTTTTGGCTGGGGTTCCCCTTAAAATTCATCCCAGACCTCAAGGGTCTGGTATGGATATTTAGGGGGACCCCACGCCATTTTTTTTTTTGGCTGGGGTTCCCCTTAATATCCATAGCAGACCTGAAGGGCCTGGTTATTGAATTTGGGGGGACCCCCACGCTTTTTTTTATCAATGACTTCAATGAATGACTGTTCTCTGTGTTACGGAGCCAACAATTAATTTGCCGGCAATAGCCGCGAGTGATTTTAAATAGCTTTTTTTCCTGCAAAAATGACACTGTGCAGTAACAGTTCTCTATATTAGATATACTGAATCTCAAATTCATTTGACTCATTCGAAGCATTCGTTATATCCGCTATTATAATTTCTTTCAACATCCCCATTGGCTTGTGACATCATCTGGGATAGACGAGAAGAGAGGAGGGGTCGCCGGGGAGCGAGCAGTGCTGCATGACATGAGAGAGAACTTATTACAGACAGATGCTTCCTGCGCTACTCTGCATGCTGGCTAAATCTCGATCTACCCGTCAGGCACCAGCTGTCGGCGATTGAGAGGTAGATCGCCGCGGACCTCCGAGACAAAAGGAGGCCGCTGAAACCGGCCCACTGAGCCATCGGCCCACCGGAAAACTCCCGGTAGTCCCGATGACCAGTCCATCCCTGGTCAGTCCTAAAATAAATAGGTCTAATAATAGGTCTTCAAACCCTCAAGATAATTGGGTCCATGATCTGAATAATGACTCTAACAGTCATAATATAATTGCTAAATGCATATTATCCATTTATGCATCAGATGCTGGTATTTTTCTTTTAACATGTGAGTTGAAATATTGAAGTGTGGATGTGATTTTTAATAAATTGGTTAAAACTATATCACGCCATGTGGAGCACTTTTTATCTTTCACATATGGAAATGTCTGGCCTGGATGGATGATCGTGCTGTTGACCCAGGTGTGGTTAAAAATACCTTTTTGCCAAACACGAGAGAGGGAGGCAACATATGCTGGTGAGTGCGTTTTCATAGGGAGAGGTGTCGCAAGCACATCGGTTTGGTGGAAGATTTAAGGATTTTGAGAAGATTGAATTTCTTTTTTTGCTTCTTTTAACATCAGTTCAATGGACATTTATTTATATATTTTGTGTCACTACGTCACTGAGTAATATAATCATAGTACTAACATTATTGATTTATAGTTTTTGTTATTTTATTTCACTAGCGCCACTAAATTATCACCTATTTATATTTTGCATTACACGTTTTTAGGTATAATTTTTTTGTCAATCTATATCATATATATGAACAGGGGGAAGATTTTTTGGTGGGATTTTTAAGGTGCCAGGCAAGGAAGTCAGATTACAACACTCCAAAGTATATAAAAATAAAGACAGAATTTATTACATCAAGAAAATATTTAAAAGCATTGACTGTACATAAGAAACGCAGATATGGTTACACATCCAAAAGGTTGATTGTTTTCCATCAACCTTTTGGATGTGTAACCATATCTGCGTTTATGTACAGCCAATGCTTTTAAATATTTTCTTGATGTAATAAATTCTGTCTTTATTTTTATATACTTTGGAGTCTTGTAATCTGACTTCCTTGCCTGGCACCTTAAAAATCCCACCAAAAAAATCTCCCCCTGTTCATTCATACTCTCAGGGATGTTGGTGCCATTTTTTTGACACTGCCGCCAATCCATAGTACCCATTCCTATATCATATATATATAGCATAATTAGAAAATGTAAATATTAATAATAGGAATATGTATTCATACTTTCTATTTACTTAAATAGAAAAAGATTGACAATCCAGACCAGATCGTTTGGATGGTGTTAATCCTTGGCGCCCATTTTCAGCTTGTAGCGATGCAAGAATGGATCCACTAAAGAGTTTCGTCAATTTCAAGTTTACCAACTTTGTTTTATTACACTTAAAATGGTGGGGTACACCACCACTGCAACAATTCATTTTATTTTCATAAAGACTTAAATCCATCGAGGAAAATCCAAGTCAGACAAGAACATTCCTTTACAAGATGGATGAAAAGAGAAACATTCTTCAAATATAAATAAAGAAATAATAATATGGCCATATCTTTTAATAAATATGATATTTCTTAAGACCGGTTTCCCAGTTACGTCTAATGTTGATCACCTGAATATCATGGGGAACGGTAGGGGATTTGTCAGAACTATTGAGGTTAAAAGAATAAAGAAGGCCTTTGCATTTTATCTCTCTCTCTCTCTCTCTCTCTCTCTCTCTCTCTCTATATCTATATATATATATCCCGCTACAAATCTAAGGGAGAACGAAGATTCGCTGTCCAAGGACCACGGCTATGTAACGCTCTACCCACCAACATCCGCATGGAAGAAAACCAATGGGTCCTTCAGAAAAAAACTCAAGACCCACCTCTTCTAAGAAGCAGAACAACACAGGACGGACCAAGCGCCTTGAGGCAATTCAGTTCGCATTTGCAGCGCTATACAAATCATTCATTCATTCATTCATATATTTATATATATATATAGTGCCTTGCGAAAGTATTCGGCCCCCTTGAACTTTTCAACCTTTTGCCACATTTCAGGCTTCAAACATAAAGATATAAAATTTTAATTTTTTGTGAAGAATCACCAACAAGTGGGACACAATTGTGAAGTGGAACGAAATCTATTGGATATTTTAAACTTTTTTAGCAAATAAAAAACTGAAAAGTGGTGCGTGCAAAATTATTCGGCCCCTTTACTTTTAGTGCAGCAAACTCACTCCAGAAGTTCAGCGAGGATCTCTGAATGATCCAATGTTGTCCTAAATGACTGATGGTGATAAATAGAATCCACCTGTGTGTAATCAAGTCTCTGTATAAATGCACCTGCTCTGTGATAGTCTCAGGGTTCTGTTGAAAGCGCAGAGAGCATCATATAGACCAAAGAACACACCAGGCAGGTCCATAATACTGTTGTGGAGAAGTTTTAAAGCCGGATTTGGATACAAAAATATTTCCCAAGCTTTAAACATCCCAAGGAGCACTGTGCAAGCGATAATTTTGAAATGGAAGGAGTATCAGACCACTGAAAATCTACCAAGACCTGGCTGTCCCTCTAATCTTTCAGCTAAGACAAGGAGAAGACTGATCAGAGATGCAGCCAAGAAGCCCATGATCACTCTGGATGAACTGCAGAGAACTACAGCTGAGGTGGGAGAGTCTGTCCATAGGACAACAATCAGTCGTACACTGCACAAATCTGGCCTTTATGGAAGAGTGGCAAGAAGAAAGCCATTTCTCAAATATATCCATAAAAAGTTTCATCTAAAGTTTGCCACAAGCCACCTGGGAGACACACCAAACATGTGGAAGAAGGTGCTCTGGTCCAATGAAACCAAAATCGAACTTTTTGGCCACAATGCAAAACGATATGTTTGGCGTAAAAGCAACACAGCTCATCACCCTCAACACACCATCCCCACTGTCAAACATGGTGGTGGCAGCATCATGGTTTGGGCCTGGTTTTCTTCAGCAGGGACAGGGAAGATGGTTAAAATTGAGGGGAAGATGGATGCAGCCAAATACAGGACCATTCTGGATGAAAACCTGTTGGAGTCTGCAAAAGACCTGAGACTGGGACGAAGATTTATCTTCCAACAAGACAATGATCCCAAACATACAGCAAAATCTACAAAGGAATGGTTCACAAATAAACGTATCCAGGTGTTAGAATGGCCAAGTCAAAGTCCAGACCTGAATCCAATCGAGAATCTGTGGAAAGAGCTGAAAACTGCTGTTCACAAACGCTCTCCATCCAACCTCACTGAGCTCGAGCTGTTTTGCAAGGAAGAATGGGCAAGAATTTCAGTCTCTCGATGTGCAAAACTGATAGAGACATACCCCAAGCGACTTGCAGCTGTAATCGCAGCAAAAGGTGGCTCTACAAAGTATTAACGCAAGGGGGCCGAATAATTTTGCACGCCCCACTTTTCATTTTTTTATTAGTTAAAAAAGTTTCAAAAATCCAATAGATTTCGTTCCACTTCACAATTGTGTCCCACTTGTTGGTGATTCTTCACAAAAAATTTAAAGTTTATATCTTTATGTTTGAAGCCTGAAATGTGGCAAAAGGTTGAAAAGTTCAAGGGGGCCTATTCGGCTGAGATCCTGACGAATCTCCAGTGGCTTTTTCACTGACGTGCCTGGCCCCAATAGAAAATAGTTTTTACAGGGGTGGTTTGCTTGTCCCAGCACCCAACCCTCCTCTTTTCGCAGCCGGGCTTGGGACCGGCCATGGCAGAGTTAAAAAAAATTCAACACTTTTCCCAAATTAGTCACCGTAACGACTTGAAATATAGTGGCAACGAAACAAGATCCAGGTCCCATTGTAGGAGAAACAGAGTAGTCAAGGCTCCACAAAGTCTTTAGACACACCCAAATGTGGCGCTTTATGTAATAGTATGCTTGGTGCGATCATTCTTAGGCCTATTTGGCTGAGATCCTGACGAATCTCCAGTGGCTTTTTCACTGAAGTGCCTGGCCCCAATAGCAAATAGTTTTTACAGGGGTGGTTTGCTTGTCCCAGCACCCAACCCTCCTCTTTTCGCAGCCGGGCTTGGGACCGGCCATGGCAGAGTTAAAAAAATTCAACACTTTTCCCAAATTAGTCACCGTAACGACTTGAAATATAGTGGCAACGAAACAAGATCCAGGTCCCATTGTAGGAGAAACAGAGTAGTCAAGGCTCCACAAAGTCTTTAGACACACCCAAATGTGGCGCTTTATGTAATAGTATGCTTGGTGCGATCATTCTTAGGCCTATTTGGCTGAGATCCTGACGAATCTCCAGTGGCTTTTTCACTGACGTGCCTGGCCCCAATAGCAAATAGTTTTTACAGGGGTGGTTTGCTTGTCCCAGCACCCAACCCTCCTCTTTTCGCAGCCGGGCTTGGGACCGGCCATGGCAGAGTTAAAAAAATTCAACACTTTTCCCAAATTAGTCACCGTAACGACTTGAAATATAGTGGCAACGAAACAAGATCCAGGTCCCATTGTAGGAGAAACAGAGTAGTCAAGGCTCCACAAAGTCTTTAGACACACCCAAATGTGGCGCTTTATGTAATAGTATGCTTGGTGCGATCATTCTTAGGCCTATTTGGCTGAGATCCTGACGAATCTCCAGTGGCTTTTTCACTGACGTGCCTGGCCCCAGTAGCAAATAGTTTTTACAGGGGTGGTTTGCTTGTCCCAGCACCCAACCCTCCTCTTTTCGCAGCCGGGCTTGGGACCGGCCATGGCAGAGTTAAAAAAATTCAACACTTTTCCCAAATTAGTCACCGTAACGACTTGAAATATAGTGGCAACGAAACAAGATCCAGGTCCCATTGTAGGAGAAACAGAGTAGTCAAGGCTCCACAAAGTCTTTAGACACACCCAAATGTGGCGCTTTATGTAATAGTATGCTTGGTGCGATCATTCTTAGGCCTATTTGGCTGAGATCCTGACGAATCTCCAGTGGCTTTTTCACTGACGTGCCTGGCCCCAGTAGCAAATAGTTTTTACAGGGGTGGTTTTCTTGTCCCAGCACCCAACCCTCCTCTTTTCGCAGCCGGGCTTGGGACCGGCCATGGCAGAGTTAAAAAAATTCAACACTTTTCCCAAATTAGTCACCGTAACGACTTGAAATATAGTGGCAACGAAACAAGATCCAGGTCCCATTGTAGGAGAAACAGAGTAGTCAAGGCTCCACAAAGTCTTTAGACACACCCAAATGTGGCGCTTTATGTAATAGTATGCTTGGTGCGATCATTCTTAGGCCTATTTGGCTGAGATCCTGATGAATCTCCAGTGGCTTTTTCACTGACGTGCCTGGCCCCAATAGCAAATAGTTTTTACAGGGGTGGTTTGCTTGTCCCAGCACCCAACCCTCCTCTTTTCGCAGCCGGGCTTGGGACCGGCCATGGCAGAGTTTAAAAAATTCAACACTTTTCCCAAATTAGTCACCGTAACGACTTGAAATATAGTGGCAACGAAACAAGATCCAGGTCCCATTGTAGGAGAAACAGAGTAGTCAAGGCTCCACAAAGTCTTTAGACACACCCAAATGTGGCGCTTTATGTAATAGTATGCTTGGTGCGATCATTCTTAGGCCTATTTGGCTGAGATCCTGATGAATCTCCAGTGGCTTTTTCACTGAAGTGCCTGGCCCCAATAGCAAATAGTTTTTACAGGGGTGGTTTTCTTGTCCCAGCACCCAACCCTCCTCTTTTCGCAGCCGGGCTTGGGACCGGCCATGGCAGAGTTAAAAAAATTCAACACTTTTCCCAAATTAGTCACCGTAACGACTTGAAATATAGTGGCAACGAAACAAGATCCAGGTCCCATTGTAGGAGAAACAGAGTAGTCAAGGCTCCACAAAGTCTTTAGACACACCCAAATGTGGCGCTTTATGAAATAGTATGCTTGGTGCGATCATTCTTAGGCCTATTTGGCTGAGATCCTGACGAATCTCCAGTGGCTTTTTCACTGACGTGCCTGGCCCCAGTAGCAAATAGTTTTTACAGGGGTGGTTTGCTTGTCCCAGCACCCAACCCTCCTCTTTTCGCAGCCGGGCTTGGGACCGGCCATGGCAGAGTTAAAAAAAATTCAACACTTTTCCCAAATTAGTCACCGTAACGACTTGAAATATCGTGGCAACGAAACAAGATCCAGGTCCCATTGTAGGAGAAACAGAGTAGTCAAGGCTCCACAAAGTCTTTAGACACACCCAAATGTGGCACTTTATGTAATAGTATGCTTGGTGCGATCATTCTTAGGCCTATTTGGCTGAGATCCTGATGAATCTCCAGTGGCTTTTTCACTGAAGTGCCTGGCCCCAATAGCAAATAGTTTTTACAGGGGTGGTTTACTTGTCCCAGCACCCAACCCTCCTCTTTTCGCAGCCGGGCTTGGGACCGGCCATGGCAGAGTTAAAAAAAATTCAACACTTTTCCCAAATTAGTCACCGTAACGACTTGAAATATAGTGGCAACGAAACAAGATCCAGGTCCCATTGTAGGAGAAACAGAGTAGTCAAGGCTCCACAAAGTCTTTAGACACACCCAAATGTGGCGCTTTATGTAATAGTATGCTTGGTGCGATCATTCTTAGGCCTATTTGGCTGAGATCCTGATGAATCTCCAGTGGCTTTTTCACTGAAGTGCCTGGCCCCAATAGCAAATAGTTTTTACAGGGGTGGTTTGCTTGTCCCAGCACCCAACCCTCCTCTTTTCGCAGCCGGGCTTGGGACCGGCCATGGCAGAGTTAAAAAAATTCAACACTTTTCCCAAATTAGTCACCGTAACGACTTGAAATATAGTGGCAACGAAACAAGATCCAGGTCCCATTGTAGGAGAAACAGAGTAGTCAAGGCTCCACAAAGTCTTTAGACACACCCAAATGTGGCGCTTTATGTAATAGTATGCTTGGTGCGATCATTCTTAGGCCTATTTGGCTGAGATCCTGACGAATCTCCAGTGGCTTTTTCACTGACGTGCCTGGCCCCAGTAGCAAATAGTTTTTACAGGGGTGGTTTGCTTGTCCCAGCACCCAACCCTCCTCTTTTCGCAGCCGGGCTTGGGACCGGCCATGGCAGAGTTAAAAAAAATTCAACACTTTTCCCAAATTAGTCACCGTAACGACTTGAAATATAGTGGCAACGAAACAAGATCCAGGTCCCATTGTAGGAGAAACAGAGTAGTCAAGGCTCCACAAAGTCTTTAGACACACCCAAATGTGGCGCTTTATGTAATAGTATGCTTGGTGCGATCATTCTTAGGCCTATTTGGCTGAGATCCTGACGAATCTCCAGTGGCTTTTTCACTGACGTGCCTGGCCCCAATAGCAAATAGTTTTTACAGGGGTGGTTTGCTTGTCCCAGCACCCAACCCTCCTCTTTTCGCAGCCGGGCTTGGGACCGGCCATGGCAGAGTTAAAAAAATTCAACACTTTTCCCAAATTTGTCACCGTAACGACTTGAAATATAGTGGCAACGAAACAAGATCCAGGTCCCATTGTAGGAGAAACAGAGTAGTCAAGGCTCCACAAAGTCTTTAGACACACCCAAATGTGGCGCTTTATGTAATAGTATGCTTGGTGCGATCATTCTTAGGCCTATTTGGCTGAGATCCTGACGAATCTCCAGTGGCTTTTTCACTGACGTGCCTGGCCCCAGTAGCAAATAGTTTTTACAGGGGTGGTTTGCTTGTCCCAGCACCCAACCCTCCTCTTTTCGCAGCCGGGCTTGGGACCGGCCATGGCAGAGTTAAAAAAATTCAACACTTTTCCCAAATTAGTCACCGTAACGACTTGAAATATAGTGGCAACGAAACAAGATCCAGGTCCCATTGTAGGAGAAACAGAGTAGTCAAGGCTCCACAAAGTCTTTAGACACACCCAAATGTGGCGCTTTATGTAATAGTATGCTTGGTGCGATCATTCTTAGGCCTATTTGGCTGAGATCCTGACGAATCTCCAGTGGCTTTTTCACTGAAGTGCCTGGCCCCAATAGCAAATAGTTTTTACAGGGGTGGTTTGCTTGTCCCAGCACCCAACCCTCCTCTTTTCGCAGCCGGGCTTGGGACCGGCCATGGCAGAGTTAAAAAAATTCAACACTTTTCCCAAATTAGTCACCGTAACGACTTGAAATATAGTGGCAACGAAACAAGATCCAGGTCCCATTGTAGGAGAAACAGAGTAGTCAAGGCTCCACAAAGTCTTTAGACACACCCAAATGTGGCGCTTTATGTAATAGTATGCTTGGTGCGATCATTCTTAGGCCTATTTGGCTGAGATCCTGACGAATCTCCAGTGGCTTTTTCACTGACGTGCCTGGCCCCAGTAGCAAATAGTTTTTACAGGGGTGGTTTGCTTGTCCCAGCACCCAACCCTCCTCTTTTCGCAGCCGGGCTTGGGACCGGCCATGGCAGAGTTAAAAAAAATTCAACACTTTTCCCAAATTAGTCACCGTAACGACTTGAAATATAGTGGCAACGAAACAAGATCCAGGTCCCATTGTAGGAGAAACAGAGTAGTCAAGGCTCCACAAAGTCTTTAGACACACCCAAATGTGGCGCTTTATGTAATAGTATGCTTGGTGCGATCATTCTTAGGCCTATTTGGCTGAGATCCTGACGAATCTCCAGTGGCTTTTTCACTGAAGTGCCTGGCCCCAGTAGCAAATAGTTTTTACAGGGGTGGTTTGCTTGTCCCAGCACCCAACCCTCCTCTTTTCGCAGCCGGGCTTGGGACCGGCCATGGCAGAGTTAAAAAAATTCAACACTTTTCCCAAATTAGTCACCGTAACGACTTGAAATATAGTGGCAACGAAACAAGATCCAGGTCCCATTGTAGGAGAAACAGAGTAGTCAAGGCTCCACAAAGTCTTTAGACACACCCAAATGTGGCGCTTTATGTAATAGTATGCTTGGTGCGATCATTCTTAGGCCTATTTGGCTGAGATCCTGACGAATCTCCAGTGGCTTTTTCACTGACGTGCCTGGCCCCAGTAGCAAATAGTTTTTACAGGGGTGGTTTGCTTGTCCCAGCACCCAACCCTCCTCTTTTCGCAGCCGGGCTTGGGACCGGCCATGGCAGAGTTAAAAAAATTCAACACTTTTCCCAAATTAGTCACCGTAACGACTTGAAATATAGTGGCAACGAAACAAGATCCAGGTCCCATTGTAGGAGAAACAGAGTAGTCAAGGCTCCACAAAGTCTTTAGACACACCCAAATGTGGCGCTTTATGTAATAGTATGCTTGGTGCGATCATTCTTAGGCCTATTTGGCTGAGATCCTGACGAATCTCCAGTGGCTTTTTCACTGACGTGCCTGGCCCCAGTAGCAAATAGTTTTTACAGGGGTGGTTTGCTTGTCCCAGCACCCAACCCTCCTCTTTTCGCAGCCGGGCTTGGGACCGGCCATGGCAGAGTTAAAAAAATTCAACACTTTTCCCAAATTAGTCACCGTAACGACTTGAAATATAGTGGCAACGAAACAAGATCCAGGTCCCATTGTAGGAGAAACAGAGTAGTCAAGGCTCCACAAAGTCTTTAGACACACCCAAATGTGGCGCTTTATGTAATAGTATGCTTGGTGCGATCATTCTTAGGCCTATTTGGCTGAGATCCTGACGAATCTCCAGTGGCTTTTTCACTGAAGTGCCTGGCCCCAATAGCAAATAGTTTTTACAGGGGTGGTTTGCTTGTCCCAGCACCCAACCCTCCTCTTTTCGCAGCCGGGCTTGGGACCGGCCATGGCAGAGTTAAAAAAATTCAACACTTTTCCCAAATTAGTCACCGTAACGACTTGAAATATAGTGGCAACGAAACAAGATCCAGGTCCCATTGTAGGAGAAACAGAGTAGTCAAGGCTCCACAAAGTCTTTAGACACACCCAAATGTGGCGCTTTATGTAATAGTATGCTTGGTGCGATCATTCTTAGGCCTATTTGGCTGAGATCCTGACGAATCTCCAGTGGCTTTTTCACTGAAGTGCCTGGCCCCAATAGCAAATAGTTTTTACAGGGGTGGTTTGCTTGTCCCAGCACCCAACCCTCCTCTTTTCGCAGCCGGGCTTGGGACCGGCCATGGCAGAGTTAAAAAAATTCAACACTTTTCCCAAATTAGTCACCGTAACGACTTGAAATATAGTGGCAACGAAACAAGATCCAGGTCCCATTGTAGGAGAAACAGAGTAGTCAAGGCTCCACAAAGTCTTTAGACACACCCAAATGTGGCGCTTTATGTAATAGTATGCTTGGTGCGATCATTCTTAGGCCTATTTGGCTGAGATCCTGACGAATCTCCAGTGGCTTTTTCACTGACGTGCCTGGCCCCAGTAGCAAATAGTTTTTACAGGGGTGGTTTGCTTGTCCCAGCACCCAACCCTCCTCTTTTCGCAGCCGGGCTTGGGACCGGCCATGGCAGAGTTAAAAAAATTCAACACTTTTCCCAAATTAGTCACCGTAACGACTTGAAATATAGTGGCAACGAAACAAGATCCAGGTCCCATTGTAGGAGAAACAGAGTAGTCAAGGCTCCACAAAGTCTTTAGACACACCCAAATGTGGCGCTTTATGTAATAGTATGCTTGGTGCGATCATTCTTAGGCCTATTTGGCTGAGATCCTGACGAATCTCCAGTGGCTTTTTCACTGACGTGCCTGGCCCCAATAGCAAATAGTTTTTACAGGGGTGGTTTGCTTGTCCCAGCACCCAACCCTCCTCTTTTCGCAGCCGGGCTTGGGACCGGCCATGGCAGAGTTAAAAAAAATTCAACACTTTTCCCAAATTTGTCACTGTAACGACTTGAAATATAGTGGCAACGAAACAAGATCCAGGTCCCATTGTAGGAGAAACAGAGTAGTCAAGGCTCCACAAAGTCTTTAGACACACCCAAATGTGGCGCTTTATGTAATAGTATGCTTGGTGCGATCATTCTTAGGCCTATTTGGCTGAGATCCTGACGAATCTCCAGTGGCTTTTTCACTGACGTGCCTGGCCCCAGTAGCAAATAGTTTTTACAGGGGTGGTTTGCTTGTCCCAGCACCCAACCCTCCTCTTTTCGCAGCCGGGCTTGGGACCGGCCATGGCAGAGTTAAAAAAATTCAACACTTTTCCCAAATTAGTCACCGTAACGACTTGAAATATAGTGGCAACGAAACAAGATCCAGGTCCCATTGTAGGAGAAACAGAGTAGTCAAGGCTCCACAAAGTCTTTAGACACACCCAAATGTGGCGCTTTATGTAATAGTATGCTTGGTGCGATCATTCTTAGGCCTATTTGGCTGAGATCCTGACGAATCTCCAGTGGCTTTTTCACTGAAGTGCCTGGCCCCAATAGCAAATAGTTTTTACAGGGGTGGTTTGCTTGTCCCAGCACCCAACCCTCCTCTTTTCGCAGCCGGGCTTGGGACCGGCCATGGCAGAGTTAAAAAAATTCAACACTTTTCCCAAATTAGTCACCGTAACGACTTGAAATATAGTGGCAACGAAACAAGATCCAGGTCCCATTGTAGGAGAAACAGAGTAGTCAAGGCTCCACAAAGTCTTTAGACACACCCAAATGTGGCGCTTTATGTAATAGTATGCTTGGTGCGATCATTCTTAGGCCTATTTGGCTGAGATCCTGACGAATCTCCAGTGGCTTTTTCACTGACGTGCCTGGCCCCAGTAGCAAATAGTTTTTACAGGGGTGGTTTGCTTGTCCCAGCACCCAACCCTCCTCTTTTCGCAGCCGGGCTTGGGACCGGCCATGGCAGAGTTAAAAAAAATTCAACACTTTTCCCAAATTAGTCACCGTAACGACTTGAAATATAGTGGCAACGAAACAAGATCCAGGTCCCATTGTAGGAGAAACAGAGTAGTCAAGGCTCCACAAAGTCTTTAGACACACCCAAATGTGGCACTTTATGTAATAGTATGCTTGGTGCGATCATTCTTAGGCCTATTTGGCTGAGATCCTGATGAATCTCCAGTGGCTTTTTCACTGAAGTGCCTGGCCCCAATAGCAAATAGTTTTTACAGGGGTGGTTTACTTGTCCCAGCACCCAACCCTCCTCTTTTCGCAGCCGGGCTTGGGACCGGCCATGGCAGAGTTAAAAAAATTCAACACTTTTCCCAAATTAGTCACCGTAACGACTTGAAATATAGTGGCAACGAAACAAGATCCAGGTCCCATTGTAGGAGAAACAGAGTAGTCAAGGCTCCACAAAGTCTTTAGACACACCCAAATGTGGCGCTTTATGTAATAGTATGCTTGGTGCGATCATTCTTAGGCCTATTTGGCTGAGATCCTGACGAATCTCCAGTGGCTTTTTCACTGACGTGCCTGGCCCCAGTAGCAAATAGTTTTTACAGGGGTGGTTTGCTTGTCCCAGCACCCAACCCTCCTCTTTTCGCAGCCGGGCTTGGGACCGGCCATGGCAGAGTTAAAAAAAATTCAACACTTTTCCCAAATTAGTCACCATAACGACTTGAAATATAGTGGCCACGAATCAAGATCCAGGTCCCATTGTAGGAGAAACAGAGTAGTCAAGGCTCCACAAAGTCTTTAGACACACCCAAATGTGGCGCTTTATGTAATAGTATGCTTGGTGCGATCATTCTTAGGCCTATTTGGCTGAGATCCTGACGAATCTCCAGTGGCTTTTTCACTGACGTGCCTGGCCCCAGTAGCAAATAGTTTTTACAGGGGTGGTTTGCTTGTCCCAGCACCCAACCCTCCTCTTTTCGCAGCCAGGCTTGGGACCGGCCATGGCAGAGTTAAAAAAAATTCAACACTTTTCCCAAATTAGTCACCGTAACGACTTGAAATATCGTGGCAACGAAACAAGATCCAGGTCCCATTGTAGGAGAAACAGAGTAGTCAAGGCTCCACAAAGTCTTTAGACACACCCAAATGTGGTGCTTTATGTAAAAGTATGCTTGGTGCGATCATTCTTAGGCCTATTTGGCTGAGATCCTGATGAATCTCCAATGGTTTTTTCACTGAAGTGCCTGGCCCCAATAGCAAATAGTTTTTACAGGGGTGGTTTGCTTGTCCCAGCACCCAACCCTCCTCTTTTCGCAGCCGGGCTTGGGACCGGCCATGGCAGAGTTAAAAAAATTCAACACTTTTCCCAAATTAGTCACCATAACGACTTGAAATATAGTGGCCACGAATCAAGATCCAGGTCCCATTGTAGGAGAAACAGAGTAGTCAAGGCTCCACAAAGTCTTTAGACACACCCAAATGTGGCGCTTTATGAAATAGTATGCTTGGTGTGATCATTCTTAGGCCTATTTGGCTGAGATCCTGACGAATCTCCAGTGGCTTTTTCACTGAAGTGCCTGGCCCCAATAGCAAATAGTTTTTACAGGGGTGGTTTGCTTGTCCCAGCACCCAACCCTCCTCTTTTCGCAGCCGGGCTTGGGACCGGCCATGGCAGAGTTAAAAAAATTCAACACTTTTCCCAAATTAGTCACCGTAACGACTTGAAATATAGTGGCAACGAAACAAGATCCAGGTCCCATTGTAGGAGAAACAGAGTAGTCAAGGCTCCACAAAGTCTTTAGACACACCCAAATGTGGCGCTTTATGTAATAGTATGCTTGGTGCGATCATTCTTAGGCCTATTTGGCTGAGATCCTGACGAATCTACAGTGGCTTTTTCACTGACGTGCCTGGACCCAGTAGCAAATAGTTTTTACAGGGGTGGTTTGCTTGTCCCAGCACCCAACCCTCCTCTTTTCGCAGCCGGGCTTGGGACCGGCCATGGCAGAGTTAAAAAAATTCAACACTTTTCCCAAATTAGTCACTGTAACGACTTGAAATATAGTGGCAACGAAACAAGATCCAGGTCCCATTGTAGGAGAAACAGAGTAGTCAAGGCTCCACAAAGTCTTTAGACACACCCAAATGTGGCGCTTTATGTAATAGTATGCTTGGTGCGATCATTCTTAGGCCTATTTGGCTGAGATCCTGACGAATCTCCAGTGGCTTTTTCACTGACGTGCCTGGCCCCAATAGCAAATAGTTTTTACAGGGGTGGTTTGCTTGTCCCAGCACCCAACCTTCCTCTTTTCGCAGCCGGGCTTGGGACCGGCCATGGCAGAGTTAAAAAAAATTCAACACTTTTCCCAAATTAGTCACCGTAACGACTTGAAATATAGTGGCAACGAAACAAGATCCAGGTCCCATTGTAGGAGAAACAGAGTAGTCAAGGCTCCACAAAGTCTTTAGACACACCCAAATGTGGCGCTTTATGTAATAGTATGCTTGGTGCGATCATTCTTAGGCCTATTTGGCTGAGATCCTGATGAATCTCCAGTGGCTTTTTCACTGAAGTGCCTGGCCCCAATAGCAAATAGTTTTTACAGGGGTGGTTTTCTTGTCCCAGCACCCAACCCTCCTCTTTTCGCAGCCGGGCTTGGGACCGGCCATGGCAGAGTTAAAAAAAATTCAACACTTTTCCCAAATTAGTCACTGTAACGACTTGAAATATAGTGGCAACGAAACAAGATCCAGGTCCCATTGTAGGAGAAACAGAGTAGTCAAGGCTCCACAAAGTCTTTAGACACACCCAAATGTGGCGCTTTATGTAATAGTATGCTTGGTGCGATCATTCTTAGGCCTATTTGGCTGAGATCCTGACGAATCTCCAGTGGCTTTTTCACTGACGTGCCTGGCCCCAATAGCAAATAGTTTTTACAGGGGTGGTTTGCTTGTCCCAGCACCCAACCTTCCTCTTTTCGCAGCCGGGCTTGGGACCGGCCATGGCAGAGTTAAAAAAAATTCAACACTTTTCCCAAATTAGTCACCGTAACGACTTGAAATATAGTGGCAACGAAACAAGATCCAGGTCCCATTGTAGGAGAAACAGAGTAGTCAAGGCTCCACAAAGTCTTTAGACACACCCAAATGTGGCGCTTTATGTAATAGTATGCTTGGTGCGATCATTCTAATGCCGCGTACACACGAAGGGACTATCCCGCGGGATTATCCTCTGGACTGAAGTCCAGCGGATAATCCCCTCGTGTGTGGGCGCCGGCGGACTTTTTGGCGCCAAAGTCCGGCGGACTTTTTGGCGCCAAAGTTTGAAGTTTTGTTTTCAAATTATCCGCTGGACTTGGCAGTCCAGCGGACAATCCCGCCGTTAGTGGGCAAGTCCGCGGGACTTTTGAAATGAACGGACTTGCCGCTCATCGGCAAGTCCGTTCATTTAGCACGTGACTTCAGGTTACGTAGCTAGCGTAGGCAGTTACTGCCGCCGCGCTAGCTCCGTGACCTGGCATGGATTTAAAGGGACTCCCCACGCCGAAAAAACGGCGTGGGGGTTCCCCCCAAATCCATGTCAGACCCTCATCCGAGCACGCAGCCTGGCAGGCCAGGAAAGGGGTGGGGACGAACGAGCGCCCCCCCCCTCCTGAGCCGTACCAGGCCGCGTGCCCTCAACATGGGGGGTGCCCTGGGGAAAGGGGGGCCGTGCGGCCCCCCCACCCCAAAGCACCTTGTCCCCATGTTGATGAGGACAAGGGCCTCTTCCCGACAACCCTGGCTGTTGGTTGTCGGGGTCTGCGGGCGGGGGCTTATCGGAATCTGGGAGCCCCCTTTAATAAGGGGGCCCCCAGATCCCGGCCCCCCACCCTATGTGAATGAGTATGGGGTACGATGTACCCCTACCCATTCACCTAAGGTGTAAAATGTAAAGTACAAAAAACACACACACTTTTGAAAAAATATTTTATTGCACTGCTCCGGGGGTCTTCTTCCGTCTTGGGGGTCTTCTCGCCGGACTCCCCCGCTCTCTTCTGCTCTTTTACCTAGCTCTTTCACGAGGGGGGGAGTCCGGCTACCTTCTTCGTCGTCGCCGCCGTCGTCTGGGGGTCTCGATCCGCCTTCGGGGGTCTTCCGGGGGTCTCTTCTGTTCTTGCGGCGGTCGTCGTCTTCCGCGCCGCCTTCTTCTTCTTCTTGTCCTTCTTCTTGTCCTTCTTCTTGTCCTTCTTCTTGTTCTTCTTCTTCCGATGTTGACCCGACGCTCTCTCTGCCCGGAATGCCTGTGCCGCTCTGCGCTGAGACTTATATAGGGGAATGGGGACAGGGTCACATGCACATGTCACATGGTGACCCCGCCCCCTTGTGTTGTCACAGTCCCGGAGGATGCTGGGACTGTGACATCGCAAGGGGGCGGGGTCACCATGTGACATGTGCATGTGACCCTGTCCCCATTCCCCTATATAAGTCTCAGCGCAGAGCGGCACAGGCATTCCGGGCAGAGAGAGCGTCGGGTCAACATCGGAAGAAGAAGAACAAGAAGAAGGACAAGAAGAAGGACAAGAAGAAGAAGAAGGCGGCGCGGAAGACGACGACCGCCGCAAGAACAGAAGAGACCCCGGAAGACCCCCGAAGGCGGATCGAGACCCCCAGACGACGGCGGCGACGACGAAGAAGGTAGCCGGACTCCCCCCTCGTGAAAGAGCTAGGTAAAAGAGCAGAAGAGAGCGGGGGAGTCCGGCGAGAAGACCCCCAAGACGGAAGAAGACCCCCGGAGCAGTGCAATAAAATATTTTTTCAAAAGTGTGTGTGTTTTTGTACTTTACATTTTACACCTTAGGTGAATGGGTAGGGGTACATCGTACCCCATACTCATTCACATAGGGTGGGGGGCCAGGATCTGGGGGCCCCCTTATTAAAGGGGGCTCCCAGATTCCGATAAGCCCCCGCCCGCAGACCCCGACAACCAACGGCCAGGGTTGTCGGGAAGAGGCCCTTGTCCTCATCAACATGGGGACAAGGTGCTTTGGGGTGGGGGGGCCGCACGGCCCCCCTTTCCCCAGGGCACCGCCCATGTTGAGGGCACGCGGCCTGGTACGGCTCAGGAGGGGGGGGGCGCTCGTTCGTCCCCACCCCTTTCCTGGCCTGCCAGGCTGCGTGCTCGGATGAGGGTCTGACATGGATTTGGGGGGAACCCCCACGCCGGTTTTTCGGCGTGGGGATTCCCTTTAAATCCATGCCAGCTTGCGGAGCTAGCGCGGCGGCATTTACTGCCTACGCTAGCTACGTAACCTGAAGTTACGTTCGAAATGAACGGACTGCTCCGTGTGTGGGCAAGTCCGTTCATTTTCAAAAGTCCCGCGGACTTTTGGCCGGCGGATTATCCGCTGGAGAAGTCCGTGCGTGTGTGGGCAAGTCCACACCCTCGGAAAGTCCAGCGGACCTAGCTGGAAAGTCCCGCGGGATTGTCCGCTGGACTAGGTCCGCCGGCAAAAGTCCGCACGTGTGTATGCGGCATTAGGCCTATTTGGCTGAGATCCTGACGAATCTCCAGTGGCTTTTTCACTGACGTGCCTGGCCCCAGTAGCAAATAGTTTTTACAGGGGTGGTTTGCTTGTCCCAGCACCCAACCCTCCTCTTTTCGCAGCCGGGCTTGGGACCGGCCATGGCAGAGTTAAAAAAAATTCAACACTTTTCCCAAATTTGTCACTGTAACGACTTGAAATATAGTGGCAACGAAACAAGATCCAGGTCCCATTGTAGGAGAAACAGAGTAGTCAAGGCTCCACAAAGTCTTTAGACACACCCAAATGTGGCGCTTTATGTAATAGTATGCTTGGTGCGATCATTCTTAGGCCTATTTGGCTGAGATCCTGATGAATCTCCAGTGGCTTTTTCACTGACGTGCCTGGCCCCAGTAGCAAATAGTTTTTACAGGGGTGGTTTGCTTGTCCCAGCACCCAACCCTCCTCTTTTCGCAGCCGGGCTTGGGACCGGCCATGGCAGAGTTAAAAAAAATTCAACACTTTTCCCAAATTAGTCACCGTAACGACTTGAAATATCGTGGCAACGAAACAAGATCCAGGTCCCATTGTAGGAGAAACAGAGTAGTCAAGGCTCCACAAAGTCTTTAGACACACCCAAATGTGGCGCTTTATGTAATAGTATGCTTGGTGCGATCATTCTTAGGCCTATTTGGCTGAGATCCTGACGAATCTCCAGTGGCTTTTTCACTGACGTGCCTGGCCCCAGTAGCAAATAGTTTTTACAGGGGTGATTTGCTTGTCCCAGCACCCAACCCTCCTCTTTTCGCAGCCGGGCTTGGGACCGGCCATGGCAGAGTTAAAAAAAATTCAACACTTTTCCCAAATTAGTCACCGTAACGACTTGAAATATAGTGGCAACGAAACAAGATCCAGGTCCCATTGTAGGAGAAACAGAGTAGTCAAGGCTCCACAAAGTCTTTAGACACACCCAAATGTGGCACTTTATGTAATAGTATGCTTGGTGCGATCATTCTTAGGCCTATTTGGCTGAGATCCTGACGAATCTCCAGTGGCTTTTTCACTGATGTGCCTGGCCCCAGTAGCAAATAGTTTTTACAGGGGTGGTTTGCTTGTCCCAGCACCCAACCCTCCTCTTTTCGCAGCCGGGCTTGGGACCGGCCATGGCAGAGTTAAAAAAAATTCAACACTTTTCCCAAATTAGTCACCGTAACGACTTGAAATATAGTGGCAACGAAACAAGATCCAGGTCCCATTGTAGGAGAAACAGAGTAGTCAAGGCTCCACAAAGTCTTTAGACACACCCAAATGTGGTGCTTTATGTAATAGTATGCTTGGTGCGATCATTCTTAGGCCTATTTGGCTGAGATCCTGATGAATCTCCAATGGCTTTTTCACTGAAGTGCCTGGCCCCAATAGCAAATAGTTTTTACAGGGGTGGTTTGCTTGTCCCAGCACCCAACCCTCCTCTTTTCGCAGCCGGGCTTGGGACCGGCCATGGCAGAGTTAAAAAAAATTCAACACTTTTCCCAAATTAGTCACCGTAACGACTTGAAATATCGTGGCAACGAAACAAGATCCAGGTCCCATTGTAGGAGAAACAGAGTAGTCAAGGCTCCACAAAGTCTTTAGACACACCCAAATGTGGCGCTTTATGTAATAGTATGCTTGGTGCGATCATTCTTAGGCCTATTTGGCTGAGATCCTGACGAATCTCCAGTGGCTTTTTCACTGACGTGCCTGGCCCCAATAGCAAATAGTTTTTACAGGGGTGGTTTGCTTGTCCCAGCACCCAACCCTCCTCTTTTCGCAGCCGGGCTTGGGACCGGCCATGGCAGAGTTAAAAAAAATTCAACACTTTTCCCAAATTAGTCACCGTAACGACTTGAAATATAGTGGCAACAAAACAAGATCCAGGTCCCATTGTAGGAGAAACAGAGTAGTCAAGGCTCCACAAAGTCTTTAGACACACCCAAATGTGTCACTTTATGTAATAGTATGCTTGGTGCGATCATTCTTAGGCCTATTTGGCTGAGATCCTGACGAATCTCCAGTGGCTTTTTCACTGACGTGCCTGGCCCCAGTAGCAAATAGTTTTTACAGGGGTGGTTTGCTTGTCCAGCACCCAACCCTCCTCTTTTCGCAGCCGGGCTTGGGACCGGCCATGGCAGAGTTAAAAAAAATTCAACACTTTTCCCAAATTTGTCACTGTAACGACTTGAAATATAGTGGCAACAAAACAAGATCCAGGTCCCATTGTAGGAGAAACAGAGTAGTCAAGGCTCCACAAAGTCTTTAGACACACCCAAATGTGGCGCTTTATGTAATAGTATGCTTGGTGCGATCATTCTTAGGCCTATTTGGCTGAGATCCTGATGAATCTCCAGTGGCTTTTTCACTGAAGTGCCTGGCCCCAATAGCAAATGGTTTTTACAGGGGTGGTTTTCTTGTCCCAGCACCCAACCCTCCTCTTTTCGCAGCCGGGCTTGGGACCGGCCATGGCAGAGTTAAAAAAATTCAACACTTTTCCCAAATTAGTCACTGTAACGACTTGAAATATAGTGGCAACGAAACAAGATCCAGGTCCCATTGTAGGAGAAACAGAGTAGTCAAGGCTCCACAAAGTCTTTAGACACACCCAAATGTGGCGCTTTATGTAATAGTATGCTTGGTGCGATCATTCTTAGGCCTATTTGGCTGAGATCCTGACGAATCTCCAGTGGCTTTTTCACTGATGTGCCTGGCCCCAGTAGCAAATAGTTTTTACAGGGGTGGTTTGCTTGTCCCAGCACCCAACCCTCCTCTTTTCGCAGCCGGGCTTGGGACCGGCCATGGCAGAGTTAAAAAAAATTCAACACTTTTCCCAATTTAGTCACCGTAACGACTTGAAATATAGTGGCAACGAAACAAGATCCAGGTCCCATTGTAGGAGAAACAGAGTAGTCAAGGCTCCACAAAGTCTTTAGACACACCCAAATGTGGTGCTTTATGTAATAGTATGCTTGGTGCGATCATTCTTAGGCCTGTTTGGCTGAGATCCTGATGAATCTCCAGTGGCTTTTTCACTGAAGTGCCTGGCCCCAATAGCAAATAGTTTTTACAGGGGTGGTTTGCTTGTCCCAGCACCCAACCCTCCTCTTTTCGCAGCCGGGCTTGGAACCGGACATGGCAGAGTTAAAAAAAATTCAACACTTTTCCCAAATTAGTCACCGTAACGACTTGAAATATAGTGGCAACGAAACAAGATCCAGGTCCCATTGTAGGAGAAACAGAGTAGTCAAGGCTCCACAAAGTCTTTAGACACACCCAAATGTGGCGCTTTATGTAATAGTATGCTTGGTGCGATCATTCTTAGGCCTATTTGGCTGAGATCCTGACGAATCTCCAGTGGCTTTTTCACTGACGTGCCTGGCCCCAGTAGCAAATAGTTTTTACAGGGGTGGTTTGCTTGTCCCAGCACCCAACCCTCCTCTTTTCGCAGCCGGGCTTGGGACCGGCCATGGCAGAGTTAAAAAAAATTCAACACTTTTCCCAAATTAGTCACCGTAACGACTTGAAATATCGTGGCAACGAAACAAGATCCAGGTCCCATTGTAGGAGAAACAGAGTAGTCAAGGCTCCACAAAGTCTTTAGACACACCCAAATGTGGCGCTTTATGTAATAGTATGCTTGGTGCGATCATTCTTAGGCCTATTTGGCTGAGATCCTGACGAATCTCCAGTGGCTTTTTCACTGACGTGCCTGGCCCCAGTAGCAAATAGTTTTTACAGGGGTGATTTGCTTGTCCCAGCACCCAACCCTCCTTTTTTCGCAGCCGGGCTTGGGACCGGCCATGGCAGAGTTAAAAAAAATTCAACACTTTTCCCAAATTAGTCACCGTAACGACTTGAAATATCGTGGCAACGAAACAAGATCCAGGTCCCATTGTAGGAGAAACAGAGTAGTCAAGGCTCCACAAAGTCTTTAGACACACCCAAATGTGGCGCTTTATGTAATAGTATGCTTGGTGCGATCATTCTTAAGCCCCATACACACGCTCGGACAATCCGCGGACCAGGTCGGTCGGACTTTGTCCGACGTACTTTGTCCGATGTTGGCGTTGCGTACACACGGTCGGACTACGTTGTCGGAATATCCGGTCCGGAAGAACGTCGTGACGTAAGTCGTCGTCCACGAGATTAGAAAAGGGAAGTTCAGCACCACGTCAGGCACCCGTTGGGCTCCTTCTGCTGATCCCGTGTTTATCGAGAGTTAGTGGAAGTTTGGTGACTTAAGATTCGCGCTTCTCAGTTTTCTGACTCAGATCGTTACTGCTCTTCAGTTTGTGCTTGTCGTGCGTATCTGTTTATTAGTGCGTGTAGTCAGTTCGCATTTGTTGGTCATTGCGGCCTATATCTTGATATAGGACGCTTTGATTTGCACTGCTTATTGTCTGCTCGTTGCTGGTATTCACTTCGTTCTTTCAGGCCTTGCTGTTTATCGGTGCTTTCTGTTTGTCCGTTCTGACCAGCCGACCTTTTGTGACCTTCTGAGCGATGTTTCCCGTGCGTACTCGTCGCCGAGTTCGTGCTGTACGCGGAATTGGTGTCGGGCTTTTAGCTTTGACCCAAGACCCGTCCATGAACAGAGTGACGAGGAGTATGTGGACCAAGAATTGGTTGCTTCAGCGTGACCAGTTCTCGCACATGCCTTTGCTTCGTGAGATCCGGGAGAATAATCCTGATGATTTCAGGAACTTTCTCAGGATGACGGACCCCGATTTTCACCGTCTTTTGGCTTTGCTGACCCCCTTTATCAGCCGGCAGGATACCTGCATGAGACAAGCCATTACTCCGGAGCAGAGGCTTGTTGCCACGTTGAGGTACTTGGCGACAGGGAGAAGTCTTCAGGATTTGAAGTTCTCTTCAGGTATCTCTCCCCAGGCCCTGGGAATCATTATTCCAGAGACCTGTTCTGCCATCATTCAGGTCCTGCAGGAGGACTATATTAAGGTAACATTTCAACTTTACTATTCCCTTCTATGTATGCTCTGTTTGCTAATGACTTGTATTTTTGACCTCCTTCCCTAATTACCATGATTGCAATATGTTCGAATATGCTGTGCCCCTTTTCTCCTTCATGCATTTTTCCCTTCACTTACCTCCCCAGCATGCTCTTCTGCCCCAATAGACACCTATGGCCTAGTCACTTAAGCAATGTCTTTTGTCTGCTGCATAGTATTGTTTGCCCCCAAACACCCCTAAAATATGCACAAATGTTTGCTGTGTGGTTTACTTCATGTAGCGCCCCCTTTTTTTTTTTTTTTTTCTTTTGGTGGGGGGGGGGGGCAAACTCATTAGGAACCCCCTCCCCCAACTGCTCTGTCAGATGGTACCAATCCTTTATCTGCTGGCTTTCCCAAGGTCAATACACACTATATACCTACCTCTTTATAGTGCGCATCTTTAGGGATGAATTCAGCAAAGCATGTAGTGCAAGGGGCTGCCTCCATACATTCCATTTCCTAATTTTTTGTCTTCTTTCCCTCCTATTAGCTTGCTTGGTAATTTAATAATGTCACACTGTGCCTGCCTTTTTTGGGGGGGGGGGAAATGTTATTTGATCTTTCCTGTGGCCTGCCAATAGTGTTAAGTACAGAGGGTCTGGCCAAACTAGGCCACATTATTGAGCCATTTGCCAATCAATGAAGTGCAGAGGGTTACCTGCCCCCCACCCCCCCCCCCCCCCCCAAAACCATAGTTATTGCCAATGTCCCATCAGAAGTGGGGGGATTGATGGGGGGGTGAGTAATCTGTGAAGGGGAGCCTCGACTTTTCTGTGTAAATACTTTCCAGCCTCCAATTTTATACAATGCTCTTGTTCCAAGATGTTGATTGTCTAATCTGCTTGCAATGTTTAGGTGCAAAGTGACTAATTTTTTTTTCTTGTTTCACTCCACAGTTCCCTTCCACGCCACAGGAATGGCAGACTGTGGCCTCCCACTTTGCCAGCCGTTGGGACTTTCCTAACTGCGGAGGGGCAATTGATGGGAAACACGTCCGCATCGTCCCACCGCCCAACTCGGGGTCCTACTATTATAATTATAAAGGGTTTAATAGTGTAGTGATGTTGGCGGTGGTGTCGGCAACATACGAGTTTATGTATGTGGACGTGGGGATGAACGGCCGGATATCGGATGGTGGGGCCATTACGCACACGGAGTTCTACTGGCGTCTCCAAAGTGGCAGTCTGTGCTTGCCACCTCCAGAGGAGAATGCCGAAGGACTCCCCTTCGTCTTTGTCGCAGATGAAGCGTTTGCGCTGACTCCCCATGTGATGAGGCCGTTCCCGATGAGGACCCTCACCCCGGACCAGAGGGTCTTCAACTACAGGCTGTCCAGAGCCAGAAGAGTGGTGGAGAACGCTTTTGGCATCCTGGCCAGCCGCTTCCGCCTGTTCCTGACGGCATTTAACTTGGCGGAATACAAACTGAACCACATAGTTCTTGCCTGTTGCATATTGCACAACTTCCTCAAAAGACATAACAGGAACTATGTGGTGCCCGTTGGCCCAGATGTGGAGGGCCCTCCAAATGCGGACCTCACAGCCCTTCGAGTGGCACGTCCAGGCTTGCCCCCTCTCAATGCCCGCGTGGTCCGGGACCAATATATGGAATACTTTGTGGGTAGGGGGGCCATTGCTCTGCCTGACGATGTGTGAGAGGCATTTTTTAATAAATCTGATATTTTAACCAACCTCTGATTTCTTGTCATTTCAGTCTTCTTTTTAGCTTATTTTACTTTGTCATTTTTTCCCTTTGCCTTCGACAGTGGTAATGCACTTTCTGGGCAAAAGGAGGTAACAGTCTCTTCTTCCCAAAAAGATTATTCTCATGTGTGTTTGCTACCTAATCTTTGGTCTAGAGAAGGTTTGTCCTGCATAACTGACACCCAAAATACTCCTTTTCAGCACCAGGTCTGACATGTGTGTATTCTCCAAAATGCTGTGCTCCGTGTTTTCGTACAAAGCACTGTGGGTGTCATTTACATAAGTCAAATCCGCTATGCTCTACAAGTGCATTGAAAAAGTTCCCTGGGAAAGGAAATTGCAGTGCAAAGTGGATTTGCCTTTAGTAAATAACACCCATTGCCCCCATATCCTTTACATTTTACATACATAATGCATTGTTTTATTTAAATAAGGAAGCCACACATTTTGAAAAATAAAAAAGTTTACTTGGAAAACATTCACAAGTGCGTTTACAATCTTCACGCCAAAACTGACAACATCTTGGTTATTTACAACATTATTTACAAAGATTACGCAATTGGTACAACCAGGCATGGAGCTAAGCAGAACCTATGAAGTAGGAAAGTTCAACTTTGTAAAGTGAAGACAAGATCAGACATGACTATATGTTCAAAGTGTGTTTGATCTTGCCTTCATCACATGGGGGGGTCACCCCCGAAAAGTGGAAATTTGGAACATGCACACAATTTGGTTCTGAAAATGGTCATTAGATGGTAAAACACATGCCTAGAAGCTTCAAAAGTGCCATTTTCCATCATGGGGATGAATGGACGTTTTTTGGGGGTGCAACCCCTTCACCACAACCACTTTCGTAGTTCGTAAAGTGTTTGCACCCCCCAAAAAACGTTGCCATTCATCCACCATGATGGGAGCTAGCACATGTGGACACAATGTGTGCATGTTCCAAATTTCACACAGTTTTTAAGTTGCAAATGTGTTCAGAAGCTGGCACAAATGTGTGTAAATTACTTGGTGCTTTTTCATATTTTTCCTAAAACATCAATGATGTTCTTCAATTTTTGTTGAACATCATTGATGTTTTGCTTTATGTAATCTAGATCTCGATTGCAGACCATTATCTCTCCGATGAGTACGTGGGCACTCTCTGTGGTAAAGTGCGATTTTTCTTCCACAACATCCACGTCACCTAAAAACCACAAACAAAAAAAATGGGGTGTTGGAAATGAGGCAGCCATACATGGATTAGCTTACCAGTAGCTGTGTTCTCCCACACTCACCTGTTGTGGTGACAATTTCTCCAAGTTCGATGATCTCTCCTTCCTCCTCCTCCTCTGCTTCTGCTCTTTCCCCTTTTTTGGTAGGTGTTGGTTTGGGGGTTTCCTCAGACGGCCCAAGTTTTCGCTCCCCTATGAGAATGTCCAAAAGGAAGATTTAGCAACACAAGCTATTGAGGGCAGAAATAGGAAATGACAAACATTGCTTGAAAGTGACGGACACTATTTTAGTTTGGCCAGTTCCAAATGTCAACTACATGAATGAAGTCACTTTGTAAAGGTGCTAAACTGACTAGCTTTTTGGTAGAAGTTTGTGTGATGGAGACCCCCCTCTAGTATCCACTGGAGCACATGTGTGGAAAAGCATAATAAAAAGGGGGTTTGGGTGTCCCAGCACTAGTGCTCTAGAGTCCAGATGGGTAAACAGCTACTGAGTGACCTCTCCTTTACATTGAAGAAATTGGCTTTACATTCTTGATGACATTTCTAGTGAGAACAAACTTCCTTTCCCCAAAAAAACACCAAACATCGTATTATAAGTGGCCGAACGATCGAGGTTGCGTACGATCGAATGCACACACACACGACCATGACAGTGGCAGAAAGATCGAGGCTGAGTACGATCGAATGCACAGACGAACCTGAAAGTGGCCATTTTGGAATGTACAACTTGGTAAAAATCAAAACACAATGGAGCAGTATGCAAGCAAGAAATCAAACACAAAACACAACTACTTACTTTTTTGAAGAATTCTCTTGATCTTTCTGTACTGATCGGCCTCCCTCAGTTTCAGGTCTGACCAGCGTTTCCTGAGTTGCTCCTTGGATCGTTGTACCCCAAAATTATTGTACAGCCTTCTCACAACTTTAGACATGATCTTGGCCTTGCGGACATTGGGGTTGAGGTAAGGCCCATACTTCCCATCATAGTCGCTCCTCTTTAATATGTCCACCATCTCCAACATTTCTCCAAATGACATATTGGAGGCCTTGAATTTCAGGTTCCGGGATCGGGACGTTTCTGCCTCCGGACTTTCCTCGTCCTCCTCCTCGTTGGTGGGATATTTGTGGCGCACCTGCTGTGTCCCCGCCATGTGCTCTCCCCACTACGCCGTAAAGAGAAGGGGTGGGGAATAGACGAGAAAGATCGTCAGGGGCGGGCGGAGTTTGAAGCATGCGCAGTGTATATAAAACGTCACACGCCTGTGTCGTAGCCACGATCTGGGAGACGAGGGGAGAGAAAACTCACACGAGACGATCGCTACAAACGAAGGTACAATTTAACGTTGGTACATAACTAGCCTAGACTGATTTGAACTTGAGGCTTCTTTATGGAGAAGATTAGGAGAGTTTAGCCTGACATAATTTTGAGGGTTTGGTGTGTTGTTGTGTCTTGCAGAGATTGATATGAAGGGATTCAACGACATGAGTTTTCTCCCCCTCTTCATTGCCAAATACAGGGATTTTCCCATATTGTGGCAGGGTATACACCCACATTACACCAACAAACCAAAGAGGCACGCAGCCCTGGAGGAACTTGTGGAATTTGTCAAGCCAAGGTTCCCCACGGCAACTGTTGATGATATTAGAAAGAAAATTGGCAGCCTGAGGAGTGCGTATATCAGGGAGAGGAAGAAGGTCGTGAAGTCTGAGGAAACTGCAACTTCAGCAGATGAGGTCTATGTCCCCAAGCTCTGGTACTATCAGAGTCTCCATTTTCTGAAGGACCAGGCTGATGTCACGGAGCCAACCTCGACTCCTCCTTCCACGCTTCCTTGCGCACAGCCCACCCCTGATGAGGCTTCCGAGGAGCAACCTGGGCCTTCCAGTCTGGAAGAGGTGGAGGAGCCCAGCTTGTTCCAGGTATAGTAGTTTTGTTACCATTTATGGGAATAATGAATGATGTTCACTTAATTGAGGATCGCCAATTGCTTAGTTCCTAACGTGTTTGACATATCAACAGACAGTGGTGTGGGAGACATTTGGGGCCAGAATCTAAACTGCTGGGCTGAGAATTGTATGGTTTTCTATTTGTAAACATTTTGCACCAGTCACTAGATGAGAATTGTGTGTGTTTGATGAACAAATAACTGAAACTATGTCCCTTTTTCCTACACAGGAAGACCTCAGCCAGGAGGTGGCTGTGGAAGGTGGCAGTCAGGAGGAGGCAGGGGTTAGTGGCAGCCACCAGCTGGGTAGTGGCAGCCAAGAGGGGGCTAGGCCTCGGAGCCTGACTGACACCCAAACCCCTCCCCTCCGCCCTCCGTACAAAAGGGCGAGAAGGGGGGGTTATGCGGCACAGTCAGCGCTCCGGATGATCAGAGAGGCTTCAGACTCCCTACATGCCACACCCGCCGACGAGGAGACCTTTGGCTCGGTGGTTGTCACAAAAATGATGGGTATGGAGGTGAGGCAACGCAACATGTGTGAGGGGCTCATCCTCCATGTCCTAAATAAGGGTAGGGCTGGGGAGATGACCCCAGTCACACATGTTTGCCATAGCTACCATGCTCCACCTCCTCCTCCTCCTCCTCCTCCTTCTGCCACCCCACCAGCACGACAGCCACAGCGTGGAAGGAAGCGTGGAAGGAAGACCTGAGAGTGACGACCTGGAATCAGTCTGGTCTGAGAGAAGATGGAGCCTCTCGTAGTACCAGAGCCTGGGGACCTAGATGGCATCTGCTGCAGTTCCGGATACTTTGGACTTCACGACCAGATTGCACTCCCCTTAATATACGTACTCCTCAGGCCCCCAATTTTCTACGCTTGGACAATGATGGTTGCCGTGGGGGGCCAAGGCTTTGCAAATTCCCCAAGTTTCACCATGGCTGCGTTCCTCTTTGGTTTGTTGGTGTGACCTAAATAAAGGTTTTTTTGATTTGAAATAATCATTGACTATTGTGTTTTACTTTGCTACAATGACAGTTTTTCTTTGAGTAAGCAGGTACATTTCACTAATCCTAAAGTAGAATTAACAAGGGGCACCAACAACAAACAAACTCCTAGTAAATGTAAGCAAGAAATACAAATGTAAATAATGTGTTTTTGGTAATTTGAGACACACAACCCCCCTCCAAAAAAAAAAAAAAAAAAAACATTCAAATATTTATTCCCCCAAAAAAAAAAAAAAAAGACAAATCATGGTAAAAAAATAACAAAGATTCTTTTCCGTTCAGAGTAAAAATAAACATGTAGTGTATAAATGCTGCAAAGTAATAAAGAAGTAAGTTTGTGAGAAGTGCGGGTGAATAGGAGCAGCTAAAAGATGTCATTCTTGTTGCATTGTAAAGAAAAAGAGAATGCGCTGCATTAAAGACATTTTAACATTGCAGCGTGACGAATGTGCTGTGTCGATTAGGAAAGGTAGTTTTACCTGACCGAGCGCTTCCGTCACAGAATTTCTTCTGAGCATGCGTAGCACTTTGTCCGTCGGACAAGCGTACACACGCTCGGATTTGGTGTGATCGGACCGGGTTGACGGGAAATCTTTCCAGCAGGAGATAAGACTTTGTCCGACGGACAAACCGACGAACACTGTCCGATGGTGCATACACACGGTCTGATTTTTCAACAACCTTGTCCGATCGGACCAAATTGATGAAAAAGTCCGACCGTGTGTATGGGGCTTTAGGCCTATTTGGCTGAGATCCTGACGAATCTCCAGTGGCTTTTTCAATGACGTGCCTGGACCCAATAGCAAATAGTTTTTACAGGGGTGGTTTGCTTGTCCCAGCACCCAACCCTCCTCTTTTCGCAGCCGGGCTTGGGACCGGCCATGGCAGAGTTAAAAAAAATTCAACACTTTTCCCAAATTAGTCACCGTAACGACTTGAAATATAGTGGCAACGAAACAAGATCCAGGTCCCATTGTAGGAGAAACAGAGTAGTCAAGGCTCCACAAAGTCTTTAGACACAACCAAATGTGGCGCTTTATGTAATAGTATGCTTGGTGCGATCATTCTTAGGCCTATTTGGCTGAGATCCTGACGAATCTCCAGTGGCTTATTCACTGAAGTGCCTGGCCCCAATAGCAAATAGTTTTTACAGGGGTGGTTTGCTTGTCCCAGCACCCAACCCTCCTCTTTTCGCAGCCGGGCTTGGGACCGGCCATGGCAGAGTTAAAAAAAATTCAACACTTTTCCCAAATTAGTCACCGTAACGACTTGAAATATAGTGGCAACGAAACAAGATCCAGGTCCCATTGTAGGAGAAACAGAGTAGTCAAGGCTCCACAAAGTCTTTAGACACACCCAAATGTGGCACTTTATGTAATAGTATGCTTGGTGCGATCATTCATAGGCCTATTTGGCTGAGATCCTGATGAATCTCCAGTGGCTTTTTCACTGAAGTGCCTGGCCCCAATAGCAAATAGTTTTTACAGGGGTGGTTTGCTTGTTCCAGCACCCAACCCTCCTCTTTTCGCAGCCGGGCTTGGGACCGGCCATGGCAGAGTTAAAAAAAATTCAACACTTTTCCCAAATTAGTCACCGTAACGACTTGAAATATAGTGGCAACGAAACAAGATCCAGGTCCCATTGTAGGAGAAACAGAGTAGTCAAGGCTCCACAAAGTCTTTAGACACACCCAAATGTGGCACTTTATGTAATAGTATGCTTGGTGCGATCATTCATAGGCCTATTTGGCTGAGATCCTGATGAATCTCCAGTGGCTTTTTCACTGAAGTGCCTGGCCCCAATAGCAAATAGTTTTTACAGGGGTGGTTTGCTTGTTCCAGCACCCAACCCTCCTCTTTTCGCAGCCGGGCTTGGGACCGGCCATGGCAGAGTTAAAAAAAATTCAACACTTTTCCCAAATTAGTCACCGTAACGACTTGAAATATAGTGGCAACGAAACAAGATCCAGGTCCCATTGTAGGAGAAACAGAGTAGTCAAGGCTCCACAAAGTCTTTAGACACACCCAAATGTGGCGCTTTATGTAATAGTATGCTTGGTGCGATCATTCTTAGGCATATTTGGCTGAGATCCTGACGAATCTCCAGTGGCTTTTTCACTTTATGTAATAGTAGGGGCTTGGTGCGATCATTCTTAGGCCTATTTGGCTGAGATCCTGACGAATCTCCAGTGGCTTTTTCACTGACGTGCCTGGCCCCAGTAGCAAATAGTTTTTACAGGGGTGGTTTGCTTGTCCCAGCACCCAACCCTCCTCTTTTCGCAGCCGGGCTTGGGACCGGCCATGGCAGAGTTAAAAAAATTCAACACTTTTCCCAAATTAGTCACCGTAACGACTTGAAATATAGTGGCAACGAAACAAGATCCAGGTCCCATTGTAGGAGAAACAGAGTAGTCAAGGCTCCACAAAGTCTTTAGACACACCCAAATGTGGCGCTTTATGTAATAGTATGCTTGGTGCGATCATTCTTAGGCCTATTTGGCTGAGATCCTGACGGATCTCCAGTGGCTTTTTCACTGACGTGCCTGGCCCCAGTAGCAAATAGTTTTTACAGGGGTGGTTTGCTTGTCCCAGCACCCAACCCTCCTCTTTTCGCAGCCGGGCTTGGGACCGGCCATGGCAGAGTTAAAAAAATTCAACACTTTTCCCAAATTAGTCACCGTAACGACTTGAAATATAGTGGCAACGAAACAAGATCCAGGTCCCATTGTAGGAGAAACAGAGTAGTCAAGGCTCCACAAAGTCTTTAGACACACCCAAATGTGGCGCTTTATGTAATAGTATGCTTGGTGCGATCATTCTTAGGCCTATTTGGCTGAGATCCTGACGAATCTCCAGTGGCTTTTTCACTGACGTGCCTGGCCCCAATAGCAAATAGTTTTTACAGGGGTGGTTTGCTTGTCCCAGCACCCAACCCTCCTCTTTTCGCAGCCGGGCTTGGGACCGGCCATGGCAGAGTTAAAAAAAATTCAACACTTTTCCCAAATTAGTCACCGTAACGACTTGAAATATAGTGGCAACGAAACAAGATCCAGGTCCCATTGTAGGAGAAACAGAGTAGTCAAGGCTCCACAAAGTCTTTAGACACACCCAAATGTGGCACTTTATGTAATAGTATGCTTGGTGCGATCATTCTTAGGCCTATTTGGCTGAGATCCTGACGAATCTCCAGTGGCTTTTTCACTGACGTGCCTGGCCCCAGTAGCAAATAGTTTTTACAGGGGTGGTTTGCTTGTCCCAGCACCCAACCCTCCTCTTTTCGCAGCCGGGCTTGGGACCGGCCATGGCAGAGTTAAAAAAATTCAACACTTTTCCCAAATTAGTCACCGTAACGACTTGAAATATAGTGGCAACGAAACAAGATCCAGGTCCCATTGTAGGAGAAACAGAGTAGTCAAGGCTCCACAAAGTCTTTAGACACACCCAAATGTGGCGCTTTATGTAATAGTATGCTTGGTGCGATCATTCTTAGGCCTATTTGGCTGAGATCCTGACGAATCTCCAGTGGATTTTTCACTGACGTGCCTGGCCCCAGTAGCAAATAGTTTTTACAGGGGTGGTTTGCTTGTCCCAGCACCCAACCCTCCTCTTTTCATAGCCGGGCTTGGGATTGGCCATGGCAGAGTTAAAAAAAATTCAACACTTTTCCCAAATTAGTCACCGTAACGACTTGAAATATAGTGGCAACGAAACAAGATCCAGGTCCCATTGTAGGAGAAACAGAGTAGTCAAGGCTCCACAAAGTCTTTAGACACACCCAAATGTGGCGCTTTATGTAATAGTATGCTTGGTGCGATCATTCTTAGGCCTATTTGGCTGAGATCCTGACGAATCTCCAGTGGCTTTTTCACTGACGTGCCTGGCCCCAATAGCAAATAGTTTTTACAGGGGTGGTTTGCTTGTCCCAGCACCCAACCCTCCTCTTTTCGCAGCCAGGCTTGGGACCGGCCATGGCAGAGTTAAAAAAAATTCAACACTTTTCCCAAATTAGTCACCGTAACGACTTGAAATATAGTGGCAACGAAACAAGATCCAGGTCCCATTGTAGGAGAAACAGAGTAGTCAAGGCTCCACAAAGTCTTTAGACACACCCAAATGTGGCGCTTTATGTAATAGTATGCTTGGTGCGATCATTCTTAGGCCTATTTGGCTGAGATCCTGACGAATCTCCAGTGGCTTTTTCACTGACGTGCCTGGCCCCAGTAGCAAATAGTTTTTACAGGGGTGGTTTGCTTGTCCCAGCACCCAACCCTCCTCTTTTCGCAGCCGGGCTTGGGACCGGCCATGGCAGAGTTAAAAAAAATTCAACAGAGTAGTCAAGGCTCCACAACTGACGTGCCTGGTCCCAATAGCAAATAGTTTTTACAGGGGTGGTTTGCTTGTCCCAGCACCCAACCCTACTCTTTTCGCAGCCGGGCTTGGGACCGGCCATGGCAGAGTTAAAAAAAATTCAACACTTTTCCCAAATTAGTCACCGTAACGACTTGAAATATAGTGGCAACGAAACAAGATTCAGGTCCCATTGTAGGAGAAACAGAGTAGTCAAGGCTCCACAAAGTCTTTAGACACACCCAAATGTGGCGCTTTATGTAATAGTATGCTTGGTGCGATCATTCTTAGGCCTATTTGGCTGAGATCCTGACGAATCTCCAGTGGCTTTTTCACTGACGTGCCTGGCCCCAGTAGCAAATAGTTTTTACAGGGGTGGTTTGCTTGTCCCAGAACCCAACCCTCCTCTTTTCGCAGCCGGGCTTGGGACCGGCCATGGCAGAGTTAAAAAAAATTCAACACTTTTCCCAAATTAGTCACCGTAACGACTTGAAATATAGTGGCAACGAAACAAGATCCAGGTCCCATTGTAGGAGAAACAGAGTAGTCAAGGCTCCACAAAGTCTTTAGACACACCCAAATGTGGCGCTTTATGTAATAGTATGCTTGGTGCGATCATTCTTAGGCCTATTTGGCTGAGATCCTGACGAATCTCCAGTGGCTTTTTCACTGACGTGCCTGGCCCCAGTAGCAAATAGTTTTTACAGGGGTGGTTTGCTTGTCCCAGCACCCAACCCTCCTCTTTTCGCAGCCGGGCTTGGGACCGGCCATGGCAGAGTTAAAAAAATTCAACACTTTTCCCAAATTAGTCACCGTAACGACTTGAAATATAGTGGCAACGAAACAAGATCCAGGTCCCATTGTAGGAGAAACAGAGTAGTCAAGGCTCCACAAAGTCTTTAGACACACCCAAATGTGGCACTTTATGTAATAGTATGCTTGGTGCGATCATTCTTAGGCCTATTTGGCTGAGATCCTGACGAATCTCCAGTGGCTTTTTCACTGACGTGCCTGGCCCCAGTAGCAAATAGTTTTTACAGGGGTGGTTTGCTTGTCCCAGCACCCAACCCTCCTCTTTTCGCAGCCGGGCTTGGGACCGGCCATGGCAGAGTTAAAAAAAATTCAACACTTTTCCCAAATTAGTCACCGTAACGACTTGAAATATAGTGGCAACGAAACAAGATCCAGGTCCCATTGTAGGAGAAACAGAGTAGTCAAGGCTCCACAAAGTCTTTAGACACACCCAAATGTGGCGCTTTATGTAATAGTATGCTTGGTGCGATCATTCTTAGGCCTATTTGGCTGAGATCCTGACGAATCTCCAGTGGCTTTTTCACTGACGTGCCTGGCCCCAGTAGCAAATAGTTTTTACAGGGGTGGTTTGCTTGTCCCAGCACCCAACCCTCCTCTTTTCGCAGCCGGGCTTGGGACCGGCCATGGCAGAGTTAAAAAAAATTCAACACTTTTCCCAAATTAGTCACCGTAACGACTTGAAATATAGTGGCAACGAAACAAGATCCAGGTCGCATTGTAGGAGAAACAGAGTAGTCAAGGCTCCACAAAGTCTTTAGACACACCCAAATGTGGCACTTTATGTAATAGTATGCTTGGTGCGATCATTCTTAGGCCTATTTGGCTGAGATCCTGACGAATCTCCAGTGGCTTTTTCACTGACGTGCCTGGCCCCAGTAGCAAATAGTTTTTACAGGGGTGGTTTGCTTGTCCCAGCACCCAACCCTCCTCTTTTCGCAGCCGGGCTTGGGACCGGCCATGGCAGAGTTAAAAAAATTCAACACTTTTCCCAAATTAGTCACCGTAACGACTTGAAATATAGTGGCAACGAAACAAGATCCAGGTCCCATTGTAGGAGAAACAGAGTAGTCAAGGCTCCACAAAGTCTTTAGACACACCCAAATGTGGCACTTTATGTAATAGTATGCTTGGTGCGATCATTCTTAGGCCTATTTGGCTGAGATCCTGACGAATCTCCAGTGGCTTTTTCACTGACGTGCCTGGCCCCAGTAGCAAATAGTTTTTACAGGGGTGGTTTGCTTGTCCCAGCACCCAACCCTCCTCTTTTCGCAGCCGGGCTTGGGACCGGCCATGGCAGAGTTAAAAAAAATTCAACACTTTTCCCAAATTAGTCACCGTAACGACTTGAAATATAGTGGCAACGAAACAAGATCCAGGTCCCATTGTAGGAGAAACAGAGTAGTCAAGGCTCCACAAAGTCTTTAGACACACCCAAATGTGGCGCTTTATGTAATAGTATGCATGGTGCGATCATTCTTAGGCCTATTTGGCAGAGATCCTGACGAATCTCCAGTGGCTTTTTCACTGACGTGCCTGGCCCCAATAGCAAATAGTTTTTTTTTTTTTTTTTTTTTTTTTTTTTTTTTTTGAGATTCAAAACACGTTTATGATGGAGACATTATATTCTGTTGTATTCAGATACAGCAATACATTTTTAGGAGATCCATTTATTCCTTTTCAATGCTTTTCTTTTTTTTTTTTTTTTCCAAAAAGCTTTTATTGAAAATGGTAAATGAAACATACATTATACAATAGGCAGTATGTCAGAAATAGCAGTGCAATAAACATAATAATATTAGTAAATATTAACCATCAGGGAAAATGCGTATAAGGAGCAGCCGCTATTGCATTGGTGAGGCGGAACAAGGGCGTAGTGGCTGCTCGTGAGAACTATGGCATTTAACAGAGTGGATAGAAAACTGTTTGTAAGTAGGGCCAACAGCCCTGTATCTAGTTGAACTAAAAACAACAGGAGGCTAACAAACAAGTCCAGAGCTACCGGACAATTAGACATGTGAAGGACTTTCCCTGTGTCCCATATTTAGATAGGAAGGAGTATGCTTCCCGTTGATGCGGTCACGGACCACAAGCATCAACGGATGTCTAATTCTTGGGATACATGGGAACATAAGCGAACAGGTTGGGGGGAGAAGAGAAAAAAAAAAGAAAAAAGGGGGGGGCTAGGTGGATGAGGGCAGAAAGGGAAGCGCTGAGAAGGGGTAGATCCCTTGGTAGAGTCGGGTTTTCAAATTTGGCTAGGAATGGGATCTGGTGTTATTGATAGCATGAAGGAATATGCGCTATGGGTTGGGGCAAGGACAGATCTCAGTGTGAACCTCGTGGGCTGGGAGAAGTAGAAGACTCAGAGGTCATTATGTTTTTGTATTCATCAGTTGTAGTGAAGTGGAGCCAGCAAGACCAAACAGTGTTGAATGTAGCGGGAGAGTCTCTAGATTGATGTATTAAGTTTTCTAGTTCAGCGATTTTGGAGACCCGTCGGAACCAGTCTGCAATGCTTGGAGGGGTGGATACCTTCCATCGGGTAGGTATGCACATCTTAGCTGCGTTGAGTAAATGAAGTGCAAGGGATTTGTGGTAGTGCTTGAAAGATATGGTGGAGTGATGTAGGAGCATTTGTTCTGGGGAGAATTCTAAGTGGTAGGTCGTTATCTGGGACGTAAGGCGATGGACTTCCTTCCAGAAGGGTTGGATTGAAGGACATGTCCACCATATATGAAGCATAGTGCCTACCTCAGATGTGCATCTCCAGCACTCCTGTGATATGGTCGGGGAGAATTTGTGGAGTCTGGAAGGGGTTTTGTACCACCTTGTTATAATTTTGAAACCATTTTCTTGTGTGGTGACATTTATGGACCCTTTGTGGACATGGGTGTAAATACGTTCCCAGTCAGATATTGAGAGGTTCAGAGATAAATCCCTCTCCCAGTTACGTACAGCAATGTTAGATTTTGCGTCTGTGTCGGAGAAAAGGAAGCAAATAGTTTTTACAGGGGTGGTTTGCTTGTCCCAGCACCCAACCCTCCTCTTTTCGCAGCCGGGCTTGGGACCGGCCATGGCAGAGTTAAAAAAAATTCAACACTTTTCCCAAATTAGTCACCGTAACGACTTGAAATATAGTGGCAACAAAACAAGATCCAGGTCCCATTGTAGGAGAAACAGAATAGTCAAGGCTCCACAAAGTCTTTAGACACACCCAAATGTGGCACTTTATGTAATAGTATGCTTGGTGCGATCATTCTTAGGCCTATTTGGCTGAGATCCTGACGAATCTCCAGTGGCTTTTTCACTGACGTGCCTGGCCCCAGTAGCAAATAGTTTTTACAGGGGTGGTTTGCTTGTCCCAGCACCCAACCCTCCTCTTTTCGCAGCCGGGCTTGGGACCGGCCATGGCAGAGTTAAAAAAATTCAACACTTTTCCCAAATTAGTCACCGTAACGACTTGAAATATAGTGGCAACGAAACAAGATCCAGGTCCCATTGTAGGAGAAACAGAGTAGTCAAGGCTCCACAAAGTCTTTAGACACACCCAAATGTGGCGCTTTATGTAATAGTATGCTTGGTGCGATCATTCTTAGGCCTATTTGGCTGAGATCCTGACGAATCTCCAGTGGCTTTTTCACTGACGTGCCTGGCCCCAGTAGCAAATAGTTTTTACAGGGGTGGTTTGCTTGTCCCAGCACCCAACCCTCCTCTTTTCATATCCGGGCTTGGGATTGGCCATGGCAGAGTTAAAAAAAATTCAACACTTTTCCCAAATTAGTCACCGTAACGACTTGAAATATAGTGGCAACGAAACAAGATCCAGGTCCCATTGTAGGAGAAACAGAGTAGTCAAGGCTCCACAAAGTCTTTAGACACACCCAAATGTGGCGCTTTATGTAATAGTATGCTTGGTGCGATCATTCTTAGGCCTATTTGGCTGAGATCCTGACGAATCTCCAGTGGCTTTTTCACTGACGTGCCTGGCCCCAATAGCAAATAGTTTTTACAGGGGTGGTTTGCTTGTCCCAGCACCCAACCCTCCTCTTTTCGCAGCCAGGCTTGGGACCGGCCATGGCAGAGTTAAAAAAAATTCAACACTTTTCCCAAATTAGTAACCGTAACGACTTGAAATATAGTGGCAACGAAACAAGATCCAGGTCCCATTGTAGGAGAAACAGAGTAGTCAAGGCTCCACAAAGTCTTTAGACACACCCAAATGTGGCGCTTTATGTAATAGTATGCTTGGTGCGATCATTCTTAGGCCTATTTGGCTGAGATCCTGACGAATCTCCAGTGGCTTTTTCACTGACGTGCCTGGCCCCAGTAGCAAATAGTTTTTACAGGGGTGGTTTGCTTGTCCCAGCACCCAACCCTCCTCTTTTCGCAGCCGGGCTTGGGACCGGCCATGGCAGAGTTAAAAAAAATTCAACAGAGTAGTCAAGGCTCCACAACTGACGTGCCTGGTCCCAATAGCAAATAGTTTTTACAGGGGTGGTTTGCTTGTCCCAGCACCCAACCCTACTCTTTTCGCAGCCGGGCTTGGGACCGGCCATGGCAGAGTTAAAAAAAATTCAACACTTTTCCCAAATTAGTCACCGTAACGACTTGAAATATAGTGGCAACGAAACAAGATTCAGGTCCCATTGTAGGAGAAACAGAGTAGTCAAGGCTCCACAAAGTCTTTAGACACACCCAAATGTGGCGCTTTATGTAATAGTATGCTTGGTGCGATCATTCTTAGGCCTATTTGGCTGAGATCCTGACGAATCTCCAGTGGCTTTTTCACTGACGTGCCTGGCCCCAGTAGCAAATAGTTTTTACAGGGGTGGTTTGCTTGTCCCAGAACCCAACCCTCCTCTTTTCGCAGCCGGGCTTGGGACCGGCCATGGCAGAGTTAAAAAAAATTCAACACTTTTCCCAAATTAGTCACCGTAACGACTTGAAATATAGTGGCAACGAAACAAGATCCAGGTCCCATTGTAGGAGAAACAGAGTAGTCAAGGCTCCACAAAGTCTTTAGACACACCCAAATGTGGCGCTTTATGTAATAGTATGCTTGGTGCGATCATTCTTAGGCCTATTTGGCTGAGATCCTGACGAATCTCCAGTGGCTTTTTCACTGACGTGCCTGGCCCCAGTAGCAAATAGTTTTTACAGGGGTGGTTTGCTTGTCCCAGCACCCAACCCTCCTCTTTTCGCAGCCGGGCTTGGGACCGGCCATGGCAGAGTTAAAAAAATTCAACACTTTTCCCAAATTAGTCACCGTAACGACTTGAAATATAGTGGCAACGAAACAAGATCCAGGTCCCATTGTAGGAGAAACAGAGTAGTCAAGGCTCCACAAAGTCTTTAGACACACCCAAATGTGGCACTTTATGTAATAGTATGCTTGGTGCGATCATTCTTAGGCCTATTTGGCTGAGATCCTGACGAATCTCCAGTGGCTTTTTCACTGACGTGCCTGGCCCCAGTAGCAAATAGTTTTTACAGGGGTGGTTTGCTTGTCCCAGCACCCAACCCTCCTCTTTTCGCAGCCGGGCTTGGGACCGGCCATGGCAGAGTTAAAAAAAATTCAACACTTTTCCCAAATTAGTCACCGTAACGACTTGAAATATAGTGGCAACGAAACAAGATCCAGGTCCCATTGTAGGAGAAACAGAGTAGTCAAGGCTCCACAAAGTCTTTAGACACACCCAAATGTGGCGCTTTATGTAATAGTATGCTTGGTGCGATCATTCTTAGGCCTATTTGGCTGAGATCCTGATGAATCTCCAGTGGCTTTTTCACTGACGTGCCTGGCCCCAGTAGCAAATAGTTTTTACAGGGGTGGTTTGCTTGTCCCAGCACCCAACCCTCCTCTTTTCGCAGCCGGGCTTGGGACCGGCCATGGCAGA
Organism: Lithobates sylvaticus; assembly: GCA_028564925.1. Lineage (NCBI taxonomy): Eukaryota > Metazoa > Chordata > Amphibia > Anura > Ranidae > Lithobates > Lithobates sylvaticus. Next base: position 380,374,497 of record CM053030.1, on the reverse strand, counting down.
GTTAAAAAAAATTCAACACTTTTCCCAAATTAGTCACCGTAACGACTTGAAATATAGTGGCAACGAAACAAGATCCAGGTCCCATTGTAGGAGAAACAGAGTAGTCAAGGCTCCACAAAGTCTTTAGACACACCCAAATGTGGCGCTTTATGTAATAGTATGCTTGGTGCGATCATTCTTAGGCCTATTTGGCTGCGATCCTGACGAATCTCCAGTGGCTTTTTCACTGACGTGCCTGGCCCCAGTAGCAAATAGTTTTTACAGGGGTGGTTTGCTTGTCCCAGCACCCAACCCTCCTCTTTTCGCAGCCGGGCTTGGGACCGGCCATGGCAGAGTTAAAAAAAATTCAACACTTTTCCCAAATTAGTCACCGTAACGACTTGAAATATAGTGGCAACGAAACAAGATCCAGGTCCCATTGTAGAAGAAACAGAGTAGTCAAGGCTCCACAAAGTCTTTAGACACACCCAAATGTGGCGCTTTATGTAATAGTGGCAACGAAACAAGATCCAGGTCCCATTGTAGGAGAAACAGAGTAGTCAAGGCTCCACAAAGTCTTTAGACACACCCAAATGTGGCGCTTTATGTAATAGTATGCTTGGTGCGATCATTCTTAGGCCTATTTGGCTGAGATCCTGACGAATCTCCAGTGGCTTATTCACTGAAGTGCCTGGCCCCAATAGCAAATAGTTTTTACAGGGGTGGTTTGCTTGTCCCAGCACCCAACCCTCCTCTTTTCGCAGCCGGGCTTGGGACCGGCCATGGCAGAGTTAAAAAAAATTCAACACTTTTCCCAAATTAGTCACCGTAACGACTTGAAATATAGTGGCAACGAAACAAGATTCAGGTCCCATTGTAGGAGAAACAGAGTAGTCAAGGCTCCACAAAGTCTTTAGACACACCCAAATGTGGCGCTTTATGTAATAGTATGCTTGGTGCGATCATTCTTAGGCCTATTTGGCTGCGATCCTGACGAATCTCCAGTGGCTTTTTCACTGACGTGCCTGGCCCCAGTAGCAAATAGTTTTTACAGGGGTGGTTTGCTTGTCCCAGCACCCAACCCTCCTCTTTTCGCAGCCGGGCTTGGGACCGGCCATGGCAGAGTTAAAAAAAATTCAACACTTTTCCCAAATTAGTCACCGTAACGACTTGAAATATAGTGGCAACGAAACAAGATCCAGGTCCCATTGTAGAAGAAACAGAGTAGTCAAGGCTCCACAAAGTCTTTAGACACACCCAAATGTGGCGCTTTATGTAATAGTATGCTTGGTGCGATCATTCTTAGGCCTACTTGGCTGAGATCCTGACGAATCTCCAGTGGCTTTTTCACTGACGTGCCTGGCCCCAGTAGCAAATAGTTTTTACAGGGGTGGTTTGCTTGTCCCAGCACCCAACCCTCCTCTTTTCGCAGCCGGGCTTGGGACCGGCCATGGCAGAGTTAAAAAAAATTCAACACTTTTCCCAAATTAGTCACCGTAACGACTTGAAATATAGTGGCAACGAAACAAGATCCAGGTCCCATTGTAGGAGAAACAGAGTAGTCAAGGCTCCACAAAGTCTTTAGACACACCCAAATGTGGCGCTTTATGTAATAGTGGCAACGAAACAAGATCCAGGTCCCATTGTAGGAGAAACAGAGTAGTCAAGGCTCCACAAAGTCTTTAGACACACCCAAATGTGGCGCTTTATGTAATAGTATGCTTGGTGCGATCATTCTTAGGCCTATTTGGCTGCGATCCTGACGAATCTCCAGTGGCTTTTTCACTGACGTGCCTGGCCCCAGTAGCAAATAGTTTTTACAGGGGTGGTTTGCTTGTCCCAGCACCCAACCCTCCTCTTTTCGCAGCCGGGCTTGGGACCGGCCATGGCAGAGTTAAAAAAATTCAACACTTTTCCCAAATTAGTCACCGTAACGACTTGAAATATAGTGGCAACGAAACAAGATCCAGGTCCCATTGTAGGAGAAACAGAGTAGTCAAGGCTCCACAAAGTCTTTAGACACACCCAAATGTGGCGCTTTATGTAATAGTATGCTTGGTGCGATCATTCTTAGGCCTATTTGTCTGAGATCCTGACGAATCTCCAGTGGCTTTTTCACTGACGTGCCTGGCCCCAGTAGCAAATAGTTTTTACAGGGGTGGTTTGCTTGTCCCAGCACCCAACCCTCCTCTTTTCGCAGCCGGGCTTGGGACCGGCCATGGCAGAGTTAAAAAAAATTCAACACTTTTCCCAAATTAGTCACCGTAACGACTTGAAATATAGTGGCAACGAAACAAGATCCAGGTCCCATTGTAGGAGAAACAGAGTAGTCAAGGCTCCACAAAGTCTTTAGACACACCCAAATGTGGCACTTTAAAAAAAAAAAAAAAAAAAAAAAAAAAAAAAAAAAAAAAAAAAAAAAAAAAAAAAAAAAAAAAAAAAAAAAAAAAAAAAAAAAAAAAAAAAAAAAAAAAAAAAAAAAAAAAAAAAAAAAAAAAAAAAAAAAAAAAAAAAAAAAAAAAAAAAAAAAAAAAAAGATCCTGATGAATCTCCAGTGGCTTTTTCATGAGTGCCGGGCCCCCGTAGCAAATGTTTTTCAGGGGTGGTTTGCTTGCCCAAGCCCCCCAACCCCCTCTTTTCGCACCCGGGGGCTTGGACCGGCCAGGGCAGATTTAAAAAAATTTAAA